>MU223206.1:1778127-1791617 GCA_018584345.1 Thuja plicata | reverse complement strand
AAATTTCTTAACCACTGGTATGCACAACTACTTTAGAGAATACATTTAGTACTATTTATTCAAACCATAATCTCAATTAATTAGTAAGTCATTCTTAATCAGGTGCATACGGGGAGGGGTCTTACATGAAGGATAAACTTTATGCAGTCTTGGTCAATCAAGCTAAGGGGGAGCTAAAGAATTATGTAGACACTGACGAACAGTGAAGCATAGTATCACAGAGCAGAAAGAGTGAAGTACAAAGAAAGTGAATTGATACATTGATCAGAAAGGTATTGTATGTAAATAGATCTGAATATCTGCAATTCAAGTTGAATTAGAAATAGGTCATTGTGTTTCAATTTAACCATTGAAGCATTAAGTCTCTTAACAGAGTAGGACTTAATAGTCTTTTATAATTGAGGTATAGCCTAATAGATTACCAAAAAGGTTGACTCATGATAGTAGCATTGGTCTTACCTAAAGCCTATTGACAGTCTAAGAAGGAGGCTGATTCAAGGATGGTAGCGTAGATGCTAAATACTTAGTGACAATATATGTATAAAAATCCTCTAACAAGGTCGCACTTAACTGTGTGTTTGTAACCTTTAACAGGGTTGGCTCCTAACAGGGCTCACTTCAGAAGAGTGAAAATTTGGGGCATCGGTCCTAGTGGTTTTTCCCTTAACAGGGTTTCCACATTAAAATCCTTGTGTTATGTGTGTATTGTTTATTACTTTATTGTTTTACATTTCACATATGCATTTATGGATTGATTGGTATACTCTGCATATTTACTGAGTATTGGTAAATGAGTTTTGCTGCTTATCGGTAATCAAGGAGAATAAGGACAGACAAGGTAAACTGACAGACAATAAATTATTTCAAGTAGTTCAAGGCATACATCTTGTAGGGACTTAATAATCTAAGGTGTAATAATTGGTGGATTAAAATTTAAAGGATAAATTTTTGAGGCCACGGATTCACCCCCACTCTCATTTATTACTAATAGTTGTAAGTACTCCTATCTACACATTAAACTGAGTTCAATTGATGAAAGACACAAATAAGAAACCTTATGAGATATGGTATGGATACACACCCAATGTAAGTTACTTCAAAAATTTTGGAAGTCAATGTTATATTTTGAAAGATGATAGAAATGGAAAGCTTGACTCCAAAGGTGAAGAAGGAATATTTCTAGTTTATTCTACCAAAAGCAAGGCTTATAAATGTCTTAACAAATCCTCTAACAAAATCATTGAAAGTGCAAATGTCAAAGTAGATGAAGTTACTGAGAAAAATGACCGAGGAAAGCGTAAAGGAACTAGAATACTACAACAGGTTTATCTATAGTGAAGAACCTGATACTCTGCCTGAGATATAGTGTATCACTCTCGAGTGATAGAATAATGCACCTAAGCATCAAGTTGCAAACATTGAAAATTAGGAAATTGCTCACAATGTTGTACTGAGTGATGAAGATCAGAATGAAGGTCAAGATGATGAACAAAATGATGAACAAAGAGCTGAACCGGTATTTTCCAAGTATGTCAGAAGACACCATCCACAAAACCATATCATAGGAGACAAAAAGGATGGAATGAGAACAAGAAGTAAGTCACTAGATACTAGATGTTTAATTTGTGACTTTGAGCCTAAATCTGTCATTACTACACTTGAAAATGAAGAATGGGTTAGTGCTATGAATAAAGAGATAGATAATATTGAGAAGAAAAGAACATGGACATTAGTACCTAGACTAGATGACAAGAATGTCATTGGTACCAAATGGATATTCAGAAATAAGCTAAATGAGAATGGAGAAGTCAAAAGAAAAAAAGAAAGATTAGTATGCAAAGGGTATGAACAAGAAGAAGGTAATGACTATGGAGAAACCTATGCACCCGTTGCTAGACTAGAGGGAGTAATAATTCTACTTTCTAGACTAGAGGAAATTCAAGGAATATATTATAAAAAAAGGGGATATAGTTTGGCATTGATGTCAAAGGGAGAGAAGTATTCAAAGGGAGGGATGTACTTAATGAATATGGAGAGAAGTATTCAATGAAATATATTGTTGTCAAAGGGAAAAGAGATATGAATTATCTATCATAATCATCCATCAAGGAGAGGAACATTCAAAGGGAGAGAAAACATCAGAGAAAGATTCAAATAAATATCCATCTAAGGGAGTGAATTGGAAAAGTTAACACTACATATCTATCCAGAAAAGGGAGAAGAGATTCTACAACAAAGGGAGAGACATAATCAAAAGTTTCTACATCTATCCAGTGAAGGGAATAAATACTAAAGAAATTTCTCTACAAGAATCAAATCTAAGCTAGAAGAGATTATCGAGAGTCAGATATTTGTATTGGTTATAGAAAAAAAAGTTTGGTAGAGATTGATGAACTACAACTGATATATTTTAGATTGTACTAGTAGTATGTAGTATGTTTACATCAATGCAAAAGGGAGAGATTGATGAACTATAACTGATTGAATGTTTGAAGATGACAAAGTTGATGATCACCGAGATGTAGAAGGTATATGCAAGACATTAAATTAGTTAATGTATTGTATTGTCATAGATGTCAACTGGATATGGTATGATTTCTCATACACATATTGTCACAATACTTAAAGATTTGAAGAGACAAATTTTTTCTCATCGGTAATCATGTACAATGAGTGACAGTAAACCCCGAGGGATAGTGAACCCCAAGCATAGAAGTTCACAGTGTTACCCGATAGACAGTGTTACCCGAGCAAGTGATACCCAAGAAAGCATTACCGAGCTAACTGCAATTGTCACTGAACAAAACTAAATTTGATGCCTGAGCTATCTGCAGTAGTCACCGAGTATGATTGAAGTGTTGACTGATGGGAACTGAAGTTAGGAAAATGACAAAACAACTTAGCTGGCAGGAGCTAAAGATAGAGTTAACTATTTGATTACTTTGTTTTCATTGATCACTTAAAAGCTAAAGATAAGAAGGAGATTTAAAGCATATTTTATTCCAAAAAACAACAAGATCTTTACGATTAAAGCTAAAGCAAGTATGGTGAGCTTTACAGATCAAGAAGTGATCAATGAAGAAAACAAGAAGGACAAGAAATGGTGAAATCATGTCTATATAAAGAGACAAGTAATTCATTATCCAAGAGAGGAATGTTGAAGAGAATTTTGGTGAAGATAAGAAGTCTTCATACAGATATGATCATACAAGCTAAAGAATAGAGCTAAGATTTCTACTGACACCGAGCAATAGAGAAGAAACAACATTCATTGAGCAGAAAGAAGTGGACCAAAGGAAAAAAAGAGAAGCATTGATCATAACAGGTATTACGAGCTTACAATAGATCTGAACGTCTACAAGATTAAGTTGTGTTTATGAATAGATCATATACTGATTCAGTTTAACCATTGATTCAGAAAATCTCTTAACAGAGTAGGATTTAACCATCCTTTATATATTGAGATACATCCCAAGGAGTATCAAAAGGTTTTCATGTTGACAACATAGTGAATGCTAGGTCAAGTAATAAATTTTTAGTGATAAATCCTCTAACAAGGTCACACTTAATAGCATGTTTGTAACCTTTAACAGGGTTGGATCTTAACTGATCTCACTTTAAAAGAGTGAAAATTTTGGGTTACCAGTCCCAAGTATTTTTTACTCTAACAGGGTTTCCACATTAAAAATCCACGTGTCAAATGTATATATGGTTCATTGCTTCTATGTTTTTCTTTACACATTACTAAAAGAGGATTGATCGGTAAACACTAAGTTAGTTACTGTATTTTGGTAAAGGTTAAGAAAAGATAGACTGCTATTCGGTAAAGCTTAAGGAAAGGATAAAAAATATAAACACTGAGAAGTATATACATGTTAGATTCACACAAGGAATACATCTTGTAGGATTGAAGATAACTAGAGGTTTTATATTTGTGGTATAAAGTTTTGGGTTGATTTATTGGATTAGATTTTGAGGCCACTGATTCACCCCCCTCTCAGTTATTCTAACAATTATATGAGGATTAATTCACTAACATAGAGAGATTCAATCCCTAAGCTAATAAGTTCCAAATATTAATGGCTAACCACATACACTACTTGAGATAGGCCAAGTTCTCAAGAACCATACTTAGCTAGAAATAACAATAAGGATAAATGATATTGATTTGGATGATTGGATGAGTTCAATTGATGATTAGATTGGGGTTCATGATTGGATTTAAATTTTATTGGATTGGATTTGGTTTGGATTGTATTGATTGATATGATTGATGATTAGATGTTGATTTTGTTTGAAAATGGATTGATTGAATTTTGATTGGATAAAAATTTAATTCATTTTATTGATTGAATTCATTTTATTGGTCTTGAGATGTTTTTATTGTGGAAAAAAAATATACCAAGCAAAAAAAGTGAAAATTGTCAAAATGTTTTGATGAGAAGGGTCCAAATTGCCATAATGTTTCAAAAAGGCCCCTCAAATCCAAGATTTATATGGGTCTATCATTATTTCACAAGTATTTTCTATCTGCCTAAGGTCAATTTGGATTACAATGAGATATGACGTAGACCTGCAACTTGATGTTTCTTAATCCTCTACATATATACCTCCTTTAAAAAGAAGATACCTCTCTTCTTTATGAGAGGAGTTTATATACTTAAATGGATCTCAAGGAGCTTGGTGAGCTGGGGTACCCTTATTCGGGTGGAAACTACCTTTTTTATAGAAGACCACAAATAGTCTATACTAAGCCAATAATTTTCACCTTAACTCCAAGGAAACACATACAATGAGTATCTTCAAGGGATGACAAAATCCCTTTATATTATAACTGTCACACTAAGGCTAATAAAGGGTGGGTTTCTATCTTAGGTGTTTAAAAATATTTGGGTGCTAGCATGTTGCACAAGCATCTAGAAAGCCACTTAAGTCTTTAACCAATCCTACTATGATTTTAATAAATGTAAGGTATTCATCCTTTCAAATTGAAATTGTATGATAAGCGTTGATCGTGGTTAGAATTTTCTTTTTACTAAATCATATTTATATAAATGACTTAATTGAGAACATAGCTTGAGGTTGTTCCCTTGGGGTGAGTACCTCTTTTCCCACCAAGGAAAGCCTCTCTAGAGGAAAAGATAAAAGTGGTTTCTCTTACACCCAAGATCTATTGGAAGGAAAGTGGAGGGGATACTTTCATTTTGTCTTTTTATCAAAGGAAAATATATCTTAATCTCAACACAAAATGAGACTCTTGCAAGGAATGTTCCTCTCGCAAGGTCCTCCAAACACTACAAATACTTGATTTTTTAAACCCTCTAATTAGTCTATGTGCAACTAAGCTAAAGAAGATAAATAAATAGAAAAGTAAAATGAAATAAAACCTACAAAACTATTTGTTAGTCTATTTCATTCTTGGGCGATCGTAAAGAGCTACACAAACTCATTAGTGGTTAGAAAGAGTTTGAAAAAATCAAAAATAGTATAGCACAAGTTTAGACACCAATGTGAAAGCACAAACATCGATAAATATAGAGGTCGATCACTATAGATGTCAATCTACATAAATTTTAAAAATACCTATACTAGAAATAAAAATAACATAATATGAAAATATAAAAAAATGTGCAATATCATGCCAAAAGAAGAGAAGGAATAATCTCTCTTTCATAATACACTAGATAAATTCACATGGGCATATATTTTTCCCTATCATAGTAGAAAATGCAGTTATAATCAGAAGAAGACTAGGGATTGAACAACAAAAATTATTTCAGAGTAAGTAGGGGAATGGTTGGATAGGGAAACAAGAAGATACTCCTTTTCAAATCTAGAAGGATCCATGGAAGGACGCAACTAGGGTTTAGAGTAAGAAGAAATTTTGTAGGAGTAAAAGGAGAGGTAGTAAACTCTAAAAAAAATAGATTTGGGCATAGAAGACAAGATCACAAGAAGAAAACCCTTATTCTCCTCCCAATAGAAGAAGAAAGGCAATGAAAACTTCATCAACTTACATGAAACCAAGATGGGACAATTTCATGGATTGTGGTCTATTTATCAAATGGACGGGTAAGGAGGTGACCAAAAAAGGATCATATATTGGTTTGCAGACTCAATGGAGGTTGGGTAAGCACTAAATCCCTATCAAACATTTCTTTCTCTTAGAATGTATAGATTAGACCATTAGGAAGAGAATTTTACTAGGGGAGCCAATTTTTTTTGAAGGGTTTTACTTTTATAAAACCAATTGGGAATCATATTTTAATCATCACCTACATATTCCCAAAACAATTCCACACTAGATTAAATTGCATAATTTGTGCCCCGATTATTGGAGTAAATAAATACAAGAAAAAAATTGAGGAACCCTAGGAGCCTTCATTGGCATCAAGGAATATTTTTTCTTTGGAAAATCAAAAGTCATAAAAGTGTTGGTTGACTTGGACACAAATCATAGATGTATAGATAATTTGGATATCCTAATAGAGAAAGGAAATTAGTTTCAAAAGATATAAGTGGACACTAATGGAGGTAGATGCTTTATGATAAAATAATATATTGCAAGTTGATCAAAAGGTGCAGGGAAAGCTATTGATGTATCAATGGGGATTGGGGGTAGAATAAATAACGGTGAATATTGTTGGAAATGATTTGAGTAAATGAGAGGGGAGGGGTGAATCAGTTACCACAAAAAAAAATCCAAGTCCCTTAGATGTATTAAACAAACTTATCACTGTTGCTCGGTCAACAAAGATATTCTCCTGTTACTTGGGTAAAATAGAAAATCTTAAGATATTAATTGTGATTATTCCATAGTAATTAACTGCAGAAACATAAACCATAAAACAAATAAAATGTACACAGATAACGCCAAGATCTAATGTGGAAACCCAATATGGAAAAAACCACCAATTGCAACTAGTCACTATTTTTCACTTTTTTGAAGTGAGCCTTGTTAGGAGCCAAACCTATTAAAGGTTACAATAACACACTATTGGTTGTGACCCTATTAGAGGATTTAATCACCCTGTAAGGAGTGGCCTTGTTAGAGGTCTTCAAACACTTCAATGTAGAAATGTTACCTTGTGAGAGGATTTATGAAAGACTGTTAAGTCTACTCTGTAAAGAGATTTTGATCACTGCTACAATTGTTAGAGAGTAACAATAGATTGACCTGTTTTGATAAGAAACTGTCTTTGTTGATCCAAATCTCTACTTTGGCTTTAATTACTTGATCCTCACTAATTAAATATTTTGTTGCAGCTCTGTATCTTCTATCCTTAATCAGAATCCCATCTGATTTTGCCTCCACACTTCATGTCATAAACACATATCTCACTTTCTTACTATCACCATATTCAATCCAAAATTGACCTTATATATATATATATGATAAGCCTTGTCAAGTCAGCATTAATAACCTTCCAAATAATCAATAAGACTTAAGTTTGTCAGCTTTATATAACTAATTAACAATAAAATATAAACTATTTTTAGTCGGCTGTCACTAAAAGCATAACTCAGTTAATATTGAAATCCTTCAATGCCTGACCAATAGTGTAATGCCTGAGTGAACTCGATTGGAACTAAAAATGACTTTTGTCTTCTTCAATGCCTGAGAGTGCTTGGCATAAACCGACTATGCTTAGATAGGATTAGATATTTGTGTAAACATCACTACATTTGTGTAAACATCAATGACAATACACAATTGAATAATTATCATCAACAATCTCCCTCTTTGGCATTGATGGAAACACAACATGTCATAATACAAAGAATTATAGACATAACAATCAAATTTTATTAATGTCCTTAGCTTCATTATGATTTTCATCCAAAAATTCCCTCTGTCTTCACAATCACTAAAATACAAATTTCTCCCTCTTACATTAATCTCTGTTCCTGATAAAATTTATCCCTCTATCATCAATCTCTCCATTAGTAATCTTTATGAAATCAATAATCTCTCCCTCTTTGACAACCAATGCCAAAGACACCATCCAATACACATCCACCGAAGTTGTAATGTACCTATTTGTACTAATTCATATGCAATAAGCTATGAATATCCGCTTCAACATGTTAAGGCTATTATGTAGCTTGGTTGATGCATCACTAAACTATGTTTTAGTGAGGCTGAGTTAGGGGAATCACCCCTAGCTTTCCTCTAAGATAAAAAAATGCATGCTTAGGTAATGGTTTAGTGAATATGTCTACAATTTGTTCTTTAGTATTCACATATTCCAGTCTTACTTCCTTGTCTTGAACCAATTATCTCAAGAAATGATACTTTATTGCAATATGTTTAGTCTTAGTATGCATCATAGGGTTCTTTGAAATGTTAATAGAACTGGTGTTGTCACAGTATACTATAACTGGTTCTTTGATTTCCTCCTTTATACCTGACAACAACTATTTGAACCATATGATATTTGAACAATTTAATGCTATAGCAACATACTCTGCCTCTGTTGTAGACTGAGAAATGTAGTTTTAATTCTTGCTTGTCTAGGAGACTAACCTCTTTCCAAGAAATAATGCTCCACAACTTGTGCTCTTTCTATCATCAACACTTCCTTCCCAATCAGCACCAGTAAAATTCTTCAAATAAAAGTTTCCTCCTTTCTTATACCATAATCCATAACCTTTAGTACCCTTAAGATATCTTAGAATCCTTTTGATAGCCATTAAGTAATTCTCTCTAGGATTAGCTGAAAACCTTGCAACAATACCGACTGCTAATGCAATATGAGGTCTAGTGTGAACAACATATTGAAGTTTACCAATCATGGATCTATAGGTAGTTTGATTTACCTCCCTTGAATCATCATCCTTAGACAACTTATGTCTAGTAGGCATAGGTGTTCCAACTGGTCTAGAATCTTCCATTCCAAATTTCTTTAGTATCTCTTTGATGTATTTAGACAGGGTAATGTAGATAACATCCTTCATCTGATAAAATTGTAAACCAACAAAGAATTTGATTCACCAAACATAGACATCTCAAATTCCTTACTCATAGCTTCAAAGAATGCTTTGCATAAATCATCATGTCCAGTAAATAGTATGTCATCAAAAAATATCTCTGCTAATAGTAACTTTTTCTGAGGTCCTTCTTTGATGTACAAGCTACTAGTGTCATTAGTTCTTTTAAATCCAATACTTATCAAGTAACCATGCAATCTTTCATACCAGGCTCTAGGAGCTCGTTTCAGTCCATACAATGTTTTGTGCAGTTTGAAAACCTTATTCCTTTTGTTAGGATCTACAAAACCTCCAGGTTGCTCAATATATACTTCATCTTCTAGTATTCCATTCAAGAATTTAGACGTTACATCCATTTGATATACCTTGAATCCTTTATGTGCAACATATGCCATAAGAGTTCTAACTCCTTAAAGTATTACAACAAGAGAAAAAGTTTCTCCATAATAAATACCCTCTTCTTGAGCATATCCTTTACATACTAGTCTTGCTTTATTTCTAAAAACTTCTCCTTTTTCATTCATCTTGTTTTCGAAAACCCACTTAGTACCAATCACATTCTTATCTTTTGGCCTAGGTGCAAGAGTCCAGGTTTTGTTCTTTTCTATTTGCTCAATCTCTTCATTCATTGCTTCAATATAGTTTCATCATTAAATTCATCTTTAATATTTCTAGGCTCAATTTCACTAAGAAAACATGTACCTTTGATTTTGTTCCTTGTCATTATACCTTCTATCTGATCTCCAATTATTTTCTCAAGTGCATGATGCCTTCTGACATACTTTGCAAGTATAGGTTCCTTCGTCTTTATTTCTGGGCTTGATCTACTATGTTCACCATGCTCAAATATTCTATTTTGTTCTTCTATCTGATACTTAGGTTCCACTATTTGAGACTTGGGCGCCTCTGTCCGAGGCTTAGGTGCCTCTATCTGTGACTTGGTTTATTCTTTTAGCAGCGCTGGTTGCACAGGTTGCAACAAGATTTGTGCTGATGAATTTAGTGGTTGACATGGTTTTTGTCCAATCACCATTGCATGTGTCTTGGGTATAGTATCAGGTTCATAATACACAAAATTTTGGTAGTCCTTAGGCTCTTTACTTCTCTATTATTTATTTCTCTCTACAAACTCATCAATCTTTACATGTACACTTTCTATGACTTTATGAGTAGTAAGATTCAAACATTTATATGATTTGCTTTGTAGGAGTAGCCTACGAATATACCTTCATCACCTTTTACATCAAATTTTCCATTTCTTGCTTCCTTCAAGATGTAACATTTACTTCCAAATACTTTGAAATAATTAACATTAGGTTTATAGCCATACTATAATTCAAAAGGTGTCTTCTTGGTACCTTTCTTCAGTTGAACTTGGTTCAAGGTGTGAATTGCGATGCTAATGGCTTCCTTCCAGTATTTGGTAGCAACATTCTTTTCAATCATTAAGGTTCTTGCACAATCCATAATGGATCTATTCCTTCTTTCTACTATACCACTCTACTATGGTGTACCTGGAGTAGATACTTGTCTCTTGAGTCCTCTTTCATTGCAGAATTCATTGAAATCATTAGAAATGAATTCTCCTCCTCTATCAGATCTTAGGCATTTAAGTTTCTTTCCTATTTATTTTTCAACTCTAGCAAGGTACCATTTGAACATCTGAAAAGCTTCTAATTTTTCTTTGAGAAACATAACAGACATCATTTTGGAATGGACATCAGCAAATAGAATGAAATAATTCTCACTTGTGTAACTTGTTGTTCCAATTGGTCCACACAAATCAATATGCACTAATTCCATGACTTCTTCTGTATTGTAATTCTTGCTCTTGAAACTATTTTTTCCCATCTTCCCAATTTGACATTGTTTGCATATTGCTAATTCGGGTTTCTTCAAAATAGGAATACCTCTTACTCTTTTTTAATTTCTTATGTTGATCAGGTTATCAAAAATCACATGACACAACCTTTTATGGAATAACCATCTTTCTTCTACTTGTGCAATAAAACATGAACTTTCATTGAGATCAAGATAAAATAGATTACATTGTGTTTGCCTGCCAGTTCCAACTAGGTTTTCCTTACCATCTAGGAGCTTGGCCTTGCCATTCATGAATTCTACCTTGAATCCAATTTTATTCAGTTGTGCCACACTTAGTAGATTATGCCTTAGTCCTTCTACCCAATAATAATTAACACATTTGATTCCTTCAGTTAGAGAAATACAACCTTTACCTTTCACATAGCAAGGTTCAGTATTCCCAAAACTGACACTCCCACCATCATAGTTCTCAAGATGTTCAAATTTGGTTTTATCACTAGTCATGTGGTGAGAATAACCAATATCAATTATCCAAGTGTCATTATTGCTAATATGAGAGTGTATCATATTAAAATGCAAGCACTTCCATTTTGATAGGTTTAGCACCCTCATTTAGTATGTTTGCATATTAGGATTGCATCTGTGCTTGATTATACATGTGTAGGTGGAATTAGGGTTAGGATCTAATGGATCCTCCTAGATTTCCCTCTCTATGAATCTTCTTCCAAGGTAGGACCTATGTATTGGTCCTCCTGGGCCTCATCCTACTCTCTCCCTAGGCCTCTAGGCCTTCCTAATATTCTGGCACATTCCCCCACCTTCCTAGGTCCCCAGCTGACCTGGGAGCCTCTCAGCAACTTTTTGCTGACCTACCTAAAACCTTAGGTCAGGGTCAAGGTCAACCCTAACCTAGGTTAGGGTCAAGGTTGACCTTGATATAGGTCAAGGGTGAGGTTGACATAGACCTTTGTCGAGTGTTGGTCCCCACTTTCAAATCTAGAGCTTATCGGGGTCTGAAACTTAAATTGGTCCCTGGGTTTGGATGCGGAAGTGTTTTCTCCCATATTTGAATTAATGCATTCCCTCCTTGTTTGGTGATTGTGATAGGACCATGATTCAAGGCAGAACTTGAATTAGGATCCCTTGCATTGCCCTAGGAGACCTATGTTGAGATCTCTATATAAACACTCTCTTTTGCCTTCATTTGATCATGAAACAAAATCGGGAGATGACATGATGAAATGATGATGAAAACAAGAAAGAGGATGATATAGAAGGACAAGCTAGGAGGACATATCATCATCTTCAATAAATTATTTTCAGGACAAGCTATGGAGGATCTTCATTGAAGCAAGAAGGCTCTCTCTTTAGATCCACTATTTTCAACATTCAAGCATCTCAGAGGACATTATCATGGGGTAGAAATCATGGATTGTGAGTTGATAGGAATAATTTAGCCTTGGGGGCTTGGTATGCTTTCTTTTTCATATTCAAATATAGGCATTGCTTTCTCATTTCCATGTATGTTAGGATTGTTAATCTAGAAGATTAGATCTTGATATTGCATGTTTCAAGACTCTTTTAAAAAGAGCAATACACACTCACACACTATACATTCTATATTTGGCTATTCATGGAGGTGGAGATCACCAAAGTGGGGGTTTGACTAAGGTAAAACCCTATATAGCCACCCCAAAAGCCCTCTTTTTAGATATTTGGAGGTGCTATTTTCAGGAGTTGGAGGTACAAAATAGTAGATTTGAGACCATATTTGGATACCCTTTTCAGCGAGCTGTCGAGATCCGTGAATAGATTTTCTATCGACACTGTGCAGGTTAGGGTCAACATTATTGGGTCAGGGTTGACATTTGTGGTTCAAGGTCAACCTTTTTCATAAGACAACATCAGAACGGAAAAATATTTCTGGGTTTTGTTCATCTCTGCATTTTGGTTCGGGATCAACTGTCTATTTTTCTAGAAACTCAATACAAGATTCAAAAAATGAGTTTTACTAGATCTGCTATATTATGAGATAAGTATTTTATCCCACTATTCTCTAAATATTTCTTTCCATCCTTTTGATCATAATAATTAAGTGTAAGAAACTAAAAATTGGCCTTAGGATCTCTTTCTTATTCTCATCATGCAAATCTCACTTAAGAAATCCATTATGGGCCAAATTTAGACATTACATTTTGGTGAACCCACGATAGACAACTCTTTCTTTTCCTTGGTGTTAGATTTACATTTCATATTAGATTTTGTATGCATATAGAAGTAGGTTTTCTTTTATGCTCTTGCATTTTTTTTTCAAAATTACTAAAAATCACAAAATTTCTTTAAAAATACAAAAACATTTACATTTTTCATGCTTGTAGTGTTTCCTTGTGTCCAACATGTATGATTTATGTTTTGAAAACTTTGATGAGGATTTTGTTATACAAAATGATAGATCCCTTAATGGGGTACATGTAAGTGAGAATGAAAATGGTTCAAATGAGATCCCTATGGATCCTATTCCTATTTCATCCTCCTCCAAAACCTCTTTAATTGACTTTTACCATAGAGTGTATGCATGGTTACCTTCATATTCCTCTATTTGCAACATCGAGACACCTAAAATGATATTTCCCAAACCTTTGATGATGGTAAAAGGATGTCCTCAAATAACTATT
>MU223206.1:1747378-1764390 GCA_018584345.1 Thuja plicata | reverse complement strand
AATTAATTTAAATTAAATGTGAATGAATTAAACTAATGAAAATGAATTACATTACCAAGAATTACAGATTTGATTACCAAAATTTAAAATTAAACTTATTATGAAATTAGATATTTGACTAGATTTTAAAAAGGTTAGACAAAGAATGATAAACAATGATAACTTTGCAAGGTTAAAAACAGTAAAGAATCTAATGATCTAAACTGAAAAAGAATCTAATGATTAAACTGAGGAAGAATAGAGCTGCAAGAACCTGCATGGAAGAAATGTTAGAAAGAATATGCAATTATATGGAATAATAACATTATTGTTAGGCAATGATAAAAAAATGCCAGCAATGATAACTATCTGCAAAAAAAAATGTTAGAAATGATATCAATGATTACTATCTGCAGAAAAAATGTCTTGAATCTGCAAGGGAGAACATAGGTGTCTTGAATCTTCTGCTGCGCAAGGTAAGGAATCAGTTTAATGGTAAAGTTAAAGATAATGTTAAAGTTCTGCGAGCTAGGATAATGATAATGCTCTGCTGCTGTGAAAGGCAGCGCAAGGGAGTTACAAATATATTGGAATCTGAAAAAATCTTTTACTTGAGCACTCAAACTAGTCTGAGTTCAGCCGTTATGGAAGCTGTAGTGGTTGCATATAATTGTCAACAAATACTGTAAAACTAAAAAGAATAGATATTCATGGAGCTAAATCAGTCCGTCTAACATTAAAATATCGTAAGGTTTCTGTTAAATGGTTCTACAAATAATTTTGGAAAATGAAATTCTGTTCAGGGAATGTAATTGTCCACAAACAATATAACAAAGTAAAGAGAAAATGTCTATAAAGCCAAATCTGTTTCTCCTACCTAATAATCCAGCCGTTGAAAAATAATACTAGCAGAATTTCACAGATCCATCATTTTGCTTAAAATCTGCTGAGACTTCTAACTTGCTCGGACTCCACTGGAAGGGAATGGTACATTAAATTCAATATCTTTCTATTTTCGCTGTAACAAAAACAACAAATTTATGCTGAGCTAAATCTTCTTTTTCTTAAGTGGAGAGCAAGAAAGACAGCAGCTAAAGCTACGCAAGGGGTGTCTGCTGCGCAATAAAAGGGAGAAGAGCCAGTGGCTGCGCAAGAAAGGAGCAGGACAGTATTGACAAAGCCACAATATATGATAGATTGAAGGTGGAACACCATTTCCACTACCACCATTCTGCTGGAATAATTTAAGCGTGGATAGATACCAGTGGATAGATGTGTCTCGTGCATTTCTAAGAGACGTGACTATTAGTAATTGTCACTAACAATTAGTAATCTGAATATGTAATCCAGGTCGATTAGCATCCTTTCAATAAGAACTTGATTTGTTACCTTCACCGATTAGTCTCTTTTACTAATCGTAAACACTAATAAATGTGAGGATGTTTAACTTATCATTATGATCATATTTGTTAATTTATTTGCATATGATAATGATTGCTGATGTCTCAAGTGATGGGATGCAAGGAGTACCATAACTTTAACAAAAAGTAGTTGAATGAAAATATGCAGATGAATATATATAAAGCTAAGAGCTGCGCGGGATGAAGGTAAGAAAGGCAGCAAAGAAGGTGCAGAGGCTTTGATTAATGTCTGTTTTCTGTGCTAGGTGTCTGCTGTGCTAAAAGCTGCGCTATGAAAGCAGCGCTATGGACAGAGAAGACACTGTCTGCTGCGAAGGGAGAAGAGCCACTGTCTGCTGCGAAGTCTAAATAGATGTATAAGATGCAAAGATTGATGGGGTTATATTTAAATTTGAAGCAAGAATCACATTAATGTATGTTAACAAATGTATAAAAACACTCTAAACTCCAAGACACTCACTGYAGATATGTATAAAAATAGACAGAAGGGAGAGACAAATAGTCTAATATAATAGGCTAYGCTATGTAAGCTGTGCAAATATAAAATGCTGCTRAAAAAAAAGAGAACAATATGCTCTTTGTTATTTGCCAACAGATATATGCCAACAGATATATGATAGATATATATCAAAGTATGACAGATATATATCRAAGTTGCACAAAATGTATAATGGATATCCTRCARATTTAAACAGTGATAGAGCTATATAAAAAATGTWAGATAAGAGCAATATGAGAGGGATATCAATCTGAACAATGAGTGCAAATCCTKCACACAAAGATTAAAGGAAARATTGAATAAAAGACCTGCACCAAGAATGTTAGTAACCGATTTAATGTAGATTTAAAGCTGAAGTAGAATAAGCTAACTGAAGAACTAGAAATGAGATTAATAGAGCTTAGATTTGGCGGCAAGCCATCCAAAACTAAGGGGGTAGATTGCAAAAAAAGTAAGATTTGCAAGAAAAATGAAAAAAAAGGTTAGATTTGCAAGAATTTTTTTTTCGATATTTTCAAACACTCTCTCAAGAGTCTCCTTCGAATCGTACCTTCATGCAAAAACTCAAAACAAAGATTAAACCGCTCTGATACCATGTTAGAAATAGAAAAGAAGTATGCAAAAATGAACAAAACTAGGAGAGAATCTAAGCAAGTGAATGCATGAAAAAGTATTACCATAAACAGAGAGAGAGAGAGCTCCAAGATTCAACACAAGAAGGCAAGATATTTGAAAGGGGAAAGCAAAGAAAACCCCTTGTGACATTATGAATGAGGCATGAAAATCCTAAGAAGAGGAGAGAGAGAGAGCGAATTGCTCATACAATAATTGAGAAGAGGAAGAAACCTCATTAGTCTCGGAGAGAAGAAGAGACATCTCTTTAATAGAGATGTGAGAAAGGAATTGCATCGTAACTCCCATATCTATGTATGCCACATTTCATAAAGTGTGTGCCACTTGTATTATTTCCTCTTAAGGAGGAATCTAAGGGATACCTTGGTTTATCCCAATTAAATAATACAACCAAGGGATAATAAATGATACATAAAATGAATTATCCTCACAAGAGGACAACATAGGTGTAGGGATTCCATAGGAATCTCCTACTTACATAATGCAAGTAAAGATTAATTTCTAACAGTGAGCCCCGTTAGGAACCAACCCTGTTAAAGGTTACAATAACACACTATTAGGTGTCACCCTGTTAGAGGATTTAATCACCCTATGAGGAGTGGCCTTATTAGAATTCTTCAAACACATCAATGTAGAAATATCACCTTGTGAGAGGATTTACAAAATACTGTTAAGTCTACTCTGTAAATAGATTTTATCACTGCTACAATTGTTAGAGAGTAACAGTAGATTGACTTGTTTTGAGAAGCAACTGTCTTTGTTGATTCAGATCTCTGCTCTAGCTTTAATTACTTGATCCTCACTGATCAAATATTCTGTCGCAGCTTTGTATGTTATGTCCTCAATCAGAATCCCATTTGATTTTTCCTCCACAGTTCATGCCATAAACACATATCTAACTTTCTTACTATCACCATATTCAATCCAAACTTGACCTTATATATATGATAAGCCTTGTCAAGTTGGAATTAATAACCTTCCAAATAATCAATAAGACAAAATTTTGTCGGCTTCATATAACTAATTAACCATAAAATATAAACTATTGTTAGTCGGTTGTCACTAAAAGCATAACTCGGTTAATACTGAAATCCTTCAATGCCCAACCAATACTGTAATGCCCGAGTGAACTCGGTTAGAACTGAAAATCACTTTGGTCTTCTTCAATGCCTGAGAGTGCTTGGCATAAACTGACTGTGCTCAGATAGGATTAGACATTTGTGTAAACATCACTACATTTGTGTAAACATAAATGACAATACACAATTGAATAATTTTCATCAACATAAGATGCCTACAAGAAACTTAATTAAAGGGAGATCCAATCACATGTGGAAGTCCAAAAGGATTTCAAATCTAATTTTGGTTATCATTATCAGGTAGATAAAATTGAATATGGTGAGATAGTAGTTAATGTGGATAGAAATATCCTAGATACAAGTATGACAAGAGTGCACTAGGAAGGAAAAAAAACTAATATGGAAAAGGGAATCTCTAAAAATTATGAAGCTATATCTAAAATAGTAAGAAAAATTGAGGCACTATGTAAATTAATACACGAGAATTCAAATCATCTAGTGCCTAGGGAGAGGGTTCTTAATACACAAAAAATGGACTTAGGATAGATTATTTAGACTTTAAATGTTATAAATAACATCTCCCCCTCTCTGTTGCAAACAAAGGATAGTGAAAGAATTTAATTTTTAGAAGAAACTAAGGAGGGTGAGAAACACATGGAAAGGAATTCCATAGCATAATTAGAGGCAATAAATGATTTTTTGGGGATTTCTTCTCATTCTAAATAGGAAGATGAGGATACTAAGAGAGAAAATATTTATTTGATCTAGAAGATTCTAGAACTAGATGCCCTAGAAAGGTAGTATAGTGATAATCCTGATGGAGAGGATGAGGTAGAAATGGATGAAAATTTTGGGAAACTCAACATTCATTAGTTCCCCTCAAATGAATCAAATCCAATTTGTGGAAAATACTTGAATAAGAAAGGGTCTGATAGGAAATCACTAGCATAACTAAGGTCTAAGGATGGTGAAGCAGTTGGAAAAATAAAAATAACGACTCTAATAAATTCAAGGAAGGGGAATCCCCTTCCCCAGGAGCCATGATCATCCTTTCATGGAATGTTAGGGGCTTGAACTCCCCTAACAAAAAGCTTATAGTCAAGAAAATGATTTTTTTGACTAGAGATGATATAGTTCTAATTCAAGAAACCAAGTAATCATAAGAAGAGGTGTAGATAACTTTTAACAACTTTAAATATTGGAAAGTAGCGATTGTTCAGGATGAATTAGCATTGAGAGGCATTGCAGTATGTTGGAACTCAACTAAATAGGTTTTGAAACCATTGTCAATCGAATACTTTGGTTGGGGGAAGATTAAAGTGTCTTTCATCAAGTCTTCAATTTGTTGTTATCAATGTATATGGAACAATGTCTTATTTAAGCAAGAGAACTCTATGGAATAAATTAGACATATTTTTTGGTTCCTTAATAGAGGATAATATCATTGTGGATGGGGAATTCAATGCAATCCTTTATAGTTAGGATAAGATGGGAGGCATTTCCAAATAGAATCAGGCCCAAAATAACTTTAAGGGTTCGGTATCCAAGAATCAATTGATGGAAACTAAGCTTAAAATTTGAAATTGTACTTGGAACAATAGAAAGATAGGTTTTTGAAACATTGCAAAAAAGTTGAACAATTTTTTCTTCAATGGGGATTTGTCTACTTCTCCTAAATCTCTAGGAGTCATTATCCCTTGCTTAGGTTATGATCATTACCCTATTCAATTAAATGTGATAAGTGATGAAAAATCACTTAGGCCTCCTTTTAAATTTGAGAATATGTGGTTCAAGGAAGAACATTTGGTAGAAAAACTAGAAGCAGGGTAAATGGAAGAAGAAATTTTAGGGTCTAAGCTTTTTTTCTTCATGGAAAAGATGAAGTATGTTAAGAAGAGGTTGTTGGAATGGAATAGCGAACAATTTAAGGACATACTTGAGACAAAATCCAAATTAGAGGTAGCCTTGATAGAACTTTATGAAGAAGTTTAAAGAAAGGTATGGATAATGATAATTTTATGAAAGAGAAAGTGTTGATGGAGGAATATGAGGATATTATTGCTAAAAAGGAAATATTTTGGAGGCAAAAAATTGAAAGAAATGTGGGTGGAGGTAGGAGATAAAAGTACTAACTATTCCCATAAGACCACTAGGCAGATAAGAGATCTGAAACATATAAGAAAATTGGAAGGTGACAATGGAGAAAGCCTAGAGGACCCAAATAAAATAAGCAATTGAATAATATACTTGTATGAAAATGTTTTGGATAAAGAGGTAGGAGATAAATATGATGTCCAATTTTAGTTCCTGGATTACATCCCGCATCTCATCAGCCAATATTAGAATAGATTTTTGAATGGAAAATTTTCATATAAAGAAGTGGAATCCTCTTTGGAAAACTCATCTTGACAAGGCACCTACACCAGATGGTTTATGAGATGCCTTCTTTCAAAAGTGTTGGCATTTTGTAGGAAGGGAGTTATTTGATGCATTGGAAGCTACAAAAAAATCTGGTTGCCTACTAAAAGAGGTAAATAACACATTCTTAGCTATCATTATAATGAGGGAAAAATAAGTGAAGTTATAGGAATATAGAAAAATCTCCTTATGTAGCACAGCGTATAAGATCGTGTCTAAAGAATTAACAAATAGGTTAAAGAAGCTACTCCCATGCATCATCTCTAAGGAGAAGATAAGATTTGTCCTTGATGACATTAATTTGTCATTAGTATGAAAATAAAAATTTCGGTAAGCATACACCGAAAGACAGGACAAGAGAAAACCGAAGATCAGATATAAAGAGATCACCAAAGATGACTAAGTAGAAAGAGAACCGACAACACAACTTAGTGTGTAAACCAAAAATACAAAGATAGAAAGATAAAGAGGAACCTGGTAGAGGAACCCAACATGCAGATAAAGTGCAAACCAATGAGATGATTTAAAGAGAAATCGATAGAACAAAACTGAAAGACAGTCAAGTAACTGACCGTTAGGAACCGAGAGTCAGTTTCAGCCTGCAAAAAGTGGATATGCCTTCCATGTCAGATAAAGAAAGTTTATTCTATTTATAGGATATTGATTTGTTTTTAAATCCATTTCTTTAGGGACAATAAACATGAATGTAATTTCTTTAATTAGTCTAACTGATTTAAAACACATAGACTAGGAGATCTAGGTACAAGTTGTAAACCTGATCTTAGAGTTAACATTGTTTTTTCTCTAAAACTTGATGATGTCAATCCATCTTATAAATAGATGTTGCAATCATTCATTATACAATGATGTGAATATAAAGGAGAGGATGAATGAAGCCTATGAGCACATCTATGGATCAGATTGAAGGTTTCAATAACAAGAACAACAAAAGGTGAATTTGGCTATCAGAACTAAGAACAGAGGCTACCAAGAATCAGAGGTATTATTCAATCACAATTAGGTGATAATATTTTTCATGTAAACTAAATTGGATCTCTATCAGCAATAGGATATTGCATTTATCAGGTCAATTTGTAATTTTCTATCATTCTAACAAGTGGAGAAAAGTGTAAAAATCCTTTCAAGGAAGGTGGATTTAACAGTCCAACTACAAATCTCTTAACTGAGTGCACACTCAATAGTGTTGCTAAAGCTCTTAACTAAATAGAATTTAATAGGTCTCCATAGATACTCTTAACAGGGTAGATCATCAGAAGTGATTAAATATTAAGCCTTAACTGACCCCTTCTAATCTGCAGATAGTGAAGATTTTTTGGGTGTCATCCCCACCATAGTTTTTACTTCCTTATAGGAGTTTTCTATGATATCATATCTTGTGTTATGTGTCAAATCACTTTCATGAATATTTCTATGAATTTTCACATGTATGTTAAGTTAATAAATTGATATAACTCACATCAAGATAGTATAGATCAAATTGAATGGATATACAATTGATTACAAAGATTAATTGATTAAAGGATAAAAAAGTTTTAGAGTTATTGAATGCTCCAAAACGTTATGATTGTCCCTGAAGGAAAATAAAGTCTTCACCGATGAACTTCATCTTTATACACTGAGGAGTTGGTAAGCATTAATAACATGCATTTTAGGGAAACAACTATAAATAGGGAAACAAAACAACTCATTGTTCATGATGACCAGAGCAGAGCGACCAGGGCAATTTTTGAGAAGAAAGCAATTGAATCACAGAGCAACCACAACTCAACACATAACAATCCAAAGCACTTTAGAAATCTTTGCAAGAGTAAACAGTAAGTTCTATAGAACTGAAAACTCTATTTTTTGTGCATTTCACAAGGAGCCCTAAATTCTTAAAATGGCCTCGACATCAAGAAAAGTGAAATCCAAGAACATAAAGAAGGATGAGTTCAAGCTCATAAAGAATTAGGCATGTGAGGAGCCTAACTACAAGATTCATCCTAAGGTTTCCTCACACCACGATGATGTTGGAGCATTATCATGCATTCCAAGTAGGCTTTTACTCGTGGAAGACGTTTGATCTTTCATACACTGCAAGATTGCAGAAATAGGAAATTCAAAAGTTGAAGAAGCTTATAAAAATCTATGCAATGAAGATGGAACACTAAAGGATGAACATGAGCATATACAAGTAAAAGGTCTCACCAATGCCCTAATGTTCCCAAAGGTCTTCAAAACTGAATGGATTCAGTTAGTACTAAGCTAAATTCATAACCACAAGCTATGGCTTGATGAACCGAATGTGATAACCCAAGATGTCATCCATGCGGTCACCTGTTACCTTATAACAGAAAAGGTGAAAGTAGTGAAGCATCCACCTAAGGCCAAGACCAAGAAGATGATAGGAGCCAAATGGGATGGCAAAGGACTGAAAGTTACCACCATAACCGATGATGAAATAAAATTCAGTGCATGTGTTCTAGGCTACAAATTTTTCCAAGCCAACAAATTGAACAATATTGCATCAGGTGTAGTAGACACAGCCTACAAAATTGTGAAGAAGGGAAAACAATAAGAATTATCTGAACTTCTGCTAAATCAGTTGAAAGATAACTTAAAGACTATCAGGAATGCGAAGTCAAACACATGTAAGTTTGGCTCACTCATAATGTGTATTTTCTTCTACTTTCAAGAAACATTTCTATCGATAGGAGATATGAAATGGGATAGCACCAAACTGGTCACCATGCAAATTAGTGAGCATAGAGCTTCACTGGGAGAAAATTTTGAAACAGTCATTGATGAATACTTCAATGTATTCAAAGACCAAATGAAAAAGAGGGTAAGGATCCCCAAAAAACACATTGAGAAATATAAAGATGAGATATGTTTTATGGTTGATACAGATCATACATATATCAAGACTATTGTACCGAGGACAACATAGCTTCAACCATTGGAGTATGAGATAAACATTGATCTTGCAACTAAGGAAATTAATGCCTTGACTAATGAACCACTCGATAAGAAATAACCCAAGTTTGGAACAAATGAGGAGGCCAAGATGAATAAAATTTGGCCTGGTTGTTAAGAAAATTGTCAAGAAGAAGGACGAGATGGTAAATAATATCAAGGAAATACTGTCGGTAACTAAAGAAGAAACTGAACAAGATGAAGAAGTTGAATATGAGGAATAAATAAAAGAATAGATATCTATTAGAAAAATTGAGGAAAAGGATGACTCCAAGGAAATAGAGTCAGATTCACCACCTCCTCCACCAACTAAGAAGCCAAGGACAACAATTGCTTCTAGAACAAGAAGACAAACATCAAAGGATTCTACTCCTTCACCTTTGAAGAAAGGAAAGGTAAGAACATACAAGAGAAAAGATACCACACCAAAGAGAGGGAGAACCAAAAGAGGAAGGAAGTTCATCAGAACCCAAGAGGATATTGAAGACACCGAGCAAGATGAAGTTGTAGAGGCAGAAAATGTCAAGGTAAAAGATCCATAATCTATTGATGACATTTGTAAATCTACTGCAAACTCAGGATCTATTACAGATTCTAAGATTAGAAGATGGCTGAAACTAGATCCAGAGGATCAGAACAAAGTTGAAGATGCCATTATAGAAAAAATGTACAATTTTAAATATGTACCAATTCAGTTTGAAGGTAATCATGTACCAAGAGAACTATTAGATAGACTATACTCCAGGTAGAAATTTTCCTTGAAGAATGAGAAGGAAATAAGAGAAAGAGTACTTGTTACTCTTATGCCACTTAAATCAAAGAAGGTAGAAATAGATGAGATAATGGAGAAATACAAAAAGGAGTTCTCACCGAAGTTGAGAGCATATAAATTTCTTGAAGGAAATCCTATAGAGCTTGAACAGGATAGCCATAAGAAATGGTGTAAAATTATGAATAGACCTATTGAGGAGGAAAGTCCCAACAAAGACCTACAACAACAAGATGTTGATAAGGCAACTCAAGATGACACATCTGTTGAGTTAGACAAGGAAGAAGATGAAACAACTGGAAAAAAGAATGCAGATGGTGCAGATGAATCATGGCCAAACAACACAAATAACAACATTGTGGATACTAAAATCATTAACATTACCAATGACCCAACAGAGGAAGTTAATAAAAATAAAGATGTCACTATTACGAAGGACACAATAGTTGATACTGCACAAGTAAACATTACAAGAAACATGCCAATATTGATACAAGCTATCAATATTCTACAAGAATCAAACATGTCACCTAAAACACATACTCCCAAGGATGGAGGGGAAGAAGGAAAGAATGACAACACCGACGGTTAGAAGGAAATTAGAGATACTCAAAATGTAACTGATACTAACAAGGTTACTGAAGGAGATACAAAAAAGGATGCAGATACAATAGATAAGAATGCAAAAACAAAGAATGATGAAGCTAAGGACACCGATGAAGGAGATAAACTGAAAGATGGCACTCCTAAGGAAACTGAAAAATGTGCTACTGATGATGTGAAGGTGAATATGGAGATGTATATAGAGACTCGACAAGCTAAAAATGACACTCAACAACAAAAAGAAGCATAATAGGTCACTTCATCAAGCACAACTGACAAAGCAGAGAAATTGGCAATGGTGCTACACTCAAGTGATTCACAAAAGAAGAAGAAGAAATCAAAGAAGAATAAGTTGGAATTCACCTTGGATGAACTTATTGAAATACCAAAGTGTGACCCATCTACACTTGATTTTGAAGCATTACAATAATACGGTGAAATATGCCAAAGGAAGGCATTACAGGAGAAGATGAAGAAACAACACAGGGACTCCATGGTACTAGAGAAAACATGGGACATATTACACCAAATTATGCCCAATGTTGATATTGATCAGAACAAACCAATTCTAGATTAATTAGCCACTCTAACCAAAGAAATAAAAACTCATAATATTGATGTAGAAAAGGCAATTGATGAGAGAGCATAGCTTAAGTACCAACAAAAGCTCATTGAGAACATCAACCAAGAAGTGGAAATCAATAAGGTAAAGCTATCAGAATTCATTACTAAATTAGATCCAATTATAACTAAATCTATAGCCTTAATTCAACAACTGAGCACATTAGACAAGTTCACTAAAGAGAATAGTGACAATATAGAAAATTTAGATATAGATCTAGCTAATAGTGCTAGTAGCTTAACCACTGATGGAGATAATGCAATTAATTTTCATTATGAGAAGATCATAGATAAAATAGTTAAGGCAGGAACTATGGGAAGCAGAGACATGCTTCAGGGAAGAATTCACTGATCTCCAAGCTCAACTTATACCAAACCTAACACTGCTCCAACAACACATCAGTTCAGAATGACAACTGATAACAACTCCCGAGATGTCTGTTGCAGACAACATCTATGACATGCAATCCAAGATCACACTCGAGCACATGGCTCTGGAGAACCTAAAATAAAAATGGAAGAAAATGATGGAAGACATGAAGTCTTCACACTCCCACATTTTTGATAAATTATAAGGTAATGACCTTTGCCCTTAATATAAAAAAGGGGGAAATGATATATAGATGGAAAATGATATGCAGAAGGAAAGATATCATATGTAAAGATATACCGGCATATACATAGGGGATTCATTAAATGACTAATGATTATATATGTTGTATATATACTTAACATGTTGTTAGTATTTTTCACATACCACTTTTTGATAGTAATGCTAAAGGGGGAGATTGATGAAATTAATTTGTCATTAGTATGCAAACAACACTTTCGGTAAGCATGCATTGAAAGATAGGACAAGAGAAAACCAAAGATCGGATAGAAAGAGATCACCAAAGCTGACTAAGTGCAAAGAGAACCAATGACACAACTTAGTGCATAAACTGAAAATACAAAGACAAAACTTGATAAAGAGGAACCCAACGTGCAGGAAAAGTGAAAACTGATGAGACAGTTAAAAGAGAAACCGACAGAACAAAACCAAAAGATAGTCAAGTAACCAACCGTCAAGAACCGAGAGTCAGTTTTAGCCCACAAAAAAGTGGATCTAACTTCCACATCAGATAAAGCAAGTTTATTCTATTTATAGGATATTGATTTGTTTTTAAATCCATTTCTTTAGGGACAAGAAACATGAATGTAAGTTCTTTAATTAGTCTAACTAATTTAAAACACAGACTAGGAGATCTAGGTACAAGTTGTAAACTTGATCTTAGAGTTAACATTGTTTTTCTTGAAACTTGATGATGTCAATCCATCTTATTAATAGATGATGCAATCATTCATTATACAATAAAGTGAATATAGAGGAGAGGATGAATGAAGCCTATGATCACATCTATGGATTAGATTGAAGGTTTCAAGAACAAGAACAACAAAAGGTGAATTTGGTTATCGGAACCAAGAGCAGAAGCTACCGAGAATTAGAGGTATTATTCAATCACAATTAGGTGATAATATTTTTTATGTAAACTAAATTGGATCTATATCATCAATAGGAGATTGTGTTTACCAGGTCAATTTTTAATTTTCTATCATTCTAACAAGTGGAGCAAAGTGTAAAAATCCTTTCAAGGAAGGTGGATTTAACAATCTCACTACAAATCTCTTAACCAAGTGCACGCTCAACAGTGTTTCTAAAGCTCTTAACTGAGTAGACTTTAACAGGCCTCCACAGATACTCTTAACAAGGTAGATCATCAGAAGTGATCAAATTGTAAGCCTTAACTGGCCCCTTCCAATCTGTAGATAGTGAATATTTGGTGGGTATCATCCCCACCGCAGTTTTTACTTCCTTACATGACTTTTCTATGATATCATATCTTGTGTTATGTGTCAAATAACTTTCAAGAGTGTTTCTATGAATGTTCACATGTATGTTAAGTTAATGAATTGATATAACTCACATCAAGATAGTATAGATTAGATTGAATGGATATACAATTGATTATAAAGGTTAATTGATTAAAGGATACAAAATTTTTAGAGGTACTGATTCACCCTTCCCCTCTCAGTACACACTTCCCATTAATCCCAATAGTCCCTAGCAGATCTATCTTAAATGGAGTCATCATAGAACATGAAGCCATTCATATGCTCCAAATCAAAAATAATTCAAGAAATATAATAAATTTGGACATTAGGAAAGTATATGACAAGGTGGATTGGAGATTCTTGTGCAAAATATTGGAAGCATTTCGTTTAGTAGGTAGTTCATTAACTAGATATTTGAATACATATCCACCTTGAGAGTTTCAGTGTTAGTAAATGAATCCCTTGAGGGATTTTTAGAAATATCTAGAGGTTTGAGGAAAGGATACCATCTTTTTCCACTTGTTTTACCATCATGGAAGACACCCTGGGGAGTGCCATCAGTTATTCTTTAGATAATGGAAGAATATCAATAATAAATATATCAATGAACATTAGTGCAAAAAATAAAAAAATTTCAGATGATACCATGTTGTTTGGAAAATCCAAGGATAAGGAAGCAAGACAGTCAATCAAAATATTGTCATAATATTCTTTATCCTCTGGGAAAGAAGTTAATCTGAACAAGTCAGAAGTATTTTTTATAAACTCACGTCCAATGAAAGAGTTGAAGAATTTAAATGTACTAGGTTACAAAAAGGATTCCATATCTTTCTCCTCTTTTAGGGCCTCTCATTGGATAAAGGCCTTAGAAATACTAAAATGTAGGACCCTCTCAAAGATAAGATGGAAAAATACCTTTGATTCTAGAATGGGAGATGGTTGTCTTGGGTGGGATGGATAGTATTGCTAAAATCTATGAATTTCTCCCTTCCTATCCACCTCCTTTCATTTTTGGCTCTCATAGATGGGGCTACTAAAATATTCATTCAAATAATGAGAAGGTTATTTTGGTAGGTCCTATCGTAGAAGCATAAGATAGTATTGATTTCCTAGAACAAAATTTGTAAACCAAAGGAATGTGGGGGTGTAGGGTTGTAGAACCACTTAGGACAAAAAAATCTCTGGAGGAAAAATTGATATGGAAAATGGTTAGGAATCCTCATTTGAAATGGGCTATAATTATTCAAGAGAAGTATCTCAGTGGAAATCAGGAGATGGACATTTTCAAAACAAGTAATCAATCAAAGGGATCCAAAGTTTAGGACCTTATGTTTAAATCTAAACCCATAATATGAAATTTTCTCTCAAGGGATACTCAAGATAGGGAAAATACTCTTTTTTTGGGAAGATTCATGGTGTGGACTACTAAGAATTGAAAAATAAATAGATATTAGGACCACCAAACAATATCTCAGATAAAATTGGGTTAGTTAAGTTAAAGATTAAATCAAACCACAACAAAAAGCATTGGTCTTTGGTTGGGAATGAAAGGAGTTAAATTCTCTTCCCTTGTCAGGGTAGGAAATAGATGTCTTGAAAAATATTCTTTTTTAAAGATATATCAATTTCAGGCAAGGGGAAGACACATTGATTTGGGAAGCTTCAAAAAATGGAGAGTATAATGTAAAGAAGGGATATCATTAAATTTATCGAGGTAATGACCTCCTAAGGACTGAGATCCAAAATGATCTATGTTCATATAAATAGTGTGTTCCCAAAGAAGGAACATTTGCATGGGCTACTCTACAAAAGAAGATTTTGACAACAAAAAGATTTAGAAAACTTAGTTTTTAAGGTCCCTCGAGATGTGATTTATGCAAAAGGGAGGAGGAAATAGTGAATTATATTCTTCTAGGCTATCATTTTCCTTAGGAATGTTGGCAATGGATGTGTGTTAAACTAGAGTGGATTATTGTTCTACCAAATGATATAGTGAGTGTTTATCAATGTTGGCTAGCAAAGAAAATGTTTGGATTTCTAAAAATTCTTTGGAAAATTTGTCCCTCTCTTGATTTGGGAAATCTAGAAAGAACAAAACCATAGTATCTTTGAGGATAAGGAAATGAATCTTAGATATTTTTATAATGAGGTGGAGGAAACAATTGTAGAAGTGGTAAATCATAGGGCCCCTATATTACCACTGAAAGGGGGTATCTTCATACTATGGGATTGTTAAATGAGATTTAGATGAGTACGATTAAGGATTATAGGCTTTATTGGCCCAGGTATGAAGGAGGGAATCAATTCAAGGGAAGAAGCATGTTGGTCTCTACCTAAGCATATATAGTATAATTTAAACTTTGATGGGGCCTCCTAGGGTATTATGGGGTCCTAGGGATCTAGTTACATCATCAAGAATTAGAATGAGGAGTTTCTTGGTAAAAAGAAAACTCCCCTTGGGTTCAACACTAACAACTTCATAGAATTTAATGCATTAATTTTAGGTATTCTCCTATGTAAAGATCTAGGACTTGATAAAATTGTAGTGGAAGGAGACTCAATAATTATGGTAAATTTTTTAGACAAGGCAGTACTCCAAACTAGAAACTAAATGGTATGCTAGGAAGGGGGTTGGATATTATAAAAGCCTTTGATTCTTTCATGATCAAACACATTTTTAGTGAGGCTAATCTATTAGTTAATTTGGTGGTAGAAGGATTTAGTTTAGAAGTGTTAAATGCATTATATTAATCATCAGCGGAGAAACAAAATCTTGAGTTCAACTTGGTGCCAATAGTTTTAAAAATTAAAATTATTAGTCATTATTTACCTATGGGGCTTGGTCATATGGGAATCACCTTAGATCCTAAGACTAGAGATTAGGAGCACATTATTTTCATGACACGGTAAATGGAAATCCATGGTGGGAAGATGACTTGGCATTCGAAGAAGACATTATAGAAAAACTAAATAAGTCCAATCGTAATACTTCAATAAGGATATTTTTTTATACCTTGAAATCATAATAATAAATGTGACATAATAGATTAAGGAAAACTTACATATTTAATATGGTGCAAAAAATAATGATTAGGAAAGGGGCTCCTTAATGATATTTATATCAATCATCGTCACATTTGGGAAAGGTGATATCACAAGTTTGCTAAGTTAGTTTTAAGGTAAATAGAAGCCCTATTTTTCACATTATGCACATTACCCATCTAGAAATATGAGTTCTCTGCAAAGGTTCAATCATGGATTTGACAATGTGTTTAACTTGCAAAAAAAGGAAAATATCATTATGAGGGGAGATAAATTAAGAACATTGGAACAAAATTCTTAAACCCAACAACAATTTTGTGCTCATGGTAGTAAACAAAATTTTGGGAGAAGGACACAAGATAGAGGATCAACATAGAGTAAATAGTAACATTCCCTCTTTGTGTCAATTTTTATTAGTCATAGATGAGTTTAAATTATATTCATTTAGTTGTGTCATGCTATTTTCCATGAAAATATTTTAGGAGACTTGAACCTACCAGTTGAAAATGTCGATGGGAATCTAATGGTTCCCTACCCAGAGGACTATTATATTTAAATTAGTCTAAAAGATGTTCATGGTAATGAAAAGTTGGTAGATAAAATTATGACACTCATTCTCTGTAATAAGATTGATTTTGAAGAAATGAAGCTAGTTATAGAAAGAAATATCAAGTTCCTCCAAAAATGGCTAGGGTTGAAAGTTTCTAGGGTAGGTGAACCGCCTCATAATAGGTGTATAATAATCATGCTCAAGGCCTTTCTTAGGAATGGTTCATTCAATCTAAGGACTACTTTTTCCCATTATGAGGTGCATTTAACTTGTCAACCCAGGGATGTATACTTGAAATTCTCGGCATGATATGTGCACTAGGTTCCTTAAGGAGTCATTCTGCTTATGCTGCAGGAAGGTAAAAATGAATAAAAGAAACCTACACTAGTGCTACAGGAAAAGAATACATTTATCTTCTTACTAGAATGAATGCTATAAACTACAACTCTACTGAAACCTATGATTTCAACCTAAAACATCCATTATAACTATTCTTGCAGATGTTGCAGGAACACTCACAAGTTGCGATGCTGCAGGAAGAAATTGTAAC
>MU223206.1:1710878-1747314 GCA_018584345.1 Thuja plicata | reverse complement strand
AACCTATTCCACCTTCCAAGTGGGCCCCCTTGGTTGGTTTCTGCTAAACTATGAACACAGAATGTAAACCAAGAACTATTTCATTGCGTTTCAAAAACTCATTACATAAAAACAAGACATGGAACTTAAAAAATAGATTGCTGCAAGATACAACAGTTCCCTTTCAAAAACTTCTATCTTTCATTTTTCCTAGCTAGCTCTAACTATTGGTCCAATTCCTACATAAATAGAGGATCAAACATTTATTACAAAAATAGAAAAGAAACTATCTTGCTGAAAACATGCTGGAGAAGAAGATGGAAGAGCAATAGCCTGCGGTGTGGGTAGTAAAGCTCAGGTGACCAATTCAATAGAATGAAGTGCAGAGGGAATATATGAACACTACATCCCCACATCCTAGAATAATGGCTCCATTGTAGCAGCCATGTTTCCTAGTGCTGTAATGATCACTCCACCATAGTTGGTCCTCAACAGTCCTCCATGAATGCTGTCGACCACTCTCCAGCCACTTTCTCTCCTGTCAAGTTAGCTATGATGCAGAAATATTCATGCAACAAGCTTAATCAAATTAAATATCCAGATATTAGAACAGAGATTCTGATGGTTTTATGAAATACTGCACTATATGTATAATATTAGCAAAATATGTCATAAACATCTACCCATGGTTCATCAGTTCTTTCTGGACTTTATCACTAGTTTTTGGCTGGTTAGACTCTCAAATGTTTTAACAAAAACTAGAATAGAGTATTAAAATTATACAAAAAAAAGGCAATAATTTAGCCTTATTAGGAGGTGATTTCTGGAAGGAGTATCTATTGGCCAAAGGTTATGATCCCTTCAAGGCCAATATAAGAAAAGTTGAAATGTAGTAGGATGAGAGGAAGTAGCCTAGAGGAAAGCAGGGAAGGATAAGGAAAATAGCACCGTCAACAACTCCTATTCATGGAGTGACTTCTGAGGCTAGACCATCAACTACTCTTATGAAGCGTCAACCCCACATGGTGATTGTTACATTTGTTATCAAATAATTCTTGGAAAAAATAAGAATAAAGGATGGTAGAACCCATGTGGGTTTTGATATTCTCGGGCCATGTGAAGAAAATAGATAAGTTTGAAAACCTTTTGTTCAAATTTTGGTGATTTCCATATATGTAATTGATAGCATAACATCTATGCTTTTGGTATAGAAGTTGGATATATCTCATGGATGGTAATCAAGGTAAGAATGGTATGCCATTTTGCATGACCCAAGATATATGCAATGTTAGAATATAGAGAGATGAAGTCTGGGGTGTTTTAGTCAGTCTGTTCAACCCTAATTTTGCTAGTTATGTAGTAGGAAGGTTAATGTAATGTAATGTATGTAGCTAGTTACAATTCTAATGCAATATAGTATGGATAGGGGATGAAAAAATATATGTTGATGGTTTAGAGCTAGGCTCGATGATGTGGAACTGATCATCTATTTCTACTGAGAGTCAGCCTAACTCTTCTCCAAGGTCTCTTTAATGGACCTTACAGGATTTTATCAAACCCTACCTCGAGGAAGTCACTAAGATCTTAACCTCAAGTTCTCTAGACCCATTTCCCACCGTTAAGCTATAGAATCTACTAGGATAGATTCATTCTCCAAGTAAACCAACTGGTTCAGCCTGAGCAACAAAACAAAACAAATTGCTCATATAATCCATGACAAATGTTCAATATAGTTCCCAAATACTTTATGTATTCTCTATTCACAATCTGAAATCTATTACATGTGAAATCCTCTCTCTATCTCTCTTACAAACTTTCAAATATATATCCATCTCTCAAAAATATATTGTGTCCTTCAACAACTTCAAAAAATGAAATGAAGGCATGAGCGGTAAATAAATGACCCTTCCATCACTAGAGCAGACATCCTTGTCCATCAAGACATAAGAAACACATTGCAATTGACCCAGCTGGTCATAAATGTCAAATCCTATATTTTATGGGTCATTAACTGACATTACTGAGTAATAGACTGCCATTATCGAGCACCAATCTCGAGTGCCAAAACAAACTGGTCTTCAACACCTGAGCGTCAGTCAGCAACCCCAAGAAAAAAACCTGAGCATCAAACCTGAGTGACATAGTAAAACCTAAGCGACAAAGTAAAACCCAGGCATCCTTCTTAAGAAGAAGAACTACCCAACCATTAGTGTAACTTGAGCAACATTATTTCTCGAGCACCAGTGTAACTCGAGCAGCAGTATTTCCCAAGCACACTATCTTACTGCCCTTTCACCAATTATGGTTCTGAGTGCCTTGGTTGGATCTCTAGAGGTTTATAAGCTACCTCAACACACACTTAAACTAAAAATAAGATGAAAAGAAACTATAATGTTTGTTCACCGATTAACCTCAGTCATTACAAGAATGGTGGAACAAAAAACCTTACAAACTGAAAATGCTTCTAACCTAGGTTATCCTGCATCATATACTCCCCAAAACAAAATAAATCAACCTCTATGTGATTGGATCAAGTAAGGACTAATGCCTAACTTCTTAAAATCAGTTTCTTGCACCCATGTAGCCTCTGAATCATCTTGTCTTTTCTATTTGACTAGATGTTCCATGTAGGTCTTCTTTCTAGTCTTCTTTGAAACTCTTGAATTTAGAATCTTCTCTACCTTTGGCTTTGGTGCAATAGGAATTTTTAGTGATCTAAGGTCTTTAGTATTTTTTGTTAGATCAAAACCTCCTTCTGGAATTGGTTCTTTGTAGGATACCAGATCTGCCACATTGAAAACTGGAGATAATCCTATATCTGTAGGAAGATACACTTTATAAGAATTAGACCCATACTTTTCCAAAATTGCACAAGGTTCTATCTTCCTCATTTGAAGTTTACTCGGAAATCCTTTCTACAACCTTATTTTGTTTAGTTGCGCCATGATCAAATCTCCTACTTGAAACTAAACATCTCTTTTCCTTACATCTACCCTCTGCCTGGTGTGAGTTGTGCTCTCTACTAATTCTTTCTTCACTAAATCATGGACCTCCTTCATGGATTAAGAAAAATATTTATCATACCCACTCCTTGCCGTATTGCTTCTAAGATCCTTCAGTTCACATATACTCCTGGGATGAATCCCATACACTATTTCAAAAGGTCTCTTTCCAGTGGATCTATTGACTGTGTCATTGTATGCAAATTATTCTTGAGAAAGTAACTGATCCCATGATTGTCCATACTCCTTGGTGAGGCATCTCAAAATATTTCCTAAGCTTTGGTTCACCACTTCAGTCTAACCATCAGTCTATGGATGATATGTCAAGCTAAAGGAAAGATTTGTACCAATCTTTTTCCATAAGGTTTTCCAAAAATGACTCATAAAATTAGAGTCTCTATCTGATATAGTACTCAAAGGTAAGCCATGTATCCTTACTACTTCTCTAAAGAAATTTTTTTCTATGTAACATGCATCATGTGTGGTTTTACATGGCACAAAATGAGCCATCTTGCTGAACCTATCCACAATCACAAAGATGTTGTCCATTCCTTGCTTGGTCTACGGTAGTCCAACTACAAAATCCATACTAAGGAATTCCCAAGGTTTATTTGGGATAGGAAGGGGTTGATATAATCCCACATTGGATGAAGTCCCCTTGGCCTTATGATAGATCATACAAGTCTCTACATACCTTTGGACATCCTGATTCATTCTTGGCCAATAGTAATACCTCTTTACCAACTCTACAATTTTATTCAACCCAAAATATCCACTTAATGAACCATTGTGCTTTTCTTGTACTAGGTTCTCCCTCATTGAACCTCTTAGTACACAGAGTTATCCTCCTTTAAATAAAATACCTTCTTGAAGAGTATACTTTGAGTACTCACTATGAAAGTGATTTTGATAATCTTGACATACCTTGTATGTTGCTGCAAAGTCTTCATCTGTTAGATATAGATCCTTGAAGCATTCAATTCCAATGCTTCTTAACTCATCTTCTTGTACTATGAGTAACCTTCTACTCAATGCATCTTCTACTTTATTTTGTACTCCTTTCTTGTGCTTTATGGTGAAGGTATAGGCTTGTATATACTCTACCCATTTCTTGTGCTTATGGCTTAGTTTATCCTATGAACTTAGAAAACTTAAAGCTTGATTATCGGTAAAGACTAAAAATGATTTAGGAAGGAGATAATGTATCCATTTCCTTAGTGCTTTCACTAATGTATACAATTCCAAATCATATGAGGAATACTTTCTCTTTTCATCATTGAGTTTCTCACTATGAAAAGCTACTGGCTTTCCTTATTGACTCAAAATTGCACCAACAACAATATTACTAGCATCACATTCCACAGTAAACAATTTGTCAAAACTAAGAAGTGTCAATATCCATTGATTTTCTATCCTTTTCTTTAGATTCTCAAATTCTTCATCAACCTGCTCATTTTATTGGAACTTGGCTTTCATACCTCCCTTGCTAGTATCTAAAATAGGTGCACTGATTTCACTAAACTGTTTGATGAACTTCTGATAGAACTGTGCTAAACCATGGAAGCTTCTTACTTTAGTAGCTGACTTTGGTGTAGGCCAATTCAATATTTCTTCCACCTTACTTGTGTCCATCTTCAAGTTACCCTCTGAGATAACAAAACCTAAATATACCAACTCTTTCTTAATGAACTCAGTCTTTTCCAAGTTGATCATCAAATTTTCTTCATGCAATATTTTCATTACCATTTTCAGATGTCTAAGATGATCCTCTTTTGTTTTGATGAACACTAGGATGTCATCTTATTACACTACAACCCATTTTCCAATGAATTTCTTAAAAACCTCATTCATCAATCTCATAAATGTGCTTGGGGCATTTGAAAACCCAAAAGGCATAACAAGCCATTCATAAAGTCCTTCAGTAGTCTTAAAAGCAGTCTTCTACTTAGCTCCACCTTTGATCCTTATATGACGATATCCACTCTTAAGATCTATCTTGGAGTAATATCAAGCTCCACCAAGACAATCCAATAAATCTTCTATCCTTGGTATTGGGAACATATACCAAATAGTAATCCTATTTATATCCCTGGAATTGGTACACAACCTCCAATTACCATCCTTCTTTGGGGCTAGGACTGTGGGAACAAGACATGGACTTATGCTCTCTAATAAACCCTTGGTCAATTAGTTCTTGGATTTGGTTAGAAATCTCTGCATTCTGTTGTGGGTTCATCTTATAAGCAGCTTTGTTTGGAAGTGAGGCTCCTGGGCTAAATTCAATCTGATGACTAATAGATCTCTTAGGTGGTAGGTTAGTTGGTTTATTATAACTAACTATGGTCTGGTATTGACTTAACAACCTTTGGATATCTAGAGGCAACTCTTCCCTCTTATTTCCCTTTTCACTCTTTGGTTTCAAAACCAAAGCAAATCCTACTCCATTTTATTCTTCTAATGTCTTCAAGAATTCTTTCTCACTAACCAATAGTAGGTTGGGACCCCTTTTATTCCCTTCCTCTTCTTCCAAGATTGACTGTACCATGAAAGTTATTCCATCTTTCTTGAAGGAATAGGAGTTCTTAGCTCCATCATGCATTGCAGCTCGATCAAACTGCCAAGGTCTACCCAATAGCATATGACACACATCCATGGGTAGGACATCACACAAAACTCTATCCTTATACCTCCCTATTGAGAATTCTATCCAAGCCTTCTCATTGACTATTACATGTTGATATTTTTTCAACCAAGTAACTCTATAAGGATTAGTATGAGGAAAACTTATCAATTTTAACTTCTTAATAGATTCAAAAGAAACTATATTATCAGTAGAACCTAAATCTATGATAACTTTATAGACCTTAACGAGTACCTTGTAGTTGACTTGAAACAAAGATCTTCTTTGTCTTGGCTCTTCTTTGATGGGTTCTTTGAGGAGTGCTTTGCGAACCATCAAGTTCTCTCCCATTTCTGAACCTATGGCGACTTCTATATTCTTACTGCTAGAAGAATCTTCTTGCACATAGTTGGCTCTTTTCTCTCCTCCTGATGAAGTAGATCTCTTTGTAGGACACCAATATACAGGATTCCTAAACTGATCATAGTTATAGCACTTCATTGAAGAGAAGTAAGATCCTCTTCCCTGATTATCAATTCTTCCTCTTGAACTTTTATTTGAACCTCTTCCTTGGTTGTAAGCACCGCTAGTGTTACTAGATTCTCCATGGTTCTTAGTGAGTTTGGACTCACTCTGGTTCTTAGCCTCATAATTTCTTCCTCCATATCCCCCTCAATGACCTCTATTGTCTCTTCCTCTTCCTGTACTGTTTGAGTCTTGCTTCTTCTTGAACTTCTCCTCTACCTTGAGGGCTAGTTGATAGTATTGGTGTATAGTCTTGGGGCTTAAGAGACTGATCTCTTCTTGAATACTCCATTTGAGGCCATTTAGATATCTTTCCACTTTTAGGCTCTCCTCTTCCATCACATGCAACCTTAAGCATAGCTTATGTAATTCTTCTGTATAGGCACTGACTTCTAAATTCTTTTGTCTCAGATTCTATCTTTTCTTGTGCAACTGCACTTCATAATAATTAGGAAGATAAGTTTCCTTCATCTTATCCACCATACCTTTCCAACTAGTTATGGGTTTGTTTCCTCCTTTATTCCTTTCAACTTGGAAAAATTTCCACCATGTGAGAGCAGTTCCTCTCAATCTTGTCTTATCTATTCTAACTTTCTAAGCTTTGGTCACACTATCATAGTCAAAGTGATTTTCAAGACCTTCTATCCATTCCATGATTAATTCTAGGTCCATCTTGCCACTAAATAAAGGCACACCTTCTAAGGACTTACCACTCATTTCCTTCAACACTTTCAAGAATGTCTCTTCTTGAAGCACAAGGTCTAGCTCTGGGATCATGTCTTCCTCAGCCACTAATTTACCCCTCTCATCAGCTTCTCTCATCAGCTCACTGATTATTGTAGTTCAAAGCTGCACTTCTTCTAACTTTCATGTCATTTGGATTCTATTCTCCTCCTTCTACTGTTTGACATTTCATGCTAGCTCTGGATTGGACACCATGTTGGAAGAATTTACAGACTCTTCTAAAAATCATGCCCAAACAATACAAGCCCAAATCTTCTTGCTCTGATACTAATATGATGTGGAACTAATGGTCTATTGCTACTGAGAGTCAGCCTAACTCTGCTCCAAGGTCTCTTTAATGGACCTTATAGGGTATTATCAAACCCTAACTTGAGGAAGTCACTGACATCTTCACCTCAAGTTCTCTATACCTAGTTCCCACCATTAAGCTACTATTTCATACTATAGAATCTACTAGGATAGATTCATTCTCCAAGCTAAACCGACTGGTTAGCCTGAGAAAAAAAAAAAATTGCTCATAGAATCCATGAGAAATGCTCAAGATAGTTCCCAAATATTTTTGTATTCTCTATTCACAATCTGAAATCTATTACATGTACAATCCTCTCTCTATCTCTCTTACAAACTTTCAACTATATATCCATCTCTCAAAAATATCTCGTTTCCTTCAACAACTTCAACAAATTTTGAAAAGAAGGCATGGGCGGTCAATAAATGACCCTCCCATCACTAGAACAGGTGTCCGTTTCCATCAAGACATAAATGAAACGTTGCAGTTGACCCAGCTAGTCATAAATGTCAAATCTCATGTTTTTTGGGTCGTTAACTGACATTACTGAGTAACAGACCACCATTACCGAGCACCAGTACCGAGTGCCAAAAAAAATGGTCTTCAACACTCAAGCACTAGTCAGCAACCCCAAGAAGAAAACCTAAGAAAAACACCCGAGCGACATAGTAAAACTTGAGCAACATAGTAAAACCCAAGCATCCTTCCCGAGAAGCAGAACTGCTCGACCGTTATTGTAACTAGAGTAACAGTATTGCCTGAGAACTAGTGTAACCCGAGAATTAGTATTGCTAGAGCACACTATCTTACTGCCCTTTCACCAATTATGGTTTTGAGTTCCTTGGTTGGATTTTTAGAGGTTTATAAACTACCTCAACACACACTTAAACTAAAAACAAGCTAAAAAGCAACTATGGTGTTTGTTCACCGATTGACCTCGGTCATTGCAAGAATGGTGGAACAAAACACCTTAAAAACTAAAAATACTTCTAACCTAGGTGCTCCTGCACCACTCGACCTATTGGTGATGTAAATTATATGCAATTTTTAGGAGTATAAAACTTTGGCCTCGGCCTTTTACCTAGAAAAAAAATAACTTTAAAAAAAAGATTAAGAAACTTAGGTATATTTTTGTGTTTTTTTCAAAAAAAAAATTGTGTTTTTAAGGATTTAACATAACAGAAATGTAAAACACAATTTTTTAGTGAAAACCTTAGATTTTACCTAATGGAGATGCCAATTCAAGTTGTAGGCATTGAAAGGTGCATGTGACAAAAGCTTGGAAGAGACATTGATCTGTACCTACAACAAACTACTAAAAACATACAAATAAGGAAACCCCTCAAAATAAAAAAACTTCTAAAAAACTTGAGTATTAAAATAGAAAAAAGATAGAAAAATGTGTTAGCACAACAACCCATGTATAAAATGTTAAATAAAGTCCATAAAACACAAGAAACAATAAAGTTTTTTCTACAAAACAAAAAGGGTTAACACAATGCATGAAAACACCAATTTAGGGTGGCGACATTGAAAAGAAGAGATGCTACTACGTAATAGACATGGTGATCTACAGTTTGTAACCTACAACTTCAAGAAAAATCAATCAAAATAATTAAATTTAAAGGGATGTGGGTCCCACTAGGCATGCCAAAATGTGCCTAAGGAAAATATGTTAATAAAAATGCAATGTGAAATAATAACAAAGCAAACAAGAATATTATACCTCACACTCTAATTGAGCCAAAATGGAGGCACCCATCTCCATTTGATTTTCTCTTTTTCTTCTTGATGTGGAATGTTCTCCTTTCAACACAAAAATAAGATCAAGGTGTGAGATTATAAGGATTGATGATGGAAAAATGGATTCTAAGATGCAACTAAGATGAAAATGGATTCAAAGATGGAATGCAAAGTGACAGCAGGATACCAAGTGATTCGTAAATGGAAATGACGCTATGATACCTCAGAGATCATAAAACTATTTGGGCATACTAAACATATGATAGAAATTATTCTAATGGAAAAATAACATGATAATAATAACTTGATAATGGATGGATTTGAATGGGGAGAAATCTCTAATTTATAGGATTTTGGAAGAAATGGATGGTTGAGATTTAATGGAAATGGCTGGCTAAGATTTAATGGAGAAGATGAGGTGAATGAAAAGTGGAAAGAGAGTTGACCATGCAAGAGGTGAGGTGTTGCTAACACATATTAACAACCTTGGGAAAAATAATAATAGATGCCAAGTGGGGGACAAGTGGAAGAGTAGGATAGCTCAAGGTGACTACACATGTGTGAGTATGGTGGTCATTTTTTAGCAAGATGGCTATAGGTGGAGACAAATGGAAGAATAGGGTTGCTATTTAAGAGGTGGAGACAATTTTTAATTAGAGAAATGTTCTCACATGTATAAGACAATTTTAAATTGTAGGAAAATTTTAATGAGTTTAGGAATGGAGGTATTAGGCTAGTTAATCAAAAATTAATTGGTGGGTGGGATTGAGGAGAAATAAATTTTTAGTGGTGCAGGAGCACCCAAACTAAACCATGCACTCCTATGGACCCTAGAGGTTCATTCAAGGTCCTAAGAGGCCTTTAAAAACATAAACACACTAGGGTTAGTCATTGGATCACCATGTAAGACGATAGTACCAAGATTGGCACAATATAAGCCCTTGGTTCACTATGAGTCAATTATGATCCCAAACCCTAGAATTAGGTTGTTTTTGATTTTTTAGTGTTTGGATCCACTAGGGATCATCTCAATAACATCTTGACCAAATTTGGTCACTAGAGTTGCAAAAATACACAAAATGTAAAAGTTGCTCAAAAGTTGTCAAGCAACTTTTGAGAAAAACTTAACAACTTTTTGAAAATCAACTCCCAAATGGTCAAGTTGGTTCAAAATTGTTTTGTAAAAATTGGGAGTGCCTACAATATCCCACTCAGTGGGTGGTAGGCTAGAGATGTAATTGTTATTTTGAAATCAATAAAATATAACCATTTTCTTGCATTCTAGGAAAAATAGTCATCGTGTACGGATGGGTACAGCCATGGAAGCATGTAAATATGACATAGAGAGATAGTGGTTTGAATCTTCTTCCTTTTGGTTTTGTTCTCATTATTTTATCATTTGTAGGTTGCAAGTTATCTAATTTTTAATCCTATTGCCTAGATTATAGGCCCTAAGTGAGGGTTTCTTAAAAAATTGTGTGTATCTTCACTTTCCACCATGGGAAAGTAATAAAACTTGGTGGAAAGCTTGATATTAGGATGCCTTTTAAAAAATTTCAAGATAGGGTTCTCAAGTTTCAGGGAAGTGGGAAAGAATTGATTCCCTAGGTGTATATGCACATGTATTCACCAATCCAGATTTAGGACAGCAGACATAACTTGTGTCTTGGGATTGTTCTGAGGCTCTAAGTCAGAGGAGGAGACATTTGTACAACCCCTCACATGATACAATAGTTATTTTGGGAATTGGATGTATCTAAAGGGTACTTGTAGTGTAATTTGAGGCCTAATTAGGGCTAATCGGTAGAGCAATTTGGCTCACCATTCTATCTTCTTTTCAATTCCAAGTCCCAAGGATTAAGTCCAAATCCTTTGGCCATAAAGGGTATCTAAAACCCTGATTAGTTCATATGGTTGGGTGGAGAAATCTCAGATGAGCTCAAAATTCCCTCTAAAAAAGGATATAAGCAAAAGCCTAGATTTGTGAAGCAACTATGGGGTATGGGTTGCCTTTAAGTGAAAGAACCATTGGAACTAAGAAGTAGGGACCTAAATAGACCAAATCTACAAGCATAGGTCACCCCTGGTCCTACATGTCATTTTGGGGGTATTCTTGTGTTTGAGGGTCATTGGCTTGTGAGGCCAACCTAGATAGTTGGTATTGAAGAATTGATAAACCTAGTGATTAGGTTACCCTTGGGGTTTTGGGGTTGCGAAAACCTTAATCAAGTCCTTCTATCACACTTGTGATAAGTGTGAAGCCTTGTGACCATCACAAAGACAACAACCTAGGGTACCTTGCCCTATAGAGAGACCTTTGCCAAGCTTCGAGTTGCCCACTTTGCATCAAGTGGTATCAAAGCTATGTCTTCTCCTGAAGATGAGGATATTCCTTCAAGGGTCACAAACATTGAGTTAGCAAAGATGGTAAGAGAAGAAAGGGAAGAAAATACAGCATTGACAAGAAGAATCCAAGAGTTGGAAAATAAGGTAGAGAGGTGGTAATGGAGACACTTCTAGGGGTGAAGAAGGGAGTGAGCTAGAGATTGAAAACCCTGATCAGGATGTGAATATTCCTGCAGACCAGAGACCTTTCATAGATGCCTTGAAGTCTATGGGGAGAAGAACCATGGATGAGAAGTTGGATTTTCCAACTTTTAATGGAAAGATGAATGCAGACTTGGCCTTAGATTGGATAGAGGCCCTAACAAGTTTTTTTGAGTGTGAGGACATCCCTGAGAAGCAGAGGATAAAAATAGAAAGATCCAGGTTGAAGGGAGCAGCCCTAAATTGGTGCAACTTCATCCAAATAAAGAGGGTGAAGAATGGGAAGAACATGATCTCTTCATGGAATAGGATGATTGCACTAGTTAAGGAGACCTATGTGCCTAAAAACCTTGGGGTACAACTCCATAGGAAGAAGAAAATTCTAAAGAAAAAGGACATGGATGTGGGTTCATACACTGAGGAGTTCCTAAAAGTATGCATGAAGAAAAATGTGGTAGAAGATGAAGAAGAAAAGTTGGCAAGGTATATTAATGGGCTTAAAGTATCCATTCAAGAGGAACTCGGCCTACATTTCCCTACCTCAGTGAACAAGTGCTATCAAATGGAGCTCAAGGTAGAGGAAAAGTGGAAGAGAAAGTAGGATTTTGGAAAGGGAAAGACTAATGATAGTGGGAAGAATTTCAGAGGAAGAGGAACCTCTTGGAATACAGGACAATACAGTGGTAATGGCAATAGGACCCCTGACCAAGGAGACAAAGAGAACACTGATACAAACTCCAGAGGTAAATATAGAGGGAGAAGGCCCTTCAATAGGGGAAGAAAAACTAGTGGTAGAAGAAACAGACCATTGAGGTGCTACTATTGCAACCAATTGGGACATCATGGCAAGTGCCCTGAAAAGAGGAACAATAACAATCATGGAGAAAGGAGAGCACAAATCATCCAAGAGGAAAAGAAAAAAGACAATTCAAATCAAATGGACTTAGAACCATAGGAAGGAAAATGTTTGATGATGATACAAGTCTTCCTCCAAGTGCCACAAATTCAAGAACCTCCACAAAGAAAGAATCTCTTCTGAACAAAGATCGAATGCAATGGAAAGGTATGTCAATTACTTATTGATTCTGGCTCAACTGAAAATCTTGTTTCTTGTGAAATGGTAAAAAAATTAAACCTCCCTAAGAAACCTCATCCTTCTCCTTACCATGTATCTTGGTTAACAAAGGATCAACAAACTTTAGTCACTGAACAAGCATGGATAGAGTTTTCAATCTCTGATTTTAAAGATAGAGTTCTTTGTGATGTTGTGGAGATGGATGCCTCCCACATTCTTTTAGGAAGACCTTGGCAATATGATGTTGATGCCACACACCATTGTAGGAAAAATATCTACTTTATCACCAAGGATGAAAAAACATTCACCATGAAGCCCCTGCTAGATAACAAAACTGAGAAAGAACCAACTGTCATAGCCATGGGGGAGAAAAAAATGTTAAAAGTTATGAAAGAATCATAAACTGAAGCATATGCATTAATATCCAAACCTAAGGGTAATGTCAGATATGATAAGGATGATCCTATACCAAATGAAGCTAAGGATTTTCTTATAAAATACAGAGATGTCACTATTAGGGACCTGCCCACAACCATCCCTCCCTTGAGAGATATCAGTCACCAAATTGACCTAATATCTGGTTCATCCCTACCTAACAAGGCCCCATAAAAGATGACACCATTACAACATGCAGAGATTGCAAAACAAGTAAATGAACTGCTAGAAAAAGGACTCATTAAAAAAAGTCTCAGTCCATGTGCAGTTCCATCAGTTTTGGCACCCAAAAAGGATGGCAAGTGGAGGTTGTGTACTGACAGTAGGGCCCTAAACAAGATCACTATAAGATATAGATTCCCCATGCCAAGAATTGAGGATCTATTGGATCAACTAGGAGGTGCTTTCTACTTCACCAAGATAGACTTGAAGTCCGGCTACCATCATATCATAATCAAACCAGGAGATGAATAGAAAATAGCATTCAAGACCACTGAAGGTTTTTTTGAATGGTTAGTAATTCCCTTTGGGATAAGAAATGCCCCTAGTACTTTTATGAGGTTTATGAAGGAGATATTCATTGATTTCATTGGTAAATTTATTGTTATTTATCTTGATGACATACTTATATTCAGTCATAGCAAAGAAGAACATCTTAATCATGTAGAACAGGTCCTAAGAAGACTTTATTAGCACAAGTTGGTGGTCAACTTGGAAAAGTGCATGTTTATGAAGAAGGAAATTGTGTTCCTTAAATTTTTTATGTAATACCCACTCATGTTTTGCTTTTTAGTTTGTGATGTCGTACTCTTTTAGGCATTGGTTTCAGTGGATTGGCCGAATTCAATTAGGCCACATTTCATGTGAGTTGCTATTGTTTCATTTGATGATGATACTTGTTTATGATGTCATGATTTTACCTTATGCATGGATAGATGTGATGATTTTTTCATTTTGATTTCAGATTATGATATACTTACCCCATACTCGCATGTGCATGGTTGTCTTCTATGTGAATGTACTTGTCGATGTGTTATTGTGGTAGAGGACGGAGACGTAGTTACTTGCTTCAGCGAGGTCCACACGTTTGACCGATCCCTATCATTGTTTGTGATATTATATTATGTATGTACATGTGTGTTCTTTGATGACAGGATTGCAGGTATAGGGCATTGTCTTCCCTGAATTGGCAGGAGTGAGCGTGCCCATAAATATTCATCTTAATGGTAAAGAGGGGAGGTAACATATAGATCCAAAACCCTAACCTAAGCCCAATTGTCCTAATGTTGGATGAGTTTCAATATGACTACCCTTTCTGGATTTGTCTAGGTTGAAAGAATTTGAATACCCTCTCTCTTGTGTTTGTGTGTGTTTTGCTTGATTATGTTTTCAGGTGATTTTTGGATTATTGAGTGATTTTCCATATTCTATGATTTAATGGATTATAGTTGAATGAATGATTTAATTATATCCTAAGTTTATTTTAAATAATTAATTAAATTGAAATATTTGAATATTTTGATTTAATTAAATATTTAATTGAAAACTATAGTTAATGTGCTTATTTGATTAATTAAATAATTAAATATTTGGTTGCATGCATTATTGTGACATAAATATTTAATCTATTTAATTAAATATTTTATTAATTACATGTGCATAATTGTGTTGAAAAAGTATTTTCAAATTGAAATATCTTAATTTGTAATTAGGAGTCAAAGTTAAGTTGTGGCAATAAAGCATATTTTATTTAATTAATTTGGATTTACTTTAAATTTTCAAGTTGAGTTAAATTAGGGATTGACTGGGGAGTTGTCATTCACCTTTGCATATTTTGGAGAATTTGAATCTCTTTAGGGGGAATTGGTCATTCATTCTCTAATAACAGGTTTTTGAGAATTGGAGAGCTCTTGGTGATTTTGGGGTTTTTGAGGAATTGTGGATTGTTGTGGATCTTGGTTGCTTTGAAGTTTTTAGATTTTCTTATTGCTTATGTGTGTGTGTTCGGATCTACATTGTTGCCAGATCTGTGGTTGAATTGGGCTTGAGGGTTTCAGATGTACTTTCATCCTCCAAGCTACATTCTTCTGTTTGTTGCATTGGAATCAAGGTAGGTTTCCATTTTCCATGTATGAATTCAATTTCGTAGATCTGAGGTTTTCTGTGTTGATTTAATGCATGTTCCTTAAATTTGGCCTTTAAATGGCTTATGGTTGTTTCTAAATTTTCAGATATTTCTAGAAACCCTAGATCTATACTTCTTTCATTTTCTATTTTCTTAGCATCATAGGGTTATGCTGTCAAAATTTCGGGAAGAAATTCCCTCTAGACCTCTTAGAAAACAAAAAATTAAACTCTTTGTATAGTTTACACTATAGGAGAAAATTAAATTTATGGATGCTTAATGTTTTTGTGTTTTTGGAGTTAATGAGAAGCTTAGATTCATCATTTTCACGATTATGTATTTCTTAGCATATTATAGTCATGCTGTCAAAATTTCGCGTGTAGATCTCCTATAATTCTTTCTGAAATTGAAAAATTAAGGTCTCTCTATAGTCCTAACTATAGAGGAAATTAAATATTGGGAGTATCTATTTAATCCCATTGTAAAAAATTAATTGGAAAAAAAAAGGGGATTCTCTGTAATTATACAGACTTGTAAAGAATTTTACCTAAAAGGTTAGAAAAAAATAAAATTCCCCTTTTACAGAATTAAACCGTTTTCAAATTTAATTTAAAAAAAAAAAATTAAAATTAAGTTGAACGAAATTTATGCATAGTTCAAAAAAAGTTTGAATTGAGAAAAAATTATTTTAAAAATTTTAAAGTGAAGCTGGGGGGGTGGGACCCCATCCCCACTCCCCACCCCGCGCCATAATTGGCGCGCAACAATGATGCTGCAAAGGTTGTCCGGACACATCTTGCGCTGGCGGCTATGAAAAGGATGTTGGGTGGGGGGAAAAGACCGCGTGGGTCCCCCCCCCCCCCCCCCCATGTTTGTTGTTTTATTTTTTTTAAATTTTCATTTTTTAATTAATTTCTATTATATTATGAAAGTTGGATTTAATTAGTTTGTTTTATATTTTTTTTTTTAGGGAAAAAGATATCGGTATTTTTAATACTCAGTTTAATTTTTAATTAATTTATAAATTTATTTATATGTGTATTTAGATTCATTTTTAATTAATTTATTACTTTATTAATATGTGTATCTAGTTTCATTTTTGATTAATTTATATATTTATTAATTTAATATATGTATTATTAGTATACATATTTGTTGATTAATTTATATATATGATTTAATAATTAATTGAATACATTTATTTTGTTGTTAATATATGCTTAAGTAAATAGTTGATTGTTGATAAGGTTTGATTAATATGTGTTAATTATGAGTTATTTAAATATTTGTTGTTAATTTTAATTAAGTTATGGTGAATAATTGTAAGTAACTTATTTTATGAATTTTAAAGTTGATTTATAATATGGGTACTATGGACTAGTAGTTAGGAATGTTTGTTAAATTGGATTGGATAATTGTGTTGTTAGATTTGTATTTTAATTAACATTCCTATTTGGATAACTGTAGGTGTTAATCTGCTTATCTATCCATTTTTCTGTCTTTCTAGACGTTTTTATTTCTATGCATTTGTATGGGTTTCTTGTGCTTGTATATGTTGTTATTTGGGGGCATTAGATGACCTAGGATGTATACAGAGGCTGGGGGGGAAGTGTTTATCTTTTCTGTTACTTCATGGCATGTGTGTTGTCAGATATTACCCTAAACTGACCATGATGACCCTTTCGATTATGTTATGTGCTAGTGTACCTATGTGACCGTTCCTATTGTATGGGATACTGATTTGGGGTACACTAGAGTTGTGACCTATGCTAGATCTGTTAGGATCTCTAATCCTAGGGTAGGTTACCTAGATGTGTAGTAGGGGGTGGCTTGTAATAAGTTTCATGTCCGTAAGAGACTACTGGATTTCTTATTGTGGAGTTTCTTAATAAGTGATAACTAAAGAAATATTTGGGGATATTAAAATGGATTAATAAGATGTGTCCTCACCCATGCTTGAGTGCTAGTATAGGCTAATATGGTGTTGAGAAGATGTCAGTTGCCCTATGAGGTATCTGACATAGTTAGTGGCCTTGTCAGTTTGAGAGGTCATTGGCTCCGTGTATGGTCACTTAGGTGCCAAAATTCATTGTGATTATAAGGGCTAAACTTAAGGGTAGGTGTACATGATGACACCTTCCTTTACACATGCTAGATTTCCTACATTGTTAGTTTCCTCTGGATTAGCGAGTCTTACCTATCATGATGATTAGTACACCAGATTAGAGAGCTATCAGGATCCCTTGCTTAGTGGTTATACCTTCTTGGTTTTGGATATATGATTAGGATATATTGTTATCTCCTTAGCACAGTGGGGTGGACCTTTGTGGTTCTACACAGATGGGTGGTAGTGATTCTTTATCCATTGAGATTTGACATCCTTGTACCAGGTGCTTGATGGTTTCTTTGCAGATGAGCTCTTTATGTTCCTTCTTCATTTATTATGTAACTTTATTAATGTAGTTCTTGTATTAGAGTATCGCATGTGATACCTAATCTAAAAATTGTAATAGTAATTAGTTTAGAGTGATTACCACATACCCAGCAACATGTGTAGTGGATGTGTGTTATGGTGGTTTCATGGTTATCCATGAGGTTTGTAATTATGGTTATGTAAGTTGTATTTGTTATGTTTAATCAGATGGAGTCTTTTGTTATATTGTTAGTTGTGTTTTGTTTTAATTAATTCAATGTCATGGGACCCTTGAGTCATGTAATCTATGTGAGTGTAAGATATGTGTATAAATGGCAATCGCTTCCACATGACTGTATGTTTCTTTATGTTAACTTTAAAAAAAAAAAATTATTCAGCACACATAGTGACATGTTCTAGGTTAATCTCTCTTGGGTTCCCTGGTAGGGCGTTACATTTGGTATCAGAGCTCTAGTTTCTACACTAGGAACTCTAGGAATTGTACGCCCATTAGGTTGTGTCTAGCTTAAACTTGAAACTAAAACATAGACATACTACACATTTGTTTTTTTTGATGTATTACTTTATGGTTTATTCATTCTTTAGTTTGTGTTTCAAGCTATGTGGTGAGATTTATATTTATCTCTATTTGTTTTAGGAATTATGCCTGAGACACGAGCAGCTATAGGCCGTGGTAGTGGTAGGTCAGGTTTCCATAGGGGAGGGCAATAGGCTAGCTCCTCCACTAGTGTCAGACAGGAGAGTGAGTAGCATCAGGATAGGGGTGAGCAGAGGAGGGAGAATCAAGATGAGTCTGGGGGTTTGGATATTAGGCAGATCCTTTAGGCTATCCTAGATTTCCTTCCTAAGAGAGCTAGAGTGGAGTGAGAGGCATCTCATCACTCCCAACAGGAGGAGAGAGAGAGAGAGAGAGAGAGAGAGAGAGAGAGAGAGAGCCCTCGTGAGAGGACTATATTAGTGGATCCAACAATGGTTGCAGCCAACCACATGAGAGACCTGACAAGAGGAAAGGCTATTCCTTTTGCTGGAGAGGACTCTGGTTTAGAGGCAGAGACCTAGTTGATTTCTTTGGATAGAGTATTCGCGATGCATCCCTTTAGTAGTAGTACTAAAGTGAGATACATCGTGATGCAGTTGACACATTTTGTGGCTATCTGGTGGAAGATAGAGGAGCAGAAGCTAGGACTTCGTATGGACACTATTACTTGGGAACTCTTTCTTGAGAACTTTAGAGATAGGTTCATGTTAGATCAGTGGAGGCAACAGAGAGCTGACGAGTTTTATAATCTTAGAGAACTGACTTTGACTATGGAGTAGTATGAGTGTCGTTTCTATGAGCTCAAGCAGTACGCTGGTTATAGCGAGGATTCTGCACTGTTGGTACAACACTTTGTGCTCGGGCTTACTACTCGCGTAGTAGGGGATGTGAAGCTCTTTGATCCTATAAACCTGACAGATGCAATTATTAACGCCACCCTATCAGAGGCAAATTTGGCATTAGGCCATGGAGGTCAGATGGGTTCTCCTACAGGTGGTGCATCTGGTTCCAGGGTTAGAGGTAATCAATCTTGAGGGACTAGGAACTTCAAAGAACCCCCTAATTCCTTTGCGGGTAATCAAAACTCACAACAGAAGGTGACTCCTCCTCATGGTCAGAGCGGTGGTACTCGCCCTAGGGATTCTCAAGGTGGTCCGCGCACCAAGCGCAATCAGTATAGTCAGCCTGTGTAGAGCACGCAGTGGAGTATTGGTAGAGATGGTTTCCAGTAGTCCAGTGTGCCCTCCAATGGGAGAGGCAATTTCAAAGGCACCAGATGTTTCACCTATGGTTAGTTTGGCCACATTGCGGTGAATTGTCCATGGCGTGCTTCTCAGTTTTCTGAGCAGAGACTTGGGACTTTCAAACCTACAGTTGGGAATGTCGGTAGATCTCATGGAGCATATGCAGCTTTGGATTATCATCCTCCAGTGTATCACCCTCCTATGATTGAGTCTACAGGTAGAGGACCTGTAGCTGGGTTTTAATTTCCTGTAGCGGGGAATGATCCTCAGAGTTCTAACTAGAGAGCAAGGAAAGGTCCTATGGGATCTACTCATTGAGTCTTATATGACTCATTAGGATGCTTTATGTTTATGGGAGTTTTATCACTATTTTTTTCAAGCTTCCAGGAGTAAGCCTAATCCTAGGGGGGGTGGATGTAATACCCACTCATGTTTTGCTTTTTATTTTGTGATGTCGTACTCTTTTAGGCATTGGTTTCAATGGATTAGCCAAAATCTTTTAGGCCACATTTCATGTGAGTTGCTATTGTTTCATTTGATGATGATACTTGTTTATGATGTCATGATTTTACCTTATGCATAGATAGATGTGATGATGTTTTCATGTTTATTATCATATGTTGATTTCAGATTATGATATACTTACCCCATACTCACATGTGCATGGTTGTCTTATATGTGAATGTACTTGTTGATGTGTTGTTGTGGTAGTGGACAGAGATGTAGTTACTTGCTTCAGCGAGATCCACACATTCGACCGATCCCTATCATTGTTTGTGATATTATATTATGTATGTACATGCATGTTCTTTGATGATAGGATTGCAGGTACAAGGTATCATCTTCCCTGAATTGGCAAGAGTGAGTGTGCCCATAAATATTCATCTCAATGGTAAAGAGGGGAGGTAACATACAAATCCAAAACCCTAACCTAAGCCTAATCATCCTAATGTTGGATGAGTTTCAATATGACTACCCTATCCAGATTTGTCTAAGTTGACAAAATTTGAATACCCTCTCTCTTGTGTTTATGTGTGTTTTGCTTGATTATGTTTTCAGGTGATTTTCGGATTATTGAGTGATTTTCCATATTCTATGATTTAATGGATTATAGTTGAATGAATGATTTAATTATATCCTAAGTTTATTTTAAATAATTAATTAAATTGAAATATTTGAATATTTTGATTTAATTAAATATTTAATTGAAAACTATAGTTAATGTGCTTATTTGATTAATTAAATAATTAAATATTTGGTTGCATGCATTATTGTGACATAAATATTTAATCTATTTAATTAAATATTTTATTAATTACATGTGCATAATTGTGTTGAAAAAGTATTTTCAAATTGAAATATCTTAACTTCTAATTAGGAGTCAAAGTTGAGTTGTGGCAATAAAGCATATTTTATTTAATTAATTTGGATTTACTTTAAATTTTCAAGTTGAGTTAAATTAGGGCTTGACTGGGGAGTTGTCATTCACCTTTGCATGTTTTGGGAAATTTCAATCTCTTTAGGGGGAATTGGTCATTCATTCTCTAATAACAGGTTTTTGAGAATTGGAAAGCTCTTGGTGATTTTGCGGTTTTTGAGGAATTATGGATTATTGTGGATCTTGGTTGCTTTGAAGTATTCAGATTTTCCTATTGCTTGTGTGTGTGTGTTCGGATCTACATTGTTGCCAGATCTGTGGTTGAATTGGGCTTAAGGGTTTCATATCTACTTTCATCCAAGCTACATTCTTCTGTTTCTTGCATTGGAATCAAGGTAGGTTTCCATTTGCCATATATGAATTCAATTTTGTAGATCTGAGGTTTTCTGTGTTGATTTCATGCATGTTCCTTAAATTTGGCCTTTAAATGGCTTATGGTTGTTTCTACATTTTCGGGTGTTTCTAGAAACCCTAGATCTATACTTCTTTCATTTTCTATTTTCTTAGCATTGTAGGGTTATGCTGTCAAAATTTCAGGAAGAAATTCCCTCTAGACCTCTTAGAAAACAAAAAATTAAACTCTTTGTATAGTTTACACTATAGGAGAAAATTAAATTTATGGATGCTTAATTTTTTGGTGTTTTTGGAGTTTATGAGAAGCTTGGATTCATTATTTTCATGATTATGTATTTCTTAGCATATTATAGTCATGTTGTCAAAATTTCGCGAGTAGATCTCCTATAATTCTTTCTGAAATTGAAAAATTAAGGTCTATCTATAGTCCTAACTATAGAGGAAATTAAATATTGGGAGTATCTATTTAATCCCATTGTAAAAATTTAATTGGAAAAAAAAGGGGACTCTCTGTAATTATACATACTGGTAAATAATTTTACCTGAAAGGTTAGAAAAAAAAAAAAATCCCTTTTTACTGAATTAGTCCATTTTTGGATTTAATTTAAAAAAAAAATTAAAATTAAAATTAAGTTGAACAAAATTTATGCATAGTTAAAAAAAAATTTGAATTGAGAAAAAATTATTTTAAAAGTTTTTAAGTGAAGTTGGGTGGGGGTGGGACCCCATCCCCACTCCCCACCCCGCACCATAATTGGCGCGCAACACTGATGCTGCAGGGGTCGTCCGGACGCATCTTGCGCTGACGGCTATGAAAAGGATGTTGGGTGGGGGGGAAAAGACTGCGTGGGCCACCCCCACGTTTGTTGTTTTATTTTTTTTTAAATTTTCATTTTCTAATTAATTTCTATTATATTATGAAAGTTGGATTTAATTAGTTTGTTTTATTTATTTTTTTAGGGAAAAAGATATCGGTATTTTTAATACTCAGTTTAATTTTTAATTAATTTATAAATTTATTTATATGTGTATTTAGATTCATTTTTAATTAATTTATTAATTTATTAATATGTGTATCTAGTTTCATTTTTGATTAATTTATATATTTATTAATTTAATAAATGTATTATTAGTATACATATTTGTTGATTAATTTATATATATAATTTAATAATTAATTAAATACATTTATTTTGTTGTTAATAGATGCTTAAGTAAATAGTTGATTGTTGATAAGGTTTGATTAATATGTGTTAATTATGAGTTATTCAAATATTTGTTGTTAATTTTGATTAAGTTATGGTGAATAATTGTAAGTAACTTATTTTATGAATTTTAAAGTTGATTTATAATATGGGTACTATGGACTAGTAGTTAGGAATGTTTGTTAAATTGGATTGGATAATTGTGTTGTTAGATTTGTATTTTAATTAACATTCCTATTTGGATAACTGTAGGTGTTAATCTGCTTATCTATCCATTTTTCTGTCTTTCTAGACGTTTTTATTTCTATGCATTTGTATGGGTTTCTTGTGCTTGTATATGTTGTTATTTGGGGGCATTAGATGACCTAGGATGTATACAGAGGCTGGGGGGGAAGTGTTTATCTTTTCTGTTACTTCATGGCATGTGTGTTGTCAGATATTACCCTAAACTGACCATGATGACCCTTTCGATTATGTTATGTGCTAGTGTACCTATGTGACCGTTCCTGTTGTATGGGATACTGATTTAGGGTACACTAGGGTTGTGACCTATGCTAGATCTATTAGGATCTCTAAGCCTAGGGTAGGTTACCTAGATGTGTAGTAGGGGGTGGCTTGCAATAAGTTTTGTGTCTGTAAGAGACTACTGGATTGCTTATTGTGGAGTTTCTTAATAAGTGATAACTAAAGACATATTTGGGGATATTAAAATGGATTAATAAGATGTGTCCTCACCCATGCTTGAGTGATAGTATAGGCTAAGATGGTGTTGAGAAGATGTCAGTTTCCCTGTGAGGTATCTGACATAGTTAGTGGCCTTGTCAGTTTGAGAGGTCATTGGCTCCGTGTATGGTCACTTAGGTGCCGAAATCCATTGTGATTATTAGGGATGAACTTAAGGGTAGGCATACATGATGACACCTTCCTTTACACATGCTAGATTTTCTATGTTTTATGTTGCCTTTGGATTAGTGAATCTTACCTATCATGATGATTAGTACACCGGATTAGAGAGCTATCAGGATCCCTTGCTTAGTGGTTATACCTTCTTGGTTTTGGATATCCGATTGGGATCTATTGTTATCTCTTCAGCATGGTGGGGTGGACCTTTGTTGTTCCACACGGATGGGTGGTAGTGATTCTTTATCCATTGAGATTCAACGTCCTTGTACCAAGTGCTTGATGGTTTCTTTGCAGATGAGCTCTTTATGTTCCTTCTTTATTTATTATGTAGTTTTATTATTTTAATTCTTTTATTAGAGTATCGCAATAATATCTAATCTGAAAATTGTAATAGTAAGTAGTTTAGAGTGATTACCACATACCATGCGACATGTGTAGTGGATGTGTATTATGGTGGTTTCATGGTTATCCATGAGGTTTGTAATTATGGTTATGTAAGTTGCATTTGTTATGTTTAATCAGATGGAGTCTTTTGTTATATTGTTAGTTGTATTTTTCTTTAAGTAATTCAACGTCATGGGACCCTTGAGTCATGTAATCTATGTGAGTGTAAGACATGTGTATAAATGGTAATCGCTTCCGCATGAATGTATGTTTCTTTATATTAACTTTAAAAAAAATAAAAATTATTCAGCACACATAGTGACATGTTCTAGGCTAATCTCTCTTGGGTTCCCTGGTGGGGTGTTACATTTGATCTCATAGGAAACCCTCAAAATGGATCTAGAGAAGGTTGCAGCCATAGTTAATTGGCCTCCACCCAAGAACCAAGGTGATGTAAGAATTTTCCATGGATTGGCCACCTTCTATAGTAAGTTTATTAAAAACTTCAGTCATGTGTGTTTACCAATACTTGACACCATTAAAGGAGGTAGAAAGAACAAGTTTTCTTGGACAAAAGAAGCCAATGATGCATTTCAATACTTGAATAATAGAGTCTCTCAATATCCTATCTTGACTCTCCCTGATTTCAACAAGGTCTTCACAGTAGAGACAGATGCAAGTAAATTGGCAATAGGTGCATTCCTCAGTGAAGAAGGTAAACCAGTTGCCTTCTTCTCAGAGACATTAAATGAGGCTAAAAGGAAGTACTCAACCTATGACTTGGAACTCTATGACATGGTCCAAGCCCTCAAGAAATGGAGACACTACCTAATCCCCAAAGAGTTTTTAGTATACACTAACAATCATGCATTGAGTTTTCTAAATTCAGAAGAGAAACTCTCTGTTAGACATCTCAAATGGGTAGAACAGTTGCAGGCGTACACTTTGAACATCAAACACAAGAAGTGTGTAGCAAACAAAGTTGTTGATGCACTCAGTAGAAGAGTGGGTCTGGTTGAAGAGATCCAACTCCAAAGTGTGGGAATTGATTCCCTTAAACATCTATACCATGATGACCCTAATTTTGTAGAGATCTTTCAAATTTGTATAGAGATGGTTAGAAGATACCATACTGATTTTTCTGAATATTTTATTCAGAATGGAATCCTATTCAAAGGAGCTCAACTTTGCATCCCCAAATGTTCCATGAGGACAAATATAACAAGAGAGAAGCACTGTGGTGGACTAGGAGGACACTTTGGCATTGACAAGACTATAGACATGGTGAAAAGAAGTTATTTTTGGCCAAGGATGAACAATAATGTCAAGAAGTTCATTGAAACTTGCACCATTTGTCAGCAAGAAAAAGGTGTGTCAACAAATCAAGGGTTATATCAACCTTTACCAATCCCCTCTAGACCATGGGAGTCAATCTCCATAGATTTTGTCATGGGGTTACCTAGAACAAAGAAAGGTTTTGATAGTGTTTTTCTAATAGTGGATAGATTTAGTAAAATGGTCCACTTTGTACCTTTTAAAAGCACAAATGATGCTTCCCATATTGCCCATCTTTTCTTTAAAGATGTAGCTAGGATTCATGGTTTACCTCAGACAATTGTATCTGATAGGGATGTGAAGTTTCAAGGTCACTTTGGAGGACACCTTTCAAGAAACTTGGCACTAATCTAACCTACAGCTCTATTTATCATTCGAAAATAGATGGATAGACTGAGGTAGTAAATAGATCCTTAGGCAATCTCCTAAGATGCCTAACCAAACAGTATACTTAGAGTTGCGATGTGCTCTTGCCCCAAGAAGAGTTTGCTTTCAATGATTCTACAAACAGGTCAACAAGTAAGACCCCCTTCCAAGCAGTATATGGCCTTCACCCCAAAGGACCATTGGATCTAGTAGAACTTCCATCTGATTTCAAAATTAGTGCTCAAGACAAGAACTGGCAGAACTTATAACAAAGGTGCAGCATGAGGTGAAAGAAACACTACAAAGATCAACTTTGAAATACAAGGAACATGTAGAAAAAAGATGAAGGGAGATCCACTTCAAAGTTGGAGACAAGGTATGGGCATTCTTGAGGAAAGAGAGACTACCTAAGGGTAGATATTCCAATCTTCACATGAAAAAATTTGGACCATGCAATATCCTTAACATAATGGGTGAGAATGCATATGAGATCTCTCTTCCTCCCACCTTGAAAATTTCTCCAATATTCAATGTTGTAGACCTCACTCCCTATAAGTGCACAATAGATCAACCAAATGATCAAAGCAAACTGACAGTTTGGAATGATGAAGACTATGTCACCAATCTCCCACCAAGCAAGCCAGTGGAATTGGACTCCATTATGGACACCAAAGTCTTGAAGTAGACAAGAAAGAACAAGTACATGTAGTACTTAGTTAAATGGAAAGGTCTTCCCTCCATAGATGCTACCTGGATGTCTGAAGACCAGATCAAACAACATGGCACCACTGTTGCTCAACTATCCTCAAGCGGGAACTTGAGTTCTCATCTCATGGGGAGTATGGTGCAGGAGCACCCAAACTAAAACACATTCTCCTATGGACCCTAGGGGTTCATTCAAGGTCCTAAGAGGCCTTTACAAACATAAACACACTAGGGTTAGTCATTGGATCACCATGTAAGACCATAGTACCAAGATTGGCACAATATAAGCCCTTGGGTCACTATGAGTCAATTATGATCCCAAACCCTAGAATTAGGTTGTTTTTGAGTTTTTAGTTTTTTTATCCATTAGGGATCATCTCAATAACATCTTGACCAAATTTGGTCACTAGAGTTGCAAAAATGCACAAAATGTAAAAGTTGCTCAAAAGTTGTCAAGCAACTTTTGAGAAAAACTTAACAACTTTTTAAAAATCAACTCCCAAACGGTCAAGTTGGTTCAAAATTGTTTTGTAACCATTGGGAGTGCCTAAAATAGCCCATTTAGGTAGGTGGTAGGTGAGAGATGTAATTGTTATTTTGAAATCAATAAAATAAAACCATTTTCTTCCATTCTGGGAAAAATAGTCATCATGTACAGACAGGTATGGCTAGGGAAGCATGTAAATATGACACAGGGAGATAGTGGTTTGAATCTTCTTCCTTTTGGTTTTGGTCTCATGCTTTGATCATTTCTAGGTTGCAAGTTATCTAATTTTTAATCCTACTGCCTGGATTATAGGCCCTAAGTGAGGGTTTCTTACAAAATTATGTGTATCTTCACTTTCCAAGATGGGAAACTAATAACCCTTGGTGGAAATATTTCTCTTAGGATGGCCTTTAAAATTATACAATATAGGGTTCTCAAGTTGCAGGGAAGTGGGAAAGAATTGATGCCCAAGGTGTATATGCACATGTATGCACCAATACTGATTTAGGACAGCAGTCATAACTTTTGTCTTGGGATTGATCTAAAGCTCTAAGTCAGAGGAGGAGACATTTGTGCAACCCCTCACATGATCCAATAGTCATTTTGGGAATTCGATGTATCTAAAGGGTACTTGTAGTGTAATTGGAGGCCTAATTAGGGCTAATTGGTAGAGCAATTTGGCTCACCATTCTGTCTTCTTTTCAATTCCAAGTTCCAAGGTTTAATTCCAAAGCCTTTGGCCATAAAGGGTATCTTAAACCCTAATTAGTTCATATGGTTGTGTGGAGAAATCTCAGATGAGGTCAAAATTCCCTCTGAAAAAGGCTACAAGCAAAAGCCTAGGTTTGTGAAGCAACTATGGGGTATGGGTTTCCTTTAAGTGAAAGAACCATTGGAACTAAGAAGTAGGGACCTAAATAGACCAAATCTATAAGAATAGGTCACCCTTGGTCCTACATGTCATTTTGGGGGTATTCTTGTCATTGAGGGTCATTGGCTTGTGAGACCAACCTAGATAGTTGGTATTGAAGGATTGATAAACCTAGTTATTAGGTTACCCTTGGGATTTTGGAGTTGTGAGAACCTTAATCAAGTCCTTCTATCACACTTGTGATAAGTGTGAAGCCTTGTGACCATCACAAAGACAATAACCAGGGTACCTTGCCCTATAGAGAGACCTTTTCCAAGCTTCCAATTGCCCACTTTGCATCAGTTAGGTTATGGGTTAGTTTAATTAATTGAAATAATTAAATTTTTAGGATAAAAGTATACGATGTTTAAAATTAATTTGAGCTAATTAAATATTATAAAAGGAGTATAATAATATAATTAATTATTCAAATTAATTATATTATTGGGAAAATGATAATTAATTAAATTAAATCAAATTAATTATAAGGTTTGGAAGATTAAATTAGTTAATATGAATTAACAAATTTATAAGGAAAATTTTAGATGTTTGTAGTTCCCATTTACCCATTTCTCATATAGAATACAATTAATGATAAGGAATTTAGTCAAGCAGCACAATATATTGGGTTGAGTGGCATCAAAGACTATTTTAGTATTAGGGATGCCTTAGCTAGAAGAGGGGTACTTTTCCTAGAGTAGGAAAAACCAAAAAGGCATTATGGTCGCCTGCTTAGCAGTATGAAAATGAGGAGGATCGAAGTTGAGGGTGCCCACCCTTCATCCCAAGCTCAATAAGGACATGGCTGGAATTTTCTATGCTAGGTTCTGTATTTTTGGAGGTCTCAATAATGGTGTGCATTTATAATTTAAAAATATTTCCTCATTTTTTTGTTAATGTATTGGTTTATTTGCACTTCAAGGTTCTTGTTGGGGTTTTTGTGTGTAATTGGACTCTTGGATGGGGGGTTGATCATGTTACTCAATTAATGGAGATGATGATGATGAACTATAACTAATTAAATGTTTGAAGATGTTAAGTTGATGATCACCAAGCTGTATAAAGTTAATGCAAGACATTAAATAAGTTAATGTATTGTATTGTTATTAATGTCAACTTGATATAATCTGATTGATTATATACATAGTGTCAAATACTTCAAAGAACCAGAGAGATAAAGGTTATGCTATTAGTAATGCATAAAAGTTTAGTATGCACTAAGTGGAAACAAATACTGACAAATAGTGCACCCCGATAGATAGAGAAACCCGAGAGAAGAGTCATAGTGATACCTGAGCAAGAAACCTGAGCAAGCATTACCAATGAGAAGAACCATAGTGTTACCTGATGAACAAACAACCCCAATGGACATAGATGCCTAAGGTTAACTAAAGTAAAGACCGAAGCTAACAAAGAGTTAAACACCGAAAAGAACTGAAGTTCAGAAATGAAAAAAGACTTAGCTGGAAATAGCTAAATATGGAGTTAACTGGTTGATAAAATTGTTTTCATCAACAAGTTAAAATCCAAAGATAAGTGAGAGTTTTAAAGCTATTTTATTCCAGTTTTCAAGGATAAATCTTCTATTGGATAAAACTGAAGTAAAGCTTTAAAGCAAGAAAGGAGAGAATTGTGGATCATGCCAAGAACAAGAAAGTAAAGGACTTAGAAATGGTGAAACTATGTCTATAAAGAGACAAAATAATTCATTTTGAATAAAAGGGGTGAATAGAGAAGAAGATGTTGAAGAGAATACTGCTGAAGAAAGACTTCATACAATCCTGATCAAACAAGCTAAAGAATAGAGCTAAAGATTTCTACAGACACAGAGTAATAGAGAAGCACAACATCACCAAGAAAAAAGAAGTGGAGAAAAGGTATTAAAGGGAAACATTGATTAGAAAGGTATTATGAGCTTACAATAGATCAGAAAATCTACAAGTCTAAGTTGTTTATATGTACAGATCATATACTGTTTCAGTTTAACCATTGGATCAAAAAGTCTCTTAACCAAGTAGGATTTAACAATCCTTTATATATTGAGATACATCCCAAGGAGTATCAAAAGGTTAATTCTTAAAGATAGCATAGTGAAATGCTAGATATTAAGTGATTAGTTGTTAGTGATAAATCCTCTAACAAGGTCTCACTTAATAGTGTGGTTGTAACCTTTAACAAGATTGGCTCTTCACCGAACTCACTTTAGAAGAGTGAAAATTTTGGGTTACCAGTCCCAAGTGGTTTTTCTATTAACAGGGTTTCCATGTTAAAAATCCATGTGTCAAATGTGTTTATGAGTCAATGCTTTGATGTTTTTCTTTACACATTACTAAAACATGATTGATTAGTAAACACTAAGTTATTTACTATATTTCGGTAAATGATAGACTGGTAATTAGTAAAGATTAAAGAATAAGGTTTAACAGTGAACTTTGAGCAGTAGTTATTTGATAAGATTATTTCAAGGCATACATCTTGTAGGACTGAAGAGAACTAGAGGCTTATAATTGTGGTACTAAGTTTTTGGGTTGATTTATTGGAATATTTTTTAGGACACTGATTCACCCCCCTCTCAGTTATTCTAACAATTGGTATCATAGCTTATGTGCTTAGAAGGAAGGTTTCAAGACCTAAGTAAAAGATTGCAAGATGAGAAAATGGGATGTGCCTAAGTTGAAGAAGGACAACTTTGCATCATGGAAAAGTAGGATAAGAATCCACCTATCAGGTATTGGAAATAATGTTACTCAATACTTGGATACTGAATATATGTTTCCTACAGGACCTCACACACTTGATCAATTGAGATAAAAGAATGAGCACAATTCTATGATGATAGAAATTGCTTCCTCACTCTCTGATGATGAATTTGAAGATGTCAAAACATGCACCTCTGCAAAGAAAATGTGGGATAAATTGAAGCTAGTGCATGGAGGAGATGCTAATGTACTAAGAGCTAAGGCAGAAAGTCTAAGAGGTAAATTTGATGACCTAAGAATGAAATAATGAGAACATATCACTCAGTATAGCTGTAGAATGAAAGAGGTAGTCAATGCTATCCGAGGAGTTGGAGGTGTACTTGAAGAAGAAACAATGGTAAGTAAAATCCTAAGAACCTTACTACCTATATTCTATTAGAGTATCTGCTATACAAGAAATGAGAGTAGTAGAAAACAACAATGTCACTCTAGATAGTTTGGTTGATAGACTTATTTCATTTGAGATGAATAAATTTGGTAACAGTGTCTTACCATCTATTGAGTCTGCATTCAAATCTTCTTTGAAAATAAGTAAGTCAAGCCATAAACACACTATGAGAAATGATAGTGAAAGTGATAGTGATGACCAAGAACTTTATGAGATTAAAGCACTAATGGCTAGAATATTGTAGAGAGGAAAAGGTACATACAAAGGTAAATTACCATTGGTTTGTTTTAATTGTAAAGAGATTGGACACTTTGCTGCTAGATGTCCTAACAAAAGAAAAGAAGACAGAAATAGTGAAATAACATATGAAAATAAGTTTAACAAAAGTGATAACAGAGATTACCGAAGCAAATGACAATCTAACAGAAGAGATACCTAAGACTACAAGGATAAAGGGAAGAAAGCTTGTTACCTGGCTGAGAATAGAGCTTGAGATACTGACACCGAATCTGATGAAGATATTGAGATGGGATTTGTGGCCATGAAGGATGATTCAGACGAAGAGGAAAGGTATGTAGAGACTGGATTCATATCTAAGGTTATTAAGAATGATATCTAGATTATAGATAGTGATTGCACTCACCACATAACTGGAGATAAAGAAAATTTTGAAACTTTTGAGTTTTATAATGGTGGATTAGTAAGAATGGGTAATGACTCACCTTGTCTGGTTGAAGGTAAAGGAACTATAATGTTAAATAATCTAATCAGATGTGAAAATGCATATTGGGTAAAAGGACTTAACTATAATCTATTGAGTGTTTCATGACTAAATAACATAGGTCACCGAGTTGCATTTGAGAACAAAAAGGAAAAGATCTTTAATTAATCAAGAAGGTTGATCAGAACTGGTGAGCAAACAAAAGGTGACCTATTCTATCTTGATGATATTAACACCACTTGTTTAATGGCTATAAATGAAGACATATGGTTGTGGCATAAAAGGCTATGTCATGTGAATTTTGACAACATGATTAAGAAAGGAAATAAAATGAAAGTAAGAGGCTTACCGAGCATGTGAAAGTTTGACCATATCATGTGTAAGAATTGTCAAAAAGGTAAAATGACAAAGGCTAGTGTCAAGAGAAAAACCCATACATATAATGTTATTCTAGAATTAGTCCATACTGATCTATGTGGACCCATGAGAATAAAGAGTTACTATGGTGATAGATACTTCATTCTATTTAAAGATGAATATTCTAGAATGATGACAGCTATGTTCTTAACAAAAAAATCAAAAGCATTCAAGATGTTTAAATGGTATAAATCTATTGTAGAAAAAAAAAGTGGTAAGGAATTGAAATTATTAAGATCAGATAGAGGAGGAGAATTTATTTCTGATGAATTCAATAAATTTTGCAATGAGCATGGAATTAAAAGACAAGTTTCTACACCAAGAACACCACAGCAAAATAGGATTGCTGAAAGAAGAAACAGATCCATTGTTGATTGTGCAAGAACACTGATGATTGAAAAAGGCATCACTCAAACATTGTGGAGGGAAGCTATTTATACTGCTGTCTACATATTGAATAGAGTTCAATTGAAGAAAGACACCAAGAAGATACCTTATGAGCTATGGTATGGATACACACCCAATGTAAGTTACTTCAAAATTTTTGGAATTCAATGTTATATTTTGAAAGATGATAGAAATGGAAAGCTTGACTTCAGAAGTGAAGTAGGAATCTTTCTAGGGTATTCCACCAAAAGCAAGGCTTATAAATGTCCTAACAAGTCCTCTAACAAAATCATTGAAAGTGCAAATGTCAGAATAGATGAATATGTAGAGAAAATGATGAGGAAAGCATAAAAGAAATAGAAGGATACAATAGTTTTAATTACAATGAAGAACCTGAAACTCTTCCTGAGCAACATTTTATCGCTCCCAAGCAATAGAAAAATGCACCCGAGCATCAGGCTGCAAATACCAAAAATCATGAAATTGCTCAAAATGATGTTCCAAGCAATGGAGATCAGAATGAAGGTCAAGATGATCATCAGAATGATGAACAAAGAGCTTAACCGATAATTTCCAAGTATTTCATAAGATACCATCCACAAAACTAGATCATAGGAGACAAAAAGGCTAGAATGAGAACAAGAAGTAAGTCACTGAACACTAGATGTTTAATTTGTGATTTTGAGCCTAAATATATTAATACTGCACTTGAAAATGAAGAATGGGTTAGTGCTATGAATAAAGAGATAGAAAAGATTGAGAAGAACTAAACATGGACATTAGTACCTAGACTAGATGATAGGATTGTCATTGGTACCAAATGGATATTCAGAAACAAGATGAATGAGAATGGAGAAGTCACCAGGAACAAAGAAAGATTAGTATGCAAGGGGTATGCACAAGAAGAAGGTATTGACTATGGAGAAACCTTTTCATCTATTGCTAGACTAGAAGGAGTAATAATTTTACTTTCTTATGCTACATTCAAAGGATTCAAGGTATACCAAATGGAAGTCAAATCTGCATTCCTAAATGGAATACTAGAAGAAGAGGTATACATTGACCAACGAGAATGGTTTGTTGATCCTAACAAGAGAAACATGGTTTGTAGAATACACAAAGCCTTGTATGGATTAAAACAAGAACCTAGATCCTGGTATGAAAAACTTCACTCCTATCTCATAAGTATTGGATTTGTAAGAACAAGTCAAAATAGCAATTTGTATTTAAAAGAAGATTTTGATGATAATATTCTGATAGCTGAAATATTTTTTGATGATATCATATTTGGAGTTAATCATATGTTATGTAAATCATTTTCTAATGAAATGAGCAAAGAGTTTGAGATGTCAATGTTTGGGGAGATCAAATTCTTTCTTGGTCTATAGATTCTTCAACAAGATGTAGGCATATATATCACACAATCCAAATACATCAAGGAAGTGTTGAAGATATTCAAGATGGAAGATTCCACGCCAGTTGGAACACCTATGGCAACTAGATGCAAGATGACAAAGGAAGATAAGTCAAACAAGGTAAATTAGACCCTATATAGATCAATGATTGGAAAATTGATGTATGTTGTTCATACCAGACCAGATATAGCACATACAATTGGAATAGTTGCAAGATTCTCTGCTAATCGCAAGGAATCACACATGGCTATTGTCAAAAGAATTCTGAGATATCTAAAGAACACTGAGTAATATGTCTTATGGTATAAAAGAGAAGGAAAATTTGAGCTTCAATTCTATATAGATTTTGATTGGCTGGAAACTTGGATGAAAAAAAAGAAAAATAGGAGGAGCATTCTTAATGGGTGAAAAACTTGTCACATGGATAAGTAAGAAGAAGGATGCATCTCACAATATTCGACAGAGGAAGAATATGTGGCTGCTACTACAAACTGCTCTAACATTGCATGGATCAAACAATTACTGGAAGGTATGAATATGAAAATTATTGAACTAGTGATTATCTATTGTGATAATACTAGTGCAATAAAAATTTCTAAGAATCTTTCATGCATGTTAAGACTAGGCATATTTCTATCAAGTATCATTACTTAAGAGAACAAGTGCAAGAGAAAGAGGTGATACTAGAATATATTAAATCCAAGGAACAATTAGCTGATATTTTCACAAAGCCATTGCTGAAAGATACATTTGAGTACCTGAGAAAAATACTAAGGGTCTGATCCTTGTCTATTGGTCAATAAGATGACTAGGAGGCTACTTCAGCCTACACAAAATTAGAATATCATTTATATTGATGCAAGCAAAGAGATGGACTACAAAGATACATCAGTACACAAGAAGGTACATATCTACACCGAACATCAGAGTCACTGTATTGCTAATGGATAGGGAAATTCAAGGAGTATATTAAAAAAAGAGGATGGATATACTTTGGCATTGTTGTCAAAGGGAGAGAAGATCCAAAGGGAAAGATTATATATACATATGAAATATCCATCATGATTATCCTAAGGGAGAGATGACTTAAGGGAGAGAGTATATCTATTATTGTCAAAGGAAAAAGAGATGATCAAGGAGAGGAATAGACAAAATGAGAGATAACATCAAAAGAAGAGATTCTACATAAAAAAGGAGAAATAGAATCAGAATTTGTTACATCTATCTAGTAAAGGGAATGGAGATTGAAGAAAGTACTTTGCAAGAAACAAATCTAAGCTATATGAGCTTACCAAGAGCCAACCATTTCTATTGGTTATAGAACAATAAGATTGGTAGATTGATGAACTACAACTGATATATTTCATATTGTATTAGTAGTAATGTAGTGTGTTTCCATCAATGCCAAAGGGAGAGATTGATGAACTATACCTGATTGAACATTTGAAGATGTTAAGTTGATGATCACCAAGCTGCAAAAAGTTTATGCAAGACATTAAATCAGTTAATGTATTGTATTGTCATTGATGTCAAATTGATATAATCTGATTGGTTATATACATAGTGTAAATTACTTCAAATAACTAGAGAGATAAATGTTATGCTATCAGTAATTCATAAAAGTTTAGTATGCACTAAGTGGAAACAAACATCGATGGACAGTGCACTCTAATGGATAGAGAAACCTAAGAGAAGAGTCACAGTGATACCCGAGCAAGAAACCCGAGAAAGCATTACCGATGAGAAGAACCATAGTGTTACCTGATAGATAGAGATTCCCAAGGTCAACTTAAGTCAAGACCAAAGCTAACAAAGAGTTAAACACCGAAAAGAACTGAAGTTCAGAAGTGATAAAAGACTTAGCTAGAAAGAGCTAAATATGGAGTTAACTGGTTGATAAAATTATTTTAATTGACAAGTTAAAAGCCAGAAATAAGTGAGAGATTTAAAAAAAAAATTATTCCAGTTGTCAAGGAGAAATCTATGGGATAAAACTAAAGTAAAGCTTTAAAGAAAGAAAGGCGATAATTTCCAATCACGCCAAGAATGAGAAAGTCAAGGAATTAGAAATGGTAAAATTATGTCTATAAAGGGACAAAATAATTCATTTTGAATAAAAGGGTCAATAGAGAAGAAGATGCTAAAGAGAATACTAGTGAAGAAAGACTTCATATAGTCCTGATCAAACAAGCTAAAGAACAGAGCTAAAGATTTCTGTGAACACGGAGAAACAGAGAAGCACAACATCACCGAGTAGAAAGAAGTGGAGAAAAGGTATTAATGGGAAAAATTTATTAGAAAGGTATTATGAGCTTACAATAGGTCTGAACATCTATAAGTCTAAGTTTTTTATATGAACAGAACATATATTGTTTCAGTTTAACCATTGGATCAGAAAGTCTCTTAACCGAGCAAGATTTAACAATCCTTTATATATTGAGATACATCCCAAGGAGTATCAAAAGGTTAATTCATGAATATAGCATAGTGAAATGTTAGATATCAATTGATTAACTATTAGTGATAAATTCTCTAACAAGGTCACACTTAATAGTGTGTTTGTAACCTTTAACAGGGTTGGCTCTTCACCGAGCTCACTTTAGAAGAGTGAAAATTTTGGGTTACCAGTGTCAAGTAGGTTTTCCATTAATAGGGTTTCTACGTTCAAAATCCATGTGTCAAATGTGTTTATGAGTCATTTATTTGATGTTTTTCTTTACACATTACTAAAATAGGATTGATCGGTAATAACTAAGTTATTTACTGTATTTCGGTAGATGATAGACTGCTAATCGGTAAAGATTAAAGAATAAGGCTTAATAGTGAACTTCGAGAAGTAGTTATTTGATAAGATTATTTCAAGGCATACATCTTGTAGGCTGAAGATAACTAGAGGCTTATAATTATGGTACTAAGTTTTTGGGTTGATTTATTGGAATACTTTTTAGGCCACTGATTCACC
>MU223206.1:1693163-1710871 GCA_018584345.1 Thuja plicata | reverse complement strand
CCCCCCCCCCCCCCCCCCCCCTCTCAATTATTCTAATAGATGAAGACCGAGATCAGAGGTATACAATATTGTAGAAAGGATTAGATAATTTTTTTATTTTTTTATTGATGTCAAGTATTGATTTCTGGTTCATATTGAATTTCCATATCTTTCGGAGTTGATTTAATTGGAAAAGTTGAAATGATTAGACAACAATAAGTTCATCTTGAGATAATTAATTTCTACTTTATCAAGTCACTAAAGTAGATTGGGCAAGTTGTTAAGACTAAATAGTTAAGTTACCAAGGAGAAAGAAGTCTTTTGATAAAAGGTTATGTAATTTGGTCAAGACACCGAGACAATGAAGCACCGAGCAGTGCATGTTAGTCACCGAACTGAGAGTTAGTTTTCGAGCAGAAGAGATGTTAGAAACAAGGATAAGAACATATTTAATGAAGAGATAAAACTATCTAGAAGATTCCAAGGATGAAGAAGAAGTTGGTTACAAGGTCTACACATGATAAAATTTAAGGAAAATATCTATGGTATAGATTAAGAGGAAAAAGTGATGGTTTTGCTTCCAAGAAAAGTGCAAGTTCTGAGGTGATGCCGAAGTGGTTCACTGAGTTTCAAGTTCACTGAATCAGTTCAAAAAGGTGATCTAACAGTTGAGAGTGATTAAAGGAAAACCTAATCAAGGAGATTAAGAGGAAAAAATAGAGTCTAGCTAAAGGTTGAATTTGAATAACACAGAATTAGCAAGTTGAAGTGTTGAAGTGCTATCGTGTGAAGAGAAAAGAGGTGTAAATTTGAGTCTAAAGAAGAGATTGATGAAGTGTTAATGCCAGTAGTCAGATAGTGTATAAGGGATATGATTAAGAAAGAGGTAGTTGTAGTTTTATAGATCATTTTATACACTATTTATTATTTGCATTTGTAACATAGAAATCTCTTAACCGAGTGGACTTAACACTCTTATTGTAAAATCCTTGAGAAAGGTGGCATTCTAAAAGACTGTTCAAAGCCCTCTAACTAGAACACTCCTAACATGGTGAATATATTAAAGATTCTAAGATAAATCCCCTAACAAGGTCACATATAAAAACATGTATTGTAATCTTTAACAGGATTGTCTTTTAACCAAGCATACTTCAGAAGAGTATTTTTATTTGTGGGTGACAATTCCCACAGAGGTTTTTTCCAAATTGGGTTTCCTCATTAAATCTAGTGTTAAATGTGTTGAATGTTTCATGTGAATGATATTTACTATTTATGCAAGTTACTATTTGAGTTATTGAAGTTATTTGGTGATATGGTTGTTGTTGTTGTTTTTCCTACCGAGTTGAATCAGAGTTAAGTTTTAAAATTTCAAAGTATCATAGTTTTCTTATTCACCCCTCTCTTAGTAATCCAACACTTGTTATAAGAGCTAAGTACTCTAAAGAGATAAGTTTAAAAGACTTGAGTTAAAGATCTGAAGATGTATAAGAGGGAGGCACCAAATTTGAATAAGGATAATTCTCTACATGGAAAAATAGAATAAGGTTGCACCTATTTGGGATTGGAGAGTATGCACTATACTATCTTGACAATGAGTATTCACAACCACCATTTGGACCCTTGACACTTGATCAAATAAGAGAAAGACAAGACCACACACAAGTTATGATTTAGATATCATCTACTCTCACTAATCTGGAGGTCAATGACTAGAAAAATGTGATACAACAAAGAAGATGTGGGATAAGATTGAATTGGTACATGGTGGAGATCAACATGTTCAAAAGGAAAAAGATGAAATATTAAGGGGAAAATTTGATTCTGTGAGAATGAAAGAAGGTGAAAATTTTACACTATATAGTGCAAGACTAAAGAAAAATATGAATTCTATTAGTGGTACTGGAAGAAAGATAAATGAAGAAGATGTGACAAGAAAACTGTTTAGGACATTGTTACCTATGTATGCCATCCGAGTATCTACAATACAAGAACTAAGATCCATTCCTTAGATGAGTATTTCACTAGATGCTACTATTTGTAAGTTGATTGATTTTGAGATTATTGATTTTGATAATAGTTTACCTGCTACTGCTAGGATTGAGTCTACATTTAAATCATCTTTGAAGATTGGAAGTTCTAGGAATTATAGACCAAGTGATGGTTATGCAAGTAGTGCTAGTGAAAGATTCTATAGTTGCAAGAGTGAGTTAGAAGAACTGTATGTTGAAGATGAAGAAAATGAAAAATAGTTTGAATCTCTACTAACTAGAAGAATGCAGAGAGGTAAAGACAAGTGTCGAGATAAGCCACTTTTGAAATGTTTTAAATGTAACAAGATTGGTCACGTTTTTGCTAGATGCCCTAAAAATGACAGTGATGAGAAGAAAGACAACCAAGATGATAATAAAAGAGAAAATAGATTCAGGAAATTCCAAGGTTTCAAAAACAAAGGTAAGAAGTCACGTCATATTTCTAATGAAGGACTAACAAATGATGGCATAGGTGATGATGACGGTGAAGAAGTTGTATATGTTTCCATCAAGGATAATTCTGATGAAGAAAAGTAAGAAGAAAAAGCCCTAATATCACATGTAAGAAAGAATGATACCTCGATTATAGACAATGGATGTTCACACCATATGACTAGTGACACACTTAATTTCACTACTATGGAAGAACATGATAGAGGATATGTTAGAATTGGTAATGATGCCCCATACCCTATGAAAGGTAAAGTTTCTATAATTCTATTAAATAATACCAGATGTGATGATGTATATTGGGTTGAAGGATTGAAGTATAATCTGTTGAGTGTGGCATAGCTAAATAATGCAGGACACCGATTAGAATTTCAGTATGGAAAGGTAAAATTATTTGATTAGAAAGGAAGTCTGATTGCCACTGGAGAAAAATCTAAAGGTAACCTATTTTACCTTGATACATCTACTAAGAGTTTATATATGCTAAAGTTGAAGATGCATGGTTATGGCACAAGAAGTTATGTCATGTAAATTTTGATAATCTAATTAAAGTGAGAAAAAAGAATAGAGTTAGAGGTCTACCGAGATTAGAGAAACCTGAGAATTTCATGTGCAAGGAATGTCAAGTTGGAAAAATTACTAATTCAAGTTTTACAAGTAAGTCTTATGTTACACAAGGAATTTTGGACTTAGTGCACACTGACCTATGTGGACCGATGAGAAAAAAAAGCTACTATGGTGATAAATATTTCATTTTGTTTGTTGATGATTATTCTAGAATGATGTTTGTCATGTTTTTAAAAGAAAAATATGAAGCTTTTCAAATGTTTAAGCAGTACAAGGCAAGAGTTGAAAAGGAAACTGGAAGAAAACTGAAGTGTCTGAGATCTAACAGGAGGAGAGTTTACTTCTGATGAGTTTATAATCTTCTGTAAAGAAAATAGAATAAAGAGACAAATGTTTGCACTGAGGACACCACAACAGAATGGTATAGCTAAAAGGAGAAATACATCCATTATGTATTGTGCGAGAACAATAATGATTGAGAAGGGTATTTATCAAACATATTGGAGAGAAACAATCAACACCACACTTATACACTCAACCGAGTAAAATTGAAGAAAGGTACAAACAAGACTCCATATGAGATTTGGTATGATCACAAACCAAATGTAAGTTATTTCAAAATATTTGGAAGTAGATGCTATATTCTAAAAGATGCTAGAGATGGTAAGTTTGATTCTAAAGGAGATGAAGGAATATTCTTAAGATATTCTATAAAGAGAAAATCTTACAAATGTATGAACAAATCTACTAACAAAATTATGGAAAGTGCAAATGTGAGAATTGATGAATTTGCAGAGAAAAATGATGAGAACAACAAGAAGGAACATGAGGAATATAAAATATTTGTATATGTTCAACCTGATGTTCTGGATACCTTATCAAAAGCACAACCTGAGGAGGAATCTTAACAGAGAGAGCTACCACCGAATGATGGAAATTAAATTCCACCAACTATAGAGCCTATTCTAGCCAAGTATGTGAGGAGACACCACTCACTGAGCAAGATAATTGGACATAATAATGTTAGATTTATGACAAGAATCAAGGTAAGAGATAATACATGATTAATTTATGAATTAGAGCCAAGAAGAGTAAAGGATGCATTGGAGAATTAAGACTGGGTTAAAGCTATGAAAGAAGAGATAGATCAAATTGTAAAGAATAACACATGGAATTTAGTACTGAGACCTAAAGATAAAAATGTTACTGATACAAAGTGGATTTTTAGAAATAAATTGAATGAGCATGGATATGTAATCATAAACAAAGGAAGACTAGTTTGCAAGGGATGTGCACAAGAAGAAGGCATTGACTATGTTGAAACTTTTGCACCTATTTCTAGATTAGAAGGATTTAGAATTCTACTAGCATATGAAGCTTACAAAGGATTTAAAGTCTATTAGATGGATGCCAAGTCTATATTTCTTAATGATATTCTTGAAGAAGAAGTTTATATAGAACAACTTGAAGGATTTGATGAGAATACTAACAACGAAATGGTATAAAAACTACACAAGGAACTATATGGTTTGAAACAAGCACCCAAAGCATGGTATGAAAGGTTACATGGATATCTAATCAAGATTGGATTTCAAAGAACAAGTGATAATAGTAATGTGTATCTGAAATGTGATAGTAATAATAAGATTTTGATTGCTGAGATATTTGTTGATGATATTATTTTTGGAGGCAATAACACATTATGCAGATCTTTTCCTCAAGAGATGAGAAAGGAATTTGAGATGTCCATGATAGGGGAGATAAAATTCTTTCTTGGACTATAGATTCAACAAATCAAGGATGGGATCTATATTACCCAATCAAAGTACATCAAGGATATCCTTAAGTCTTTTGGGATGGAATACTCTAGACTGGTTGGAACACCGATGGTTACTCGTTGCAAGTTATCAAAGGAAGATGATGATGAAATGTAGTTGATTGAATGTTTGAAGATGTTAATTTGATCACCAAAATGTAGAAAGATAATGCAAGACATTAAATCAGTTAATGAATTGTATTGTCATTGATGTCAACTTGATATAATCTAATTGGTTATAATCAAATTGTCAAAGACTTCAAAGAATCATAGAGAAAAGATTATGCTTTTAGTAATGCATAAAATACAAGCATTCACTAAGTGACTATAAACACCAATGGCTAGTGGAACCCAGCGGACAGAGATAATCGAAAGTCAAGTCACTGTGATGCCCGAGCAAGAAACCAGATGAGCATTATCGACAAGAAGAATCACAAGCATACCCAATGGCTAGAATCAAAGTGTAACCTGATGGAGAATCCTAAGGAGAACTAGAGTGTTGAACAAAGATATCAAAGAGTTAAAACACCAAAGTTAACTGGAGTTCAAAAATAACAAAATATCTAGCTGGCAAAGATAAATATAGACTTAACTGGTAGTTATCATTGTTTTCATGAACAAGATAAATCCAGGGATAAGTAAAGGATTTAAAGATGTTTAGTCGAGTTGGAAATAATATTTCTATGAGATTAAATAGGAGTTATGCTTTAAATCAGATTGGCTAGGATTGTGGATCATGCCAAGATCAAGAAAATCAAGAACCTAAAAATGGTGATATCATGTCTATAAAGAGACAACTTAATTAATTTTGAATTAAGGGGAGTGAATGAAAAAGAGGATGCTAGAGAGAAAATGATGAAGAATACCTTCATACAGTCCTGATGAATCAAGCTGAGGAAACAACTAAAGATTTCTGCGGACACCGAGCAATAGAGCATAGCATCACCAAGTAGAACAAATGTGGAGAAAAGGTATTGAAAATACATATTGATTTAATGAGCTTACAATAGATCTGAAAATATGCAAGTATAAGTTATATATGCGAATAGATCATACTATTTCACTTTAACCATTGATTCAGAAAGTCTCTTAACCAAGTAGGATTTAAAGATCCTTTCTATATTGAGATACATCCCAAGGAGTATCAAAAATTTTGTTCATGAAGATTGCATGAGATGCCAGATACCATTTGACAAACTAGAAGAGCTTGGACAAGGAAGGTAGAATAGAAATGCCCAATATCAAGTGAAAAAATAACCTTTTAAATCCTCTAACAAGGTCACACCTAACAGTGTGTTTGTAACCTTTAACAGGGTTGGCTCTTCATCGAGCTCACTTCAAAAGAGTGAAAATGTTGGGTTACCGGTCCCAAGTGGTTTTTCCCTTAACAAGGTTTCCACATTAAAAATCCACATGTCAATGTGTTTATGAATCATTAGTTTAGTATTTTTCATTACACATAGCTAATCTGGATTGATCGGTATACTGTAAGTAATTTACTATTTTTTAGTAATTTGAAAGACTACTATTCAGTAAACATAGAGAATAAGGTTTAATAAAGCATTCTGAGATTTAGTAATTTGATAAGTATATTTGAAGGCATTCATTTTGTAGGACTGAAGATAACTAGAGGCTTAATATTGTGGTACTAAGTTGTTGGGTTGATTAATTAGAATATTTTTTAGGTTACTGATTCACCCCCCCTCTCAGTTATTACTAAAAATTGGTATAAGAGCTTGTGTTCTTAGAAAGGGAGTTTAATAGCTCAAGCAAAATATCACAAGATGAATAGACAAGATGTGCCGAAGTTGAATAAAGACAACTTTGCATCATGGAAAAGTAGAATACGACTCCACCTATCAGGTATTTGCAATGATATTACTCAATACATTGATACTGAATATGTGTTTCCTATAGGACCTCACACTCTTGAGAAATTAAGAGAAAAGCATGAGCTTAATTGCATGATGATAGAAGTTACCTCATCGTTCTCTGATGCTGAGTTTGAAGATGTCAAAACTTGCACCTCTACAAAGAAAATGTGGGATAAGTTAAAGCTAATACATGGAGGAGATGCTAATGTACTAAAAGCCAAGGCAGAAATCCTAAGAGGGAGGTTTGGTGACCTAAGGATGAAAGAAGGAGAAAATATCACTCAGTATAGCTACAAAATCAAAGAGGTAGTCAATGCTATCCAAGGAGTTGGAGGTATACTTGAAGAGGTTACAGTGGTAAGTAAAATCTTAAGAACCTTACTGCCTATATATGCTATTAGAGTTTTTGCTATTCAAGAAATGATAGAATTTGCATACAATATAGTTACTCTAGATAGTCTGATTTGTAGACTGATTTCATTTGAGATGAATAACTTTGATAATAGTGTCTTACCATCTATAAAAATCTGCATTCAAATCTTCTTTGAAAATAAGCAATTCAAGTCATAGACATGCTATTAGAAATGATAGTGAAAGTGATAATGAGGATCAAGGACTTGATGAGATTGAAGCACTAATGAAAAGAATATTGCAAAGAGGAAAAGGTAGATACAAAGGTAAATTACCACTTGTATGTTTCAATTGTAAAGAGGTTAGACACTTTGCTGCAAGATGTCCAAATAGAAGAAAAGATGACAGAGGTAATGATAGATCATATGAGAAGAAGTTTGATAGAGGTGATAATAGAGATTACCGAAGAAACTGACAATTTGACAAAAGAGATACCCGAAAATACAAGGACAAAGGGAAGAAATCTTTTTATCTAGCTGAGAACAGAGATGATGACACTGAAACCGAATCAGAAGAAGACATTGAGATGGTATTTGTATCTATGAAGGATGATTCAGATGAAGAAGAAGAAAGGTATGTAGAAATTGCACTCATATCTAAGGTTAGTAAGAATGATGTCTAGATCATAGATAGTGGCTGCACTCACCATATGATTAGTTAAAAACAAGAGTTTGAGACTTTTGAATACTATAATGGTGGTTCAGTAAGAATGGGTAATAATACACCTTGTCCAGTTGAAGGTAAAGGAACTATAATGTTGAATAACCTGATCAAATGTGAAAATGCTTATTGGGTAAAAGGACTGAATTATAATATGTTAAGTGTTTCATAGCCAAACAATAAAAGTCATCGAGTGACATTTGAAAATAAGAAGGAAAAGATCTTCAATGAATCAAGAAGGTTGATCAGAACTGGTGAGCAGACAAAAGGTAACCTTTTGTATCTTGATGACACTAACACCACTTGTTTAATGGATAGAAATGAAGACATATGGTTGTGGCACAAAAGATTGTGTCATGTGAATTGTGACAACATGATAAAGATAAGAAATAAAAGTAATGTTAGAGGCTTATCGAGCATGACTAAGCCCGAGCATATCATGTGCAAGAATTGTCAAAAAGATAAGATGACAAAGTCTAGTTTCAAGAGTAAAACCCATACATCTAATGTAATTCTAGAATTAGTCCATACAGATCTATGTGGACCATGAGGACAAATAGTTACTATGGAGATAGCTATTTCATTCTATTTGTTGATGATTATTCTAGAATGATGACAGTTATGCTCTTAAAAGATAAATCAGAAGAATTCAAGATGTTTAAATTGTATAAGGCTGTGGTAGAAAAACAAAGTGAAAAGAAATTGAAATTCTTAAGGTCAGATAGAGGAGGGGAATTTATTTTAGATGTATTCACTAACTAATGCAATGGGCATGGAATTAAAAGACAAGTTTCTGCACCAAGAACACCGCAACAAAATGAAATTGCTAAGAGGAGAAACAAATCAATTGTTGATTATGCAAGAACATTGATGATTGAGAAGAGCATCACTCAAAATTTTTGGAGGGAAGCTGCCAGTACTGCTGTCTATACATTAAATAGAGTACACTTGAAGAAGGACACAAAGAAGACACCCTATGAGATTTTCTATGGTCATACACCCAATGTAAGTTACTTCAGAAATCTTTGGTAGTCAATGTTATATTTTTAAGGATGATAGAAATGGAAAAGCTGACTACAAAAGTGAAGAAGGTATCTTTCTCAGGTATTCATCCAAAAGAAAGGCTTATAAATGTCTTAAAAAGTCATCTAACAAAATCATTGAAAGTGCAAATGTGAAAATAGATGAATTTGCAAAAAATAATGATAAGGAAAGAAGAAAAGAGCCAGAGGACTACAACACATTTATTTATACAGAACATAACACTCTACCCAAGAAACAGTGTATCACTCCCAAGAAACTAAACATTGCACCCGAGCATCAGGCTACAATTACCAAAAGTTGGGAAAATCCTCAAGATGATGTTCTAGGCGATGGAGATCAAAATGAAGGTCAAGAAGATGATAAAAATTACAAACACAGAGCTCAACCAAAAACTTCCAAGTATGTCAGAAGACACCATCCATAGAATTAAATCATAGGAGAAAATAAGGTTGGAATGAAAACAAGAAGTAAGTTACTAAAAACTAGATGTTTACTTCGTGATTTTGAGCCTAAATATGTTAATATTGCACTTGAGAATGAAGAATGGGTCAATGATATGAATGAAGAAATAGAATAGAATGAGAAGAAAAATACATGGACACTAGTACCAATATCAAATGACAAGAATGTCATCATACCAAATGGATATTCAAAAACAAGCTGAATGAGAATGGAGAAGTCACAAGAAACAAAGCAAGGTTAGTATGCAAAGGGTATGCACAAGAAGAAGGTATAGATTATGGAAAAACCTTTGCACCCATTTCTAGACTAGAAGGAGTTAGAATCTTACTTTCTTATGTTTCATTCAAAGGATTCAAGGTATACCAGATGGATGTCAAATTTGCATTCCTAAATGGAATACTAGAAGAAGAGGTATACATTGAACAACCAAAAGGGTTTGTTGATCTAGACAAGAGAAACATTGTATGTAGATTACATAAAGCCTTGTATGGATTGAAACAAGAACCTAGAGCCTGGTATGAAAGACTTCATTCCTATCTCATTAGCATTAGATTTGTAAGAACAAGTAAAAATAGCAATCTGTACTTAAAAGAAGATACCGATGGTAATATTCTGATTGCTGAAATTTTTGTTAATGATATCATTTTTGAGGGAAATGAAATTTTATGCCAATCCTTTGCTAATGAAATGAGAAAAGAATTTGAAATGTCTATATTTGGAGAGATCAAATTTTTTCTTGGTCTAAAGATTCTCCAACAAGATGCAGACATATATATCACTCAGTCCAAATACAGCAAGGAAGTCCTAAAGATATTCAAGATGGAAGATTCCAAACTAGTTGGAACACCTATGGCTACCGAATGTAAGCTGGCAAAAGAAGACAAATCAAATGAGGTAAATCAGACCTTGTATAGATCAATGATTGGAAAACTAATGTATGTTATTCATACCAGACCAAATATAGCACATGCAGTTGGAATAGTTGCAAGATTCTCTGCTAATTGCAAAGAATCACATATGATTGCTATTAAAAGAATTATGAGATATCTGAAGAACATCGAGGACTATGGCTTATGGTATTTAAGAGAAGGAAAATTTGAGCTACAAGTCTATACAAATTCTGATTGGGATGGAAACATTGATGTTCGAAAGAGCACAACTGGAGGAGATTTCTTCATGGGTGATAGACTTGTCACATGGATCAGCAAGAAGCAAGGATGCATCTCTCAGTCTACTGTAGAAGAAAAGTATGTGGATGTTGCTTCAAATTGCTCCAATATTGCATGGATCAAAAAAGTATTGGATGGTATGAATATGAAGATTATTGAACCAGTAATTATCTATTGTGATAATACTAGTGCAATTAACATTTCTAAGAATCCATTCTTGCATGCTAAGACTACGCATATTGATATCAAGTGTCACTATCTGAGAGAACAAGTGCAAGCTAAGGAGTTTATACTGGAATATGTTCAATCAAAGGAACAATTAGCAGATATATTCACCAAGCCATTACTGAAGGATACATTTGAGTACTTGAGATAGAGACTAGGGGTACAACCCTTGTCTATCAGTTAGTAAGCTGGCTAGAAGGCTGCATCAGCCTACACATAAGCAAAAAAAATCATTCATCTTGATGCACACACCGAGATGAAAAACAACAGATACATCTATACATAAAAAGGTACAAATCTGCACCAAACACAAGAGACATTGTATTACTAATAGATAGGGAAATTCAAGGAATATATTATATAAAGCCATGAAAGATGATATAGAAGAAAAATTATTTGGCATTGTTTTCAAAGGGAGAGATTATCTCATTATTGTTGGAAAGATTTCTATAATGTAGACAATTGTTATTTTGTCATTGATGTCAAACCTTAACTGGTGAGACTATTACTATATGTTTGAGTACCATATCTATTGATTGATGAAGATTTGAAGAATAGGATAACAAGAAGACTGAGGAAAAGGTTGAGTTATGAGTATACACCAGGGTACTTGATCATTTGGCACTTTGGCAAAGTGATATATTGTTTATCTTTAACTAACATTTCACTGGAAGGTCCATGCCGAGAAAAGAAAATTCGATGCTGAGAAAAGTGAAAGGTGATACCGAGAAAAGCAAAGATGATGCCAAGCACCAGTGAAATTCTGAGGGAGATAGAGAAAGCTGAGCAGCAGTATTTTAGTAATTGATGAGATTTGAGATCTTTGGTAGACATAGTTAATTTTATTGGAATATGTATTGTTAATTAAGATTGGTCCACACTCACTTAATGCATGGGAAACTATTATAAGCACATGGATTCAATGTTTAATTAATGATTGTATTGGAGAAGTAAATAAAATGTAATGATGGAAGGATCCATTGGATCTGACCTAACCTAAGATCTATGATCTTGATTAAGCAGCAAAAGATCTATTTAACCTAAATGAAGAGGTATAATATAACCTACAGAGGTTATTGTCATGGTATCCAAGTGTAAGGAGAAGTTGTATGCAAGAGTATTGCATGGTTAATTGATTGATTGGAAAGACTTAGAAAAGAAGGCTGAGCAGAGAAGCAGAGAGAGATTGCTTGATGGATTTCCAAGAAGATCTAAAGTTTGAGATGAAAATGGAGGCCACTCAGTGAATTAGCATTAGAGCTAAAATTGGATCTAGATTTGCAAAGTAATTTGTATGTATCATATCACACCTACTGATTACTTTCTAACCATTGTATCAGTTCAAATCATTTAACCAGGTTGACCTAACAGTCATTGTATAAATCCTTTGAACAAGGTGACATTCAGATTGGAATATTCTAAGTCCTCTAACAAGGCCACTCCTGATAGGGTGATTAAATCCTTTAACCAGGTCACATTTGATAGTGTATTTTGTAACCTTTAACAGGGTTGGCTCCTAACAGAGCTCACTTCAGAAGAGTGAAATTTTGGTAGCATGTTATTGGTGGTTTTTCCCATATTGGGTTTCCACATTAAATCATGGTGTCAAAATGTGTGAATGTTTATGTTGTGTTTTACTGTTAAGTAAGTTGATTTCATTAGTAAAGTAAACTGCACACTTTTGTTGTTGATCATTGCTGAGCAGATTTGAGTTGTTGAAGTGGTATAAAATTTTATATGGGCACATCTGGACCCAAGGATAACTGATTCACCCCCCCTCTCAGTTATTCTAAATTCATTCTAAAAATTGGTATCAGAGCTTTGTTCTCTTGAAATAGTTTGAAGGTACTAGGAGATAAATATTGAGATGTATAAAAGGGGATGGACCGAAGATTGACAAGGACAACTTTCCTGCATGGCAAAGTTTGATGAAACTTCACTTGGCTGGTATTGGTGATTATGCTAAATGACATATTGAACAAGAATATGTAGCCCCTACTGGAGTTTTGAATGTTTCACAATTAAGAGAAAAACATGAACATAATCAAGCAATGTTGGAACTTGCATCATCCCTGAACTATGATGAATTTGAGGACATAAAGGACTGTACAAGCATAAAAAAGATGTGGGATGCCATTGAAACCATTTATGGAGGCGATACAAATGTACTAAGAGCCAAATCTAAAAGCTTGAGAGGTAAGTTTGATGATTTAAAAATGCAAGAAGGAGAAAATATAGTGCAATATTATGATAGGATAAAGGAAGTTGTAAATTCTATTAGAGGAGCTTAGGAAACCATTGCTGATGACACTATCATGAGCAAGGTACTAAGAACACTTCTTCTTATTTATTCTATTAGAGTATCTATAATTCAAGAACTGAGATGTACTCCTAACAACAATTTGACTCTGAAAAGTTTGGTAGGCAGACTTATTACATTTGAGATGTCAAATTTTGATAACTATACTTGAAAAACTATTGAATTTGTATTCAAGTCACAGATGGTCATCAACAAATCAAGGAAAGAAAATAAATGTGTGAGAAGTGACAGTGACACTTCAGATGATGATCTAGAAGATCTTGAGACACTTATGGCAAGGAGACTAGCTAGAGGAAAAGGAAAATTCAGAGGTAAACTTCCTATTATTTGTTTTTCTTGTAACAAAGTTGGTCATATTGCTGCTAGATGTCCTGATAAGAATGAGAAAGATGAAAGAAGAGACAGGAAGTACAAAGACAAAAAGGATGACCAAGACTACAGAAACTACAAGGATTACAAAGACAAAGGTAAGAAATCTTGTTATATAGCTGAAGAAGCCTTTGACAATGAATCTGATAAATCTGATGAAAATGATATAGAAGTTGTGTATGTTGCAATGAAAGATTATTCTGATGATGACGATAAAATTGCACTAATTTCTTATATGAGTAAAGGTGATTTTTGGATTATTAACAGTGGTTGTTCACATCACATGACCGATGATAAGGACAAATTTGAAACCTTAGATCAATGTAAAGGTGGATATGTTAAGTTTGGTAATGATACAACTTGTAGAGTTAAAGGGAAAGGATCAATTCAATTGACTGACAAGATTGGATGAAATGATGTGTATTGGGTTGATGATCTTAAGTATAACTTGTTGAGTGTTGCACAACTGAACACTTCTGGTTACAGAGTTGAATTCCATCACAAGAAAGAAAAGATCTATAATGCCAATGGAGAATTAGTTGGAAGTGGTGAGCAAACTAGAGATAACTAATTTTATCTAGGCTTAGCTAAAGAGACATGCTTGTTTGCACAATATAATGATGTTTGGTTATGGAATAAGAGGCTATGTCATGTTAACTTTGATAACTTGGTAAGAATAAGTAAATTGAAAAAGGTTAGAGGGCTTCCAAAGTTAAAAAAACCTGAGAATGCAATGTGTAAGTAATGTCAATTGGGAAAAATGACTAAATCTAGCTTTAAGAGCAAAACTCATACTTCTGAGAATATTTTGGAATTGGTTCATACTTACCTTTGTGGACTTATTGGTGAGAAAAGCTACTGTGGAGACAAATATTTTATTCTATTTGTAGATGACTACTCTAGGATGATGACTGTTATGTTTCTTAAAGAAAAATTTGATGCATTTCAGTTATTTAAGTGGTACTTGGCAAAAGTTGAAAAGGAAACAGGTAAGAGTCTAAAATGTCTGAGATCTGACATAGGAGGTGAGTTCATTTATAATGAGTCTAACAGGTTTTGCAATGACTGAGGGATAAAAATACAGATGTCTGCACCTAGGACACCACCACAGAATGGTATAGCTGAAAGAAGAAATTGATCTATCATGGATTGTGCCAGAACATTAATGATGGAGAAAAATGTTGCACAAAAATATTGGAGAGAGGCTGTAAGTATAGCGGTTTATACCTTGAACAGAGTACAAATCAAGAAAGGTACAAATGCTACACCTTATGAACTATGGTATGGGTATACACTTGCTGTAAGTTATTTTAAAGTCTTTGGTAGTAGATGTTTTATACTGAAGGATAATAGAAATGGTAAAATTGATGCTAAAGGAGAAGGCATATTTCTTGGATATTCTACCAAGAGTAAAGCATACAAGTGCTTGAATTCTAACACTAACAAAATTGTGGAAAGTGCAAATGTTAGAATTGATGAATATGCAGAGAGAAATGAAGCTAAAAGTATGATTGAGCCTGAAAGTTATAGATCATTCACTTATCCTGAAGAGGAGGATTCTAAAAAAACTAAAAATGAAGTTGCTGAGCAATAGTCCACACCTGCTGAGACACAAAATGAAATTGTCAGGCAATAGGAGGTGACTGTTGAGCTATCTGATGGAGATGTCGAGTCACAGTTTCAACCTGAACTAAACATGAATGATCAAACTAAAGCTGAGAAAGAGCCTACTTTGGAAAAATACGTGAGAAGGCACCATAAACCTGATCAAATCATAGGAGAAAAGGATTCTTCAGTTATGACAAGAAGAAAATTAAGAGAAGACACATGTTTTCTATGTGATTTTGAGCCTAAAAGAGTAAAATATGCTTTAGACAATGAAGACTAGATTCAATCCATGAATGAAGAGATAGACCAGATAGAAAAGAACAAGACATGGACACTAGTATCGAGGCCTGACAAAAAAAATGTAATTGGTACTAAGTGGGTATTCAGAAACAAGCTGAATGAACATGGAGAGGTAACAAGGAATAAAGCAAGACGGGTATGCAAAGGTTATGCACAAGAGGAAGGAATTAACTATGGAGAGACATTCGCCCCAGTTGCAAGATTGGAAGGTGTAAGAGGTCTACTTGCATATGCAGCCTACAAAGGATTTAAAATTTATCAAATGGATGTGAAGTCAGCATTTCTAAATGGGATATCAAAAGAGGAAGTATATATTGAACAAGCTGATGGATTTGTTGACCCAAGCAAGAGGAACATGGTTTGCAGACTGCACAAGGCATTATATGGACAGAAACAAGCACCCAGAGCATGGTATGAAAGATTTCACACTTATCAAATAAAGATTGGATTTGCAAGAACAAATGACAACAATAATCTATATTTGAAAACAGAGCAAGGTAAAGGAATTTTATTGGCTGAAAATTTTGTTGATGACATCATAGTTAGTGGAAAATATATGATATGCAAAGCATTTGCAAAAGAGATGCAAATTGAATTTGAAATGTATATGTTTGGTGAGATAAAATTCTTTGTTGGTTTACAAATACATCAAATGAAGAACGATATCTATATTACTCAATCAAAATATGTTAAGGAGATACTGAAAACTTTTGGTAAGGAAGATTCAAAGCTAGTGAGTACACCCATGGCTATTGGACAGAAGTTGACAAAGAATGATGATACAAAAGAGGTCAATCAAACACTGTATAGATCAATGATTGGTAAGCTGCAATATGTTGTACATAGTAGACCTGATATTGCATTAGCAGTTAGAATTGTTGCTAGATTTTTTGCTAATCCAAAGGACACACATATAATGGTAGTAAAAAGAATTCTGAGATATTTGAAAGGTACAGAAGATTATGGCCTATATTACAAAAGGAATGACAAGTTTGAACTCAGAGTCTATACTGATTCTGACTAGGTAGGATGGTAATGTGGATGATAGAAAAATCACCATAGGAGGAGCATTTATCTTGGGGAAAAGATTAGTTTCCTGGACAAGCAAGAAACATAATTGCACCTCACAATCTACATCTAAAGCTGAGTATGTGGCAGCAACAGTTAATTGTTCAAACATTGTGTGGTTGAAGATACTACTAAAAGGTATGGAGGAGATCATAGAACCAGTTTCCATATATTGTGATAATACAAGTGCCATTAATATTTCTAAAAATCTTGTAATGCACTCTAAGACAAAACATATAGCTATCAAGTATCATTACTTGAGGGAGCTAGTTCAAGACAAGGAAGTGAGATTAGAATATGTACATACTAAGGAACATTTGGCAGACATATTTACAAAAGCATTACCCAGGGATTCTCATGAGTATCTAAGAGGTAAATTGGGGGCGATTCCCCTAGTAGAGGCTAACTAGTTCTGAATGGTACTGTTGCATCAAATATTTTAATCAGAACACTTGACACATTGATGCATAGTGAGTCACATTTTTAGGATGCTGCCTAAAAAATGTGAAGTAGAAGATAAGAACAGAAAAGAAGATCATTCATAAACAAAGATGACAGGAATAGCATGATATAAAGATTAGAACAAGATAAATCTACATAATAAATATGTCAACATCTTTGGCATTGTTTTCAAAGAGGGAGATTATTGCTAAAACAAATTATTGATAAAAACAACAGATATAAGGGAGATATTACTGAAAGAGGGAGCTGAACAAGCAATAGAAAACATTGTTAATGTGATTATAGACACAGAGGGAGCCAGAATGAAGCTAAAGACATTAATGAAGATTTTTTCATATCAAGGAACACATGCACTTTTTGGATTGTATGGTAACTTTGGTTGGAAATTATTGTATTACTGTTTAGTGTTGCCATCAATGCCAAAGAGGGAGATTGTTGGAAAGATTCCTACAATGTAGACAATTTTTATTTTCTCATTGATGTTTGTAGACACCCTAAAATGGACAGGCTTGCGACTTTACATTAAAAACCCTAATTTTCATCTATTAATTAATGGTTTCTTAATCATTAAATTAATCATCTATTTTCTTCTAAATTCATTTCTCAAATCATCTAATCCAATCCCCAAAATTAATTAAATAATTAACTTTATTTAATTAATTAAGCTTTAATTGATTAATTACCATTAATTGATTAATTAAACTCAATTTCCTATAGTTTAAATCCAAATATTTAAATTTACTAATTAATTCTTCCAATTAAATTATTTTCAATTAAATTAATTTAATTTCATCAAATAAAGCAATTCTTAATTAAAAAGAATTCAATTATCTCACATGTTGAAAACAATTAATAAATAAATGAATTAAATATTCATTTATCTTCAAAGAGATA
>MU223206.1:1657205-1677455 GCA_018584345.1 Thuja plicata | reverse complement strand
CAGTTGGTACATATAACAAGATGAAAATGAAGAAGTTTGGACCATGTAAAATACTGAAGAAGCATGATTCAGGAAATGCATATGAGGTAGAATTGCCCAGTGAGCTTAATATTTCACCAGTGTTTAAGATTTCAGATTTGACAGAGTATCATGAAGGAGGTGTTGAAGATGAGATCACGGCAGCACAGTGGAGTATTCTAGCAAGTAGTTTAGATACCAAGGAGATTGAAGACATACTAGACAGTCGTGTTGGTAGAAGCACAAGAAACAGGACATATGAAGAATATCTGGTCAAGTGGAAAGGATGACCTGCTGAAGATTCATCATGGCTAACAAAGGAGGAGGTTAACCATCTTGGTTTTCCTCTGCACACCTGAGTCATGAAAGGGTCACTTCTCAAATTACCCTGAGTGTCTGATGCAGGAGCATCCTGGGTGTAAGGGGCAATCTTGCATCACCCAAAAATATTTTCGTTTTCTTTTCAATAAGGGCTAGCTTGTGCAGAGCTGCTATTTATGGAAACTTGCTATTTTTAGTAAGTTGGTCATACGATCTTGAAATGTTCTGATTTTGCATGTGGAGGTTCATCTCAGTCATATCAGCCTACCAGTAAAGTTTCATGGCTAGATCAAGTCTGGCTTTGAAGATATTGAAAATTTTCGGTATTGAAAATAGGGTACAGAAACTTTGAGCTCAGTTTTGAAGGCTTTAGAGGCCCCAAATGAGTTCAAAACTTGGGCTAGATGAAGCTTTCTTAATTTAAGTGTGTTAGAGCACTTCGTGGCATTTCTGAAATGGGGTTATAATAGTCAACAGGGTCAACTGGTTATGACTGATGGTCTCCAGAAGTTGGGCCACCTGAAATAGCAGAAAATAATTTTCCTTCAAAATTTTTGTTCGGGTTTCAAAAGTTATTTTGAGCCAACTTTGATGTACTAAATTGAAAAATAAAATAATTCTATGTTTGGTCAGCCCTAAGGGCTAAATTTTTGGAACCTTCTCGGGCGGTGGAAATTGCCTATATAAAGAAGGCCCGTAGTGTTGTCTTAGGCAGTTCAGGACAGTTCTGGGTAGATCTGGGTAATAATTCAAGGCTTTTTCCTACAGAATATTGTAAGGGGAATGCCCATGTGGCTTTGCATATTGTAATTCTGAAAGTTTGTAATTCCGCATTTGTGGAGATAATAAGAAGTCCATTTTCTATTCTTGCAAATTGTTGTTGCTTCTCTGTTTCTAATATGTGTTTGTGGTACTAAGGGGAGCGCCCTTCATCAATAGAGATAACTAAAAATCAAGTCACTGTGATGCCCGAGAAAGAAACCAAATGAGAATTACAAATGAGCAGAATCACAAGCATACCGACATCTAGAATCATAGTGTAACCCGATAGAGAAGCCCGAGGAGAACTGGAGTGTTGACCGAAGCTATCAAAGAGTTAAAACACTAAAGTTAACTAGAGTTCATAAATGAAAAAATATCTAGCTGGTAGAGCTAAATATAGACTTAACTTGTAGTTATCATTATTTTCATCGATAGGATAAAGCCAGGGATAAGTAAAGGATTTAAAGTTGTTTAGTCTAGTTGGAAATAATATTTCTATGAGATAAAACAAGAGTTATGCTTTAAATCAGATTTGCTAAGATTGTGGATCACGCCAAGATCAAGAAAATCAAGAACCTAGAAATGGTGATATCATGTCTATAAAGAGACAACTTGATTCATTTTGAATTAAGGGGAGTGAATGAAAAAGATGATGTTGGAGAGAAACAGATGAAGAACAACTTCATACAGTCCTCATCAATCAAGTTCATGGAAGAGCTAAATATTTCTACGGACATCAAGCAATAGAGCATAGCATCACCGAGTAGAACAAAAGTGGAGAAAAGGTTTGAAAATACATATTGATCAGATTGATTTAATGAGCTTATAATAGATCTAAAAATTTTCAAGTATAAGTTGTATATATGAACAGATCATATTGTTTCAGTTTAACCATTGATTCAGAAGGTCTCTTAAAACTGAGAAGTATTTAAAGATCCTTTCTATATTGAGATACATTCCAAGGAGTATCAAATATTTTTTTCATGAAGATAGCATGAGATTCTAGATACCATTTGACAAACCAAAAGAGTTTGGAAAAGGAAGGTAGCATAGAAATTCCCGATATCAAGTGACAAACTAATATTTTAAATCCTCTAACAAGGTGACACCTAAGAGTGTTTTTGTAACCTTTAACAGGGTTGGCTCTTCACTGAGCTCACTTTAGAAGAGTGAAAATTTTGGATTACCGGCCCCAAGTGGTTTTTCCCTTAACAGGGTTTCCACATTAAAAATCCATGTGTCAATGTGTTTATGAGTCATTACTTTAGTGTTTTGCATTATACATAGCTAATCTAGATTGATCGGTATACTCTAAGTAATTTACTATTTTTTGGTAAATTGAAAGACTACTATTCAGTAAAAATAGAGAATAAGGTTTAACAAATCATTCCGAGCTGTAGTAATTTGATAAGTATATTTCAAGGAATTCATCTTATAGGACTAAAGATAACTAGAGGCTTAATATTGTGGTGCTAAGTTTTTGGGTTTATTAATTGGAATATTTTTTAGGCCATTGATTCACCCCCCCACCCTCCCCCCCTCTCAGTTATTACTAATAGATGAGTCAAAGGAGGTGAATGAGAGACTCTACTAATCAATGATTGGTATGCTACAATGTCATTACTTGAGAGAAAAAGTTCAAGACAAACATGTGATGTTGGAGTATGTGAACTCAAAGGATAAATTAGAAGTTATATTCACTAAGAAACTATGAAATGATGCTTTTGAGTATCTCAGAGGTAAATTAGGGGTCCTACCCCTATCCAACATTCACTAGAGTATGATGAATGTTTCATCAATTCTAGGACTCAATATAATATCTATTTTGTGAGTTGATTCTAGTGTACACACTTTAGGTGATTCCTGAAGTTGTGAAAATTAATTATGTATGAAACAAGTTATCAGTACATGCAAAGTATGATCCACTACCTGAACAATTTTTCAAAAGTATGAACCTTTGGCATTTTTATCAAAGAGGGAGAATGAATTATGGATGTATGCAGAGAAATAGGGAGAATGAATGATTGAAAGAATAGAAAGAGAGAGAATATGCATAAATATGTTAAGAGAGAATGAACACAGAGGGAGAAAAAGATCAAACAACTCAGAGGAAGTAAAGACATAACATAGATGTTAGAGTATGCCATCATCAATTGACAGTGTTGCCATCAATGCCAAAGAAGGAGAGTTTTACTCAAATAATGGAGATGATGATGAAGACCAAGATCAGAGTTATACAAGATTGTAGAAAGAATTAGATTAGTTGTTATTTTTTCATTGATGTCAAGCAATTGATTTCTGTTTCATATTGAATTTCCATATCTTTTAGAGTTGATTTAATTGGGAAAGTTAATAAAGATCAGACAATGATAAGTTCATATTCAGATAATTGTTTTCTACTTTATCAAGTCGGTAAAGTAGATTGGGCAAGTTTGTAAGACTAAATAGTTAAGTTACCAAGAAAAAGGAAGTCTGTCAGTAAAAGGCTATGTAAGTCAGCCAAGACACAGAGACAATGAAGCATTAGGTCATGCATGTTAGTCACTGAACCAAGAGTTAGTTGCCAAGTAGAACATATGTTAGAAACAAGGATAAGAACACATTTAATGGTGAGATACAATGATTTGGAAAATTTCAAGGATGAAGAAGAAGTTGGTTACAATATATACACATGAGAAAATTCAAGGAAAAGATCTATGGTATAGATTAAGAGGCAAAAGTGATGGTTTTACTTCCAAGAAAAGTGCAAGTTTCGAGGTGATGTCGTAGCAGTTCACCGAGTTTCAAGTTCACTAAATCAGTTCAAAAAGTTGATATAATGGCTAAGAGTGATTGAATGAAAACCTAATCAAGGAGATTAAGAGGCATAAAAATATTTTATTTAAAGGATGAATTTGAATAAATCAAAGCTGGCAAGTTGAAGTGTTGAAGCGCTATCGAGTCAAGTAGTGAAGAGAAAAGAGGTGTAAATTGGAGGTTAAAGTAGAGATTGATGAAGTGTTGATGCCAGTAGTCAAAGAGTGCATAAGGGATCTGACCAAGAAATAGGTAGTTGTAGTTTTATAGATAATTTTATACACTTTTTCTTATTTTCATTTGTAACAGAGAAATCTCTTAACCAGGTGGACATAAAAGTCTTATAGTAAAATCCTTGAGAAAGGTGACATTCTAAAAGAGTGTTCAAATCCCTCTAACAAGGCCACTCCTAACAGGGTGAAGATCTTAATGGGTTTGAGGCAAATCCCCTAACAGGGTCACATATAACAATGTGTATTGTAATCTTTAATAGGATTTCCTTTTAACCGAGCATACTTCAGAAGAGTATTTTTTAATTGTGGGTGACAATTCCCAAAGAGGTTTTTCCCAAATTTGGTTTCCTCATTAAATCTCATGTTAAATGTGTTGACTTCTTCATGTGAATGATATTTACTATTTATGCAAGTTACTGTTTGAGTTATTGAATTTATTTGGTGATTCGGTTGTTGTTGTTGTTTATCTTACCGAGTTGAATCAGAGTTAATTTTTAAAATTTCAAAGTATCATAGTTTTCTAATTCACCCCCCCTCTCAGTAATCCAACAATGTATACTCTTGATGGTTTTGGGTTGCGGCTAGTTATCTATGTTCCGTTTGGGTTTGCAGGAGATCATGTTTTACAATGCTATATATGTATATTCTTAAATCATTTATATCAAATAAAATACTAAATATTTATTAATAAAAAAAGACATAGGCGAATAGCAATTCCAACCATCTCATTTGAAAATCATTAATATGTGTTTGGGAGAATATGTACTTGAGACCAAGTGATTGTTTGGAAAATGCTCAATAAGTCTCTCCAAAACTAGTAATGTCACATTTGTAGAATGTGCACTATTGCTCCTAATTATGGGTCATGAAGAAAATAATTCTATTCATATGACTTTAGCTCTCTTAACTTATAGACTATCACTTTCCCTTTTTGCATAATCATACCCCTAAATCTTTTGTAGAGGTATTAATGACTACAATTGAACCGGCCTTCTAGATCAAGAACCTTAAGTATTGGAGTCATAGTCAACTTATATTTAAGATAACTGAATGCCTCTTGACATTTTTTGTCCATTCAAAGCACTTCCATTTTCTCTAAAGATAAGTGATACAATGGGCATTATTAGAAAATTTTAGCTAAAGATTCCTATAATATCTTGCTAACCCCATAAAACTATACACTTCACACACAATTTTCAGTGTTGACCAATCAAGAATGGCTTTGGTCTTTGATGGATCTACTGAAATTACTTCTACTAAGATTATATGATTGAGATATTGTACTTCTTTTTAAAATAAAGTACAATTAACTTCCCATACAATTTTTGTTCTCTCAGATGTTGGAGAACAAAAGGAATATGTTGGTAGTGCTCTTCCTCATTCTTAGAGTATATAAGAATGTCATCTAAAAACAACAGAATTAATCTATCTCTGATGATACAAATCATCAATTTCATGAACATTTTTGGGCATTTATAAGTCCAAAAGGCAAGATTATAAATTCATAATGTACATATCCTATTCTAATTATTTTTTATGAATGTCCCCATATTTAAACCTTGATTGGAAATAACTAGATCACAAATAAATCTTTAAGAACATTGGTGTTCCACACATCTAATAAATTATCTTCACTATGTGGTAAAGGATACTTATTATTTATTGCTTCCTTGTTAAGCATACAATATTTTATGCATAGATGCAAGGTATTGTACCTTTTGACAAAGATTATGGGTGCTCCTAGGGTGAAACAATAGATCTAATTAATTATTTTTTCAACAGTTCTTTCAATTGAGCCTTTAGTTTCATCAAATACATAGTATCTTATAGTATGGTGCTTTTAACATTGGTTTGGATCAAGGAATTATGTTGATGGAATAAGAGATTTTCTTGAAGAGGAGAAAATTTCTTGAGCCCTATATGATTTTGTCATATTATAGAGGTTGCAAGAAGCACTGCTAAATATATGGAATGGATCTAAAGAGAGAGAAGTGTAAAATATGAAAGAAGTAGAAAATATGAACAAGATCACATAGACAACAATGTGAAAGAGTCAAACTCTAACAGAACACATTTCATTTCACCTTTGCTAGAGACAATTGTCTACTCACTCTTTCTCTCATGGAAGGAGATAAGAAGTGGTGAGACTCACATGTTATATCTTCAAGGAAGCATAACATCATGGATGACACTTGTGTTATTTATTATGGTTTGAGTTGATAGTTTTTATGCTTTTCATGATTTGATTCACAAAGTTGAGAGACTAATTCTAGTAGTAAATTTAAATCATATTTTGTGTTTCCTTTATAATCTCTAATTCTGATGTAGGGGACTTTCCTAAAATGCTCCAAACACATGATTTGTTACTAAATGATGGCTACTCCACCCAACATTCATATGTATCATTACAAAGAAAATAAATCAAAATATGTAAGAAATAGCTTGTCTTCTATTTCTCAATGAAATAAAAAGTCATAAATTACAAAATATTAGCAAATTTGGTTATATAAATTTTAAAGTTGAAGCTATAAGATTTTATACACCCCTTAGCTATTACTCTATATCTCTAAAGAGAAGAACCCAACCCTGAATGGTGAAACAACTAGCCCAAGCCTCAATTTGTAGTATTTTTTGTGCCTCTTTACATTCCCCCTCTTTTTGAACATCACATGGATATCAAGAAAGGTACCGCATAGCCAATAGATGACTCTTCAACTTCCACAAGAAGGCACCTAAAGAGGCACCTTTTTTCATTTTCTTTGTAACCGCCCAATACATGTGAATGCATGACTCCTCCCTTTCCCCAAGTAGATGATTAGGTAGAAATTTTATTATTTTATCTTATAATTAATGCTAAAATGTATCCACTCATGAAGAGTACATTTTCCTTTAGACATAGCCCACAAATATTAAATATTTTCAATTTGTATGTCTATTTGGACACTTTCCTTGGTACATGGAAACCTATAGATGCTTGCATGAATAATATTCATCTAGCCTTAATAGAAAATTAAAACATCAATATTTTGGATGATGTAGGATTTCCCTACACCCATTAATTCTCTTGAATAAAAATTTTCTTCAAAAAAATACATTAATTACTTGATCACAAATTAGGAGTGTTCTTACGAGATGGGTTTTTGCAGCAGTTTTAGATCATTCTTTTGTACGATTTGGGTTTATTCTTAAATAATTTATTTGGTAAGGTTGTCTTGAACTAGTATGTTTTCTTTGGTTTTTTCTAATATTTCTTCTATCCAAATTTTCCTCACTCTAGGGAGTTATTTTATGTAATTGCTTAATTTTTTGTTTAATGTCTTGTGTCTCATGATGAAATTGAGGGATTTATTTCTTCTTATTTTTTTCTTATGTTTTTCTGTTTAATGATATATCTAATGCATTTCAAGTAAATATATGAGTGAAATTTTTCTTAATACTTTTGTGACTTCTAGATGTGATATAATTATCTACTGTGGTTGAGATTGAAATTATTGTGTGATAAAAACAACTAGGATGACTTTTTCCTTATGTAGTTTTGCATGTTTTTGGTCAATTTTGAGTTTATATTTTGGATGTGAATTAATCTAAGGGAAATAAAATGTATCTACTTTGATAATACTAGACATGAATTCTAGATCTACTAAAGTAATGAAATTCTAATATAACTAATAGAAAATAGTTATTTTATGGTGTAGGAGCACCTAGGTAAGGCTGAATTATAACCTAGGCTCATTTTCTGATTGTCTTGTAGTGATCTTATCCAAGCCACTAGTGAAATAATAGGACTAAATAGGTCCTAGGGTGTGTTGATTTGGTTAGAAGACCTAACTAGATCATTTCATGTTAGAAAGTAATGATTTGTCCAAATTACGTATATGTTCCAAGAATGGTGGAACCATGGATTTTATGCTTGTAAGAGTCTAGGAGGGATAATTTGTGGACTAATAGGAATGTTAGTGCATTTGGGTAATTTTTATGGAGTGTTGACCAAGTTAGAGTGTAAGAATCAAAAAGTTCTAAAAGTTCTCAATATTGTCATTGACAACATTTCATACAATAATCCATCTTTGAGAATTTGGTTGTATAAATATCAAAAATAGTTGGATTTGTGCCATGGTAAACTACATAAGACCTCCCCCGACCTATGTGTTGGGTTGGATGAAATTTGGAGGTTAGTGTACGGACTGTGTAATTGGAAATTTAGTTACAGTTGAGCATTTTGTACTCATTTTGGTTTTTAATGGATTGAACTCTGCACGATGACTTATGCATGAGGTAGCCTATGTAATTACTTGTTTCTATATGTGATTACTTAGTTTTTTCATTCTATTTTCATTACTTATGTGAATACTTTTTTTTCTGCATTATCGCTAGTTTGAACTAGGCAGTTTGTGTAAATGGGGTCATAGCTCATCATTCCACTGTGGCACTTGTACAGGCTCTTGGAATGGGTGAGGTGACTCCTTCTACTATATGGGTGGAGAAGGATGGGCCCTAGAAATATGATTTGCTAATTTTATAGTGATGCCCTAGGAGAGCCAAAGATGCATGGCTAGGGATCACAGTCAATTACAAAGGCAAAAGGAGTGATTGAAAGCATTGATTGCTTTAATAACATCATGTGGAGGGGAGGAAATGTGTATGGAGAAGCCCCAAATCCAATGGGAAGCTCTGGTGGTGAGTTCTCGTGATGGAAACTAAAATCCTGATGAACATGCTTTGTGAATGGTGAAACCCTTGAATATAGGCTTGCAAATAGGAACCCTCTATATGGACAATTTGGGAAGGCAAGACCTAGAAAATCCTTTAGGTCTTCAAAAAGGGTTTTAGGATCTAGAGTTAGATTTTCATATTGTTAATAAGATTTTCAAATTATTTGCAAAAAGATGCCTAATTAGGCCTAATGAATGTAGCCCTATTTTGGTGAGTTTGGAGCAAGTTCTTGAGCTCGTTTAGGGTTTCATTGCAAAATAATTTGTTAGGAATTGTGCTAGATGCAATTGCCTTGTTTTGGACCTTCCTTTCCATTGGTGTACAATGATATCCTTACTGGATCACTTGGTGTGAAAAAGAAAGAAGAAGACCATGAAGCTTATGGTTGATTAAGTTGAATTCCTTAATGGTGTTGACAGGTTGAATAGGTGAAGGATTTGAGTTGTGAATCCTTGGAAGATTAGGATTAGTTAATAACCCTAATAGGATAGATAATTGGCCTATAGGATACCCTAGGAGAAGATAGGGTTGTGAGAAAGACTTGTCATTACATCAGATTGGTATCAAAGTAAGTTAAATATTTGGGAGTTGGTGTATGTCTCTAAATACTGGTGAATCAGTAGGGGAGATCAGTATGGTGACTAATGCAGAGCTAGCTAAGGAGATGGGTGAGAAAAAGGAGAAGAACAGACTACTTGAAGAGGACCTAGATGAAATGAGGATAAAAATTCAAGAAGAAGTTGATGCCAAAGATAAAGGAAAATAAGTTGAAAGCAGTGACAAAGGTAAAAATATTGCTGATGAAGATATCATCTCTGAACTAGGCCCTATTTTGAATGAAGAGCCATTCTTGAAAGCCATAAAATCCCTAGGAAAATAATTGGAAGGAGTACCACTATTTAGTGGAAAGATGGACGTAGAAGCAGTAATGGAGTGGATTGAGGGGATGGAGAACCATTTTGAATGTGAAGGTGTCACAGAGGAACAAAAACTCAAAGTTTCAAAGTCAATCCTCAGAGGATCAGCATTGACATGGTAGAAGTATCTACAAGATGAAAGGGTTAGGATGGGTAAACAACCTATAGCTAATTGGAAAGCCATTGTGACCAAGGTAAAGGAGACCTATTTTCCAAAAGACTATGAAATTCAACATCATAGAAAGAGACAAGGTCTGAAACAAAAGGACTTGGATGTGGCCTCTTATACAAAGGAATTTCAAAAGTTATGCCTAAGGTTTGAGATCCAAGAAGAGGAACCTATCAAGGTAGCCAGGTACTTGAGTGGTCTGAAGTGGAACATCCAATAGGATATAAGTTCGTGGACTCCAACCACTGTTCAAAAGCTCCACCAATTAGCTTTGAAGGTGGAAGAGAAAAAGAAGAAGGGAGACTCTAATCTTAGAGGTAGAGGAAAAGGTAGAGATCAAGGGGGTCATAGAAGTGGTTATCAAGGCAGAGGTAATGGAAAAAGGAACCAAGGAGAGTCCAAATCGATAGAGCATGGTAATGAAAATACTCCAAGAGGGGGTTATACTAGAGGAAGAGGTACTCAAGGAAGCTCTAGTAGAGGAAGGGTTTCAAGAAGAAGCAACTCATACTTTGCAAGTATGAAATGCTACAATTGTGGTCAATTGGGTCACCCTGCCTATAGGTGCCTGGATAAGCCCACTTCTTCTAAAAATAGAAAGAGGATTGCATATGATCAAGAGGACACAACAAGTGTCAAATCACTAGAGGTTGATCACATTGAGTCAGAGATGGGAGAGAACTTGATGTTTAGAAGGGTTCTGATTAGACAAACAGTAAAGGACGAGCCCAAGCATAGAAGTGCACTATTTAGGATCAGATGTAAAATCCTTGGTAAAGTTTGCAAAGTGATAGTGGATTTAGGCTCCATAGAAAAAATTATATCAGAGGAAGATGTCAATAAGCTCAAGTTGACAAAGATACCTCATGTCAATCCTTATAAGGTGACATGGTTGAACAAGGGCCGGAGTGTGTTGGTGAATGAGAAAACTTGGGTGGAGTTTTCTATTGCAGGGTACAAGGACAAGTTACTATGTGATATGATGCCTATGGATGAATTTCATCTACTCCTAGGAAGGCCTTGGAAATATGACAGAGGAGTAGTGTATGATGGGAAAGAAAACTCAATATCCTTCAAGAAAGGTGTTAGAACTTTCAAAATATAGTCCTTGTTGGAAGAAGATGAACCACAACCTAAGACTCCTAGTATATTTTTGAGTAGTAGAAAGTAGTTCATAAATGCCCTTAAAGATGAAGGGAGTGAAGGATATGCCATATTTATTAAGCCTAAGGAAGAAGAGAAGCCCAAACAAGAACTATTACCATTGGAAATTAGAGATTTTGTTCAAAAGTACAAGGATATTGTCAGTGATGGGACTCCTGCCACTTTTCCTCCTAGAAGAGTGATAATTCATCAAATTAACTTTGTACCTAGTGAATCATTACCGAATAAGGAAGAATACAAGCTTACTCCAGACTAGAACCTAGAGGTGGCTAGACAAGTGTAGGAGCTATTAGAACAAGGGCTAATCAAGAAGAGAATCAGCCCATGTGTCATACCAATGGTCTTAGCATCCAAGAAAGGTGGTAAGTGGAGACTTTGTACTGATTCTATAGAAATTAATAGGATCACAATTAGGTACAGATTTCCAATTCCTAGGATAGAGGATTTGATGGACTATCTTGGGGGGGGAAGTATTTCACTAAGTTAGACTTGAAAAGTGGATACCACCAAATTAGGATCAAAGAGGGGGATGAATTGAAGATAGCTTTCAAGACTATTGATGGGTTGTATGAGTGGAGAGTTATGCCATTTGGCCTCTCAAATTCCCCTAGCACATTCATGAGGCTCATGAATGAAGTTATTAAGGGCTTCACAGGTATATTTGTGGTAGTATATCTAGATGATATACTTATCTTTAGTAAGACATTAGAGGAACATGTGAAGCATGTGGAGATGATGCTTAAGAGGTTGCAAGAAGAGAAGTTGGAAATCAACCTTGAGAAATGTGAGTTCTTCAAACAAGAACTTGTGTATTTGGGATTTTTTGTATCCCAAGGGTCATTGAAGATGGACCCAAGTAAGGTAGAGGCTATCCTAAATTGGCCCACACAAACCACAAGGACAGAAGTCAGGAGTTTTCATGGGTTAGCTCAGTTTTACAGAAATTTTATAAGGGACTTCAATGGGATTTTTGCACCAATGTTAGACACCATTAAGGGTGGTCTAAAGACTAATTTTAGGTGGACTTCTAGAGCAAAGAGATCATTTTAAATGTTGAAGAAGCAAGTAGCAACACAACCTATCCTTAGACTCCTTATTTTTTATCAACTTTTCACTTTGGAGTGTGATGCAAGTGGAATGGGAGTAGGGGGTGTGCTAAGCCAAGAAGGTAGGCTAGTAGCCTTCTTCAATGAAAAAATAAATGAAGCCAAGAATAAATACTCTTCTTATGATTTGGAACTATGTGCTTTGGTTCAGTCTCTTAGGAAGTGGAGACATTACTTATTTCCCAAATAATTTGTGGTGTTTACTAATAACCAAGCTTTGAGCAATATAAACACACAAGAGAACCTCAGTAAAAGAAATCTAAAGTGGATGGAATACCTTCAAGCATTCACATTCACAATAAATAACAAGAAGTGACAATTGAACAAGGTTGTAGATGCTTTGAGCAGGAGATTGTTAACCATTCAGGAATTTTCACTGAAGAGCATTGGGATAGAGAGTTTCAAAGACCTCTATAGGGAAGATGAAGATTTAGGTGAATCCTATAAGGTATGCTCTAATTTTTAGAATCACTTCCATAGTCAATTTTTTTATTTTACCTTGCAGAGTGGATTGTTGTTTGAGGGGAACCAATTGTGTGTCCCTAAGGGTTCAGTGAGAGAAAATATCATTTAGGAAAATCATAATGGAAGCTTGAGTGACCATTTTGGTGTGAAAAAAACCCTAGAGTTAGTTCAAAGGTTTTACCATTGGCCAAAGATGGTCAGATATGTAACCAAGTATGCTGAATGATGTGTAGTGTGCATGAAAGAAAAATGAGGAGCTAGCAATGTAGGTTTGTATCAACCTTTCCCAATCCCTAAAAGACCATGGGAGTGTGTTAGCATGGATTTCATTGTAGGGTTACCTAAAACAAAGCATGACTATGACAGTATTTATGTTGTGGTAGACAGATTTAGCAAGATGGGTCATTTTATACCTTTTAGGACTACAGATGATGCCAATAAAATTTCACACTTTTTCTTTAAGGATATTGTATGAATCCATGGACTAACCCTAACTATTATATTAGATAGGGATGTTAAGTTCATGAAATTTTTTTGGAAAACATTGTGGGGTAGATTGGGTACCAACTTGTCATTTAGTTCAGCTTACCACCTTCAGACTGATGGCCAAAATGAGGTGGTTAATAGGGTGTTAGGTAACTTGTTAAGGTTCCTAACCAAGGGGTATGGGCATACATGGGATGTGGTCATTCCCCAAGTAGAGTATGCATACAATGACACTATTAACAGAACAACAGGTAGAAGACCATTTGATGTTGTTTATGGGATGCACCCAAGGGGTGTATGTGATCTTAGAGACCTTGAAGCCATGGAGAATAGGAGTGGTCATGCTGAATACTTCACTCAAACCATGAAGGAGATCCAAGAGTAGGTGAAGAAGACTATACTAGATTCTAACCAAAATTTGAAGGCCAAAGTAGATGAGAAGAGAAAAGATTTTCAATTTGAGGTAGGTGATTATGTCATGGTACATTTGAATAAGTCTAGGTTGCAAAAGGGGATGCCTAAAAAACTACAGATTAAGACAGTGGGACCCTATAAGATCTTAGCCAAGTATGGGGCTAATTCCCATAAGGTGGATCTACCTGCTAAATTGAGCATCTCACCTATCTTCAATGTGGCAGATTTGATAAAGTTTAAAGGACCTTTGACAAAGATGGATGTGAATAGAGAAGAGGTTGACAAGGATGTGGAACCTAATGCTTTACCTCCCAAGATGCAGAAAGAAGAAGATAAGGTGTTGGATTAAATGATCAAGAAGACTGCCAGGCATAGGGTGTACATGGAACACCTCATCAATTAGAAGTAAAAACAAGAGTCAGAGGCAACATGGATTGCGGATACCGATTTCAAGAAGATGGGCATTCCTGAAGACATTATGTCCACAGGAGTGACATGAATTTCCTTTGTGGGGGAGTATGGTGTAGGAGCACCTAGGTAAGGCTAGATTGTAACCTAGGCTCCTTGTTTGATTTTGGATTGTAGTGGTCTTATCCAAGCCACTAGTGAAATAATAGGACTACATAGGTCCTAGGGTGTGTTGATTTGGTTAGAAGACTTAACTAGATCATTTCATGTTAGAAAGTAATGGTTTGTCCAAGTTAGGTATATGTTCGAAGAATGGTGGAACCATGGATTTTATTCTTTTTATATTATAGGAGGGCTAATTTGTGGACTAATAGGCATGTTAGTTCATTTGGATAAGTTTTATGGAATGTTGACCAAGTTAGAGTGCAAGAATCAAAAAGTTGTAAAAGTTGTCAATGTTGTCATTGACAACATTGACAACATTTCTCGCAATAATGCATCTTCAAGAATTTGGTTGTATAACTATCAGAAATAGTTGGATTTGTACCATGGTCAAATATATAAGGCCTCCTCCAACCTGTGTGTTGGGTTGGATGAAATTTGGAAGTTAGTGTACGGACTGTGTAATTGGAAATTTAGTTACAGTTGAGAATTTTTTACTCATTTTGGTTTTTAACAAATTGAACTCTGTACTATGACTTGTGCATGAGGTAGCCTATGTAATTACTTGTTTCTTCATGTTATTAGTTAGTGTTTTATTTCTATTTTCATTGCTTTTGTAAATACTTTTTTTTTCTGCATTGTCGTTGGTCTAAACCAGGCAGTTTGTGTAAATGGGGTCATAGCTCATCATTCCACCATGGCACTTGTATGGGCTCTTGGAATGGGTGAGGTGAATCCTTTTAATATATGGGTGGAGAAGGATGGGCCCTGGAAATCTGATTTTATAATTTTATAGTGATGCCCTACGCGGGCCAGAGATGCATGACTAGGGATCGCAGTGAATTGCAGAGGCAAAAGGAGTGATTGAAACCATTGATTTCTTCAATAAAATCATGTGGAGAGGAGGAAATGTGTATGGAGAAGACCTAAATCCAATGGTAATATCTTGTGGTGATTTCTTCATCATGGAAACTAAAAACCTGATGGACATGCTCTATGAATGGTAAAACCCTTAAATATAGGCTTGCAAATAGGAACCCTTTGTAAATATAGTTTGGGAAGGCAAGACCTATAAAATCCTTTAGGTCTTTGAAAAGGGTGTCAGGATATGGATTTATATTTTCATCTTGTTAAGAATAATTTCAAGTTATTTTCAAAAATATGCCTAATTAGGTCTAATGCTTGTAGCCCTATTTTGGTGAGTTTGGAGCAAGTTCTTGAACTCATTTAGGGTTTCATTGAAAACTAAGTTGTTAGGAATTGTTTTGGATGTAATTTCCTTTTTTGGCCCTTCCTGTCCATTGGTGGATAGTGATAGCCATATTGGATCACTTCGTGTGAAAAAGAAAGAAGATGACCATGAAGCTTATGGTTGATTGAGTTGAATTCTTTAATGGTGTTAACAGGTTGAATAGGTGAAGGATTTGAGTTGAGAATGCTTGGAAGATTAGGATTAGTTAAGAACCCTAATAGGCTAGAGAACTATCCTATAGGATACCATAGGAGAAAATAGGGTTGTGAGAAATACTTGTCATTACATCATTTTACTTCTCAAGGGCAAGAGAGTTTTCTACTTACCAATCTAACTAAATTTCCAAACAAAAAAAAGAACTTGTTAGTGTGTGACATTTATCCTGAGAGATCTAGCATAATGTTCATCCTCATTTTTAATAGTTGGGTCCTCCAATTGATGAGTAGAAATAATATTTGGATATTGAGTGAGTACTAATGATAGAATGATATGAGTGTAACAAAATCAAAAGCCTCAATGGAATGATATGAGTGTGGGAATGCTAAATTGTGTTGGAATGCATAAACTCAATCTAACAAAGACTATTCCTTGGAGAATCAAAGATCTAAACAAGGTTGAGTATAAAGAAAATACAATAATTAATCTCTCTTAAAATAAGTGAGGATGGGGGATTTATATCAAGGAACTCAACACCATAATTGGGTCTAATTGGGAGAGAACTATAAAAATGATAGGAAGATCATAAGATTTTTATGGGAAGAAAACAAGATAATGATTGAAAGTGTAAGGAATATAAGTAGTGAAAAAAATTTCTACACTTATCTTGAGGAGAGGGTAATGTAAAATAATTCTTTGATATTTATAACAGTTACAAAAACTTATAGAAATAAGATAAAACAACATGCATACCACAAAAAAGTGATTTACATGGAGAAAATTCTTTCGGAGAAAAAAAACCCCTACTCCAAAAGGAGCCCAATATATTATTCTAAAATCAATAACATATTACAATCTACTTGCAGAGAAAGATTTTCTTAGAAGTATCACCAACTAGAGATCTAGAGGTAACACAAAGCTATAAAACTCTTACACACTCTCCATCTCATGCATTTAATATATATAATAATGGTATTACAAAACCACGGTCTAAAAAACCCTTATCTCCAATCCAATATTCCCTATGATGTGTCAGCATACACACAAACACATCTAACTCCCTTTTACAACTCATTTACATGTACAACACATTTTTACATTTCCCATTTTGGGAGACCCAACTTCTAGAGGTCATAAATTTCAAGTCAGGTGTTTGATTGGTGAACCATTTAAATGTTGACATGTAACTAATTCAATGTCTGATAATGTTAAGTCAAAGATGATGCAAGACATTTAATCAGTTAATGGTTTGTATTGTCATTGATGTCAACTTGATATCATCTATACAGTCATGAGCATAATGCCAAAGGCTTCAGAGAATCAATGGAACAAAGATTATGCTTTCAGCAATGCATAAAAGTCAATTATTCACTAAGTGATAGACAACACTGACAGAGTGCACACCATTGGTAAAGGAAAATAAAAAGTCACAGTGATACCCAACAAGCAGAAGACAGAGTTGCCCGATGAGCTGAAGACAGAGTTTCTTGACGAGAAAAATCCAATGATGCCCGACGGATACAGATCTTCAAGCTGACTGGAGTTACGTCGACAGAATTGGTAGTTGTCACTGATGACTAACTTCAGAATTGATTGATGGAACAGAGAGTTTAGAAAATGACAAAATATCTAGCTGGCAGAGTTTAAGGATAGACTTAACTAGTTGTTTCATTTGTTTTATTTTCCCAGAGTTAAGTAATTAATTTAAAGATGATTTATACAGTTGGCAAGAAGATAACTATGAGATAAATTAGGAGTTAAAGTCGTAAATCAGATTGGCTGGAATGTTTTTCATGCTAAGAATCAAGAATCAAGAATAAAGGAATATCATGTCTATATAAGAGACAAGAATAATTCAATTCTATAATCGCAAGCAATCACATACATGGAAGGGGAGTGAATAGAAAGAGGATACTGAAGAGAAACTGATGAGGGATAACTTCATACAGTCCTGATCAATCAAGCTAAAGGAGAGCTAAAGAATTCTGCAGACACTGCCGAACAATGAAGCACAGCATCACAAAGCAGAAAGTGTGGAGCACACGAAATTGAATTCTTACATTGATCAGAGAGGTATTGTACTTAAATAGATCTAAAAATCTACAGTTCAAGTTGCATTAGAAATAGGTCATAGTGTTTTAGTTTAACCATTGAAGCATCAAGTTTCCTAACAGAGCAGGACTTAACCACCTTCTATAGCTAAGGTATATCCTAACAGATTGCCAAAAATTTTATCATGAAGATAGCATTGAGTGCCCGATACTAACACACAGTCTAAGAAGGAGGCTGATATAGTTAGGTAGCACCAGATATGCCAGATACCTATTGTGCCCATAGAGGTTGATCAATATTGGTAGCATACACATACCAGATATCAAGTGATAAACTCATTTAAAACTCCTCTAACAAGGCCACACCTAACAGTGTGTTTGTAACCTTTAATAGGGTTGACTCCTAATAGGGCTCACTTCAAAAGAGTGAAAATTTGGGGTACCAGTCCTAGTGGTTTTTCCCTTAACAGGGTTTCCATGTTAAAATCCATGTGTTATGTGTGTATGGTTTATTACTTTATTATTTTACATTTCACATATGCATTTTTGGATTCATTGGTATACTCTGCATATTTACTGAGTATTAGTAAATAGTTTTACTGCTTATCGGTTATCAAGGAGAATAAGGACAGACAAGGTAAACCAACAGATAGTCAATTATTATAAGTATTTCATGGCATGCATCTTGTAGGGACTTAATAATCTGAGGTGTATTGATTGGTGGTTAAAGATTAAAGGATAATTTTTTGAGGCCACTAATTCACCCTCCCCCCCTCTTAGTTATTACTAACAATTGGTATCAGAGCTTGTGTGCTTAGAAGGAAGCTTTCAAGACCTAAGTAAAAATACAAGATGAACAGATGAGATGTGCCCAAGTTGAACAAAGACAACTTTGCTTCATGGCAAAGAAGGATAGACTCCACTTATCAGGTATTGGTAATGATTTTACTCAATACTTAGATAATAAATATGTGTTGCCTATAGGACCATTGATAGTAGATCAATTGAGAGAAAAGCATGAGCATAACTGCATGGTTATAGAGCTTTCTTCCTCACTCTGTGATGCTGAATTTGAAGATGTCAAGGACTGAAAAACTACAAAGAAAATGTGGGACAAACTGAAGCTTGTACATGGAGGTGATACAAATGTTCTGAGAGCCAAGGCAAAAAGCCTTAGAGGAAAGTTTGATGATCTTAGAATGAAAGAAGGAGAAAACATCACACAGTACAGCACAAAAATAAAAGTAGTCAATGCTATACGAGGTGTTGGAGGTACACTTGAAGAGGAAGCAGTGGTAAGTAAAATTTTAAGAACCTTATTTCCTATATATGCTATTAGAGTTTCTGCTATTCAAGAAATGAGAGCAGTAGAAAACAATATAGTTACTCTTGATAGCCTAATTTGTAGACTGATTTCATTTGAGATGAATAACTTTGACAATAGTGTCTTACCAAGTTTAGAGTCTGCATTTAATTCTTCTATGAAAATAAGAAAATCCAATTAGAGATACTCATCTAGAAGGGATAGTGAAAGTGAAAGTGAAGAAGAAGATCTAGATGAAATAGAAGCACTTATGGCTAAAAGAATATAGAGAGGCAAAGGTAAATAAAAAGGAAAACTACCACTTGTATGCTTTAATTGTAAAGAGATTGGGCACTTTGTTGCAAGATGTCCTAACAGAAGAAAAGATGACAAAAGTAATGACAGAGCTTTTGAGAAGAAATCTGATAGAGGTGATATCAAAGATTACAGAAGTTACTGACAATTAGAAAGAAAGGATACCTGAGACTACAAGGATAAAGGCAAGAAGGCAAGATACTTGGCCGCTTGCAAAGATGAAGATACTGACACCGAACCTGATGATGACATCGAGATGGTATTTGTAGCCGTGAAAGATGATTTAGATGAAGATGAAAGGTATGAAGAAACTGCACTCATATCCAAGGTTAGTAAGAATGATATCTGGATTATAGATAGTGGTTGCACTCACCATATGACCGGTGATAAAGAAAAGTTTAACACTTTTGAATATTATAATTGTGGTACAGTAAGAATGGGAAATGATACACCTTGTCCAGTTGAAGGTAAAGGAACAATAATGCTGAATAACCTGATTAAATGTGAAAATTCTTATTGGGTAAAAGGATTGAATTATAATCTATTGAGTGTTTCTTAGCTGAATAATTCAGGTCACAGAGTAGCATTTGAAAACAAGAAGGGAAAAATCTTCAATGAATAAGGAAAACTGATTGGTACCAGTGAACAGACTAAAGGTAACTTATTCTATCTGAATGATACTTATCCCACTTGCTTATTGACTAGAAATGAAGACATATGGTTGTGGCACAAAAGCTTGTGTCATGTGAATTTTGACATGATAAAAATAAGCAAAAGAAGTGTAAGAGGCTTACCAACGATGACAAAGCCAGACAACATCATGTGAAAAAATTGTCAAAAAGGTAAAATGACAAAGTCTAGTTTCAAAAGTGAAACCCATACATCTGATGATATTCTAGAATTATTCCATAGTGATTTATGTGGACCTATGAGGACAAAGAGTTATTATGGAGATAGATATTTTATTCTCTTTGTTGATGATTACTCTAGAATGATGACAGTCATGTTTCTAAAAGAAAAATTTGAAGCATTCAAGATG
>MU223206.1:1646823-1657155 GCA_018584345.1 Thuja plicata | reverse complement strand
TGAAGCATTCAAGATGTTTAAATGGTATAAGGCTATGGTAGAAAAAAAAAGTGGTAAGGATCTAAAATGTTTAAGATCAGATAGAGGAGGAGAATTTATATCAGATGAATTCACTAATTTTTGTAATCAGAATGGTATAAAAAGATAGGTTTCTGCACCAAGGACACCACAACAAAATGGGATTACTGAGAGAAGAAACAAATCAATAGTTGACTGTGTAAGAACACTGATGATAGAGAAGGACATAACCCAAATATTCTAGAGGGAAGTTGACAACACTACTGTTTATACACTTAATAGAGTACAATTGATGAAGGACACAAAGAAGATACCTTATGAGCTATGGTATGGTAAAACTCCCAATGTAAGTTACTTTAAAATATTTGGTAGTCAGTGTTATGTCTTAAAGGATGATATAAATGGAAAGCTTGACACCAAAAGTGATGAAGGCATTTTTTGGGGATATTCTACCAAGAGCAAAGTTTTTAAATGTCTAATCAAGGCTTCTAACAAAATAGTTAAAAGTGAAAATGCGAAGATTGATGAATTTGCAGAAAAGAATGATCTGGAAAGCACAAAAGAACCAAAAGAATACAAAAAGTTTATATATTGTGAAGAACCCATATATCTACCTGAGAAACAGTGCTTAATTCCAGAATAACAAAATGTTGCAACCGACGGTCAGAATGCTGCTACCGATGGTCAGGATAATGATCAAGATAATGTGCAAGGTAATGAAGGTCAAGCTGATACACAAAGAGTTGTACCTATACTTGCAAGATATGTAAGAAGGAACCATCCAGAGGACTAGATCATAGGAGATAAGAAAGATGGTACAAGAACAAGAAGTAAGTCTTTAAACTCAATTTGCTTAATTTGTGAGTTTGAGCCAAAATCTGTCAATGTTGCACTAGATAATGAAGAATGGATAAGTGCTATGAATGATGAGATTGAATAGATTGAGAAGAAAAAAACATGGTCACTTGTGCCAAGACCAGATGACAAGAATGTCATCGGTACTAAATGGATATTCAGGAACAAGCTAAACGAGAATGGAGAAGTCACAAGGAACAAAGAAAGACTAGTATGCAAGGGGTATGCACAAGAGGAACGTATAGATTATCTAGAAACCTTTGCACCCATTTCTAGGCTACAAGGAGTAAGAATACTACTTGCTTATGTTGCATATAAAGGATTCAAAGTATATCAAATGGATGTAAAACTAGCATTCCTAAATGGAATACTTGAAGAAGAGGTATACATTGAACAACCAGAAGGGTTTGTAGATCTAGACAAGAGGAACATAGTATGTAGACTTCACAAAGCCTTGTATGGATTAAAAAAATCTCCCAGAGCCTAGTATGAATGACTTCATTCCTATCTAATAAGTATTGGATTCATAAGAACTTGTGAAAATAGTAATCTTTATTTGAAAGAAGATACTGATGCTAACACTTTGATTGCTGAAATATTTGTTGATGATATCATATTTGGAGGCAATGATATGCTATGCAAATCATTTGCTGATGAGATGAGAAAATATTTTGAGATGTCTATGTTTGGAAAGATCAAGTTCTTTCTTGGTCTATAGATCATTCGACAAAGTGAAGGCATTTTCATTACACAGTCCAAATACATAAAAGAGGTCCTGAAAATATTCAAGATGGAAGATTCCAAACATGTTGAAACACCAATGACTACTGGATGCAAATTAACAAAGGAAGAGAAGTCAACAGAGGTAAATCAGACTTTGTATAGATCAATGATAGGAAAACTCATGTATGTTGTACACACTAGACCAGATATTGCACATGCAGTAGGAATTGTTGATAGATTTTTTGCTAACCCCAGGGAATCACATATGACTTTTGTGAAAAGAATCTTACAATATCTAAAGAATACTGAGTAATTTGGCTTATGGTATAGAAGAGAAGGAAAATTTGAACTAAAAGTGTTTACCGACGCTAATTGGGCTAGAAATCTTGATGACTGAAAGAGCACAACTGGAGGAGAATTCTTCATGGGTGATAGACTTGTCACTCGGATTAGCAAGAAGCAAGGATGCATCTTTCAGTCTACTACAGAAGTAGAATATGTTGTTGCTGCTACAAACTACTCAAATATTGCATGGATCAAATAGTTGCTGGAAGGTATGCATATGAAGATTGCAGAACCAGTGATTATCTATTGTGATAACGCCAGTGTAATAAAAATTTCCAAGAATCTAGTCATGCATGCAAAGACTAAACACATTGCAATCAAGTATCATTATTTAAGATAACAAGTTCAAGAAAAGGAGGTGATACTTGAATATGTGCAATCAAAAGAACAATTGGATGATATCTTCACCAAGCCACTGCCCAAGGATACATTTGAGTACTTGAGAAAGAGACTAGGGGTCAAACCCTTGTCTACCAGTTAGTAAAAGACTGAAGGCTACATCAGCCTATATATTATCAGAATATCATTCATGTTGATGCAAGCAAAAAGATGAACTTCAAAGCTACATCTATATACAGAAAAGTATATATCAGAACCGAGCACCAGAGCATATTGTTGTATTGATGATAAGGGAAATTTAAGGAATATATTATGGATAGAAGAAAATAATTTTTTGGCATGAATGTCAGATATTTGTAAAATATTTGTTTGGCATTGTTTTCAAAGGGAGAGAATGTATCCATATTATCACAAGAAATTATTCATTATCAGATTACTCCAAACAGTGAGAGATCATATCCATAGGGAGACAATTTGTATGAAGAAATCATATACAGAGGAAGAGTTACTGATAAGAGAGAAGAGACATCAAAGAAGCAGAACAGTCAAAAGAGAGAAATCAACACATCAGAAGAAGAAACAAAGAAAGTTGCAAGAATCAAATCTAAGCTAACATAGAGCTTACTAACAGTCAGACATTTTTATTGATTATCAAAACAAAGTGTTTGGTAATTTGATGACTCTCAACAATTGTATTTAATATTGTATTAGAATTAGTATAGTGTGATAATATAGTATTTTTCCATCAATGCCAAAGGGAGAGATTGATTACATGTAACTGATTGAATGTCTGATAATGTTAAGTTGAAGATGATGCAAGACATTAAATCAGTTAATGGTTTGCATTGTCATTGATGTCAGCTTGATATCATCTGTACAGTCATGAACATAATGCCAAAGACTTTAGAGAATCAATGGAATAAAGATTATGCTTTCAGCAATGCATAAAATTCAATTATTCACTAAGTGACAGACAACACCGATGGAGTGCACACCATCAGTAAAGGTGAAGAAAAAGTCACAGTGATACCCAACAAGCAGAAGATAGAGTTTCCCGATGAAGCAAAATCACAGGATGCCCGACGAGAAAAATCCAATGATGCCCGACAGACGGAGATCCTGAAGCTAACTAGACTTACACAGACAGAACTGGAAGTTGTCACCGATGACTAACTTCAGAATTGACCGATAGAATAGAGAGTTCAGAAAATGATAAAATATCTAGCTGGAAGAGCTTAAGGATAGACATAACTAGTTGTTTGATTTTTTTTATTCACCCAGAGTTAAGTAATTGATTTAAAGATGATTTATATAGTTGGCAAGAAGATAACTATGAAATAAATCAGGATTTAAAGCCATAAATCAGATTGGCTGGATTGTTTTTCACGCCAAGAATAAAGGAATATCATGTCTATATAAGAGACAAGCTTAATTCATTTCCGTAATCACAAGAAATCACATACACAGAAGGGGAGTGAATAGAAAGAGGATGCTGAAGAGAAACTAATGAGGGATAACTTCATATAGTCTTGATCAATCAAGCTGAAGGAGAGCTAAAGAATTCTGCAGACACTGACGAACAGTGAAGCACAGCATCACAGAGCAGAAAGTATGGAACATAAGGAATTGAATTGATACATTGATTAGAGAGGTATTGTACTTAAATAGATCTAAAATTTTGCAATTCAAGTTGCATTAGAAATAGGTCATAGTGTTTCACTTTAACCATTGAAGCATCAAGTCTCCTAACAGAGCAAGACTTAACCATCTTCTATAATTGAGGTATATCCTAACGGATTGGCAAAATTTTTATCATGAAGATAGCATTGAGTTCCCGATATCGACACGTAGTCTAAGAAGGAGGCGAATGCAGTTAGGTAGCACGAGATATGCCAAATACCTATTGTACCCATAGAGGTTGATCAATATTGGTAGCATATACATGCCAGATATCAAGTGATAGACTCGTATTAAAATCCTCTAACAAGGTCACACCTAACAGTGTGTTTGTAACCTTTAACAGGGTTGGATCCTAATAGGGCTCACTTCAAAAGAGTAAAAATTTGGGGTACCAGTCCCAGTGGTATTTCCCTTAACAGGGTTTCCACGTTAAAATTCATGTGTTATGTGTGTATGGTTTATTACTTTACTATTTTATATTTCACATATGCATTTACGGATTGATTGGTATACTATGCATATATACAGAGTATTGGTAAATAGTTTTACTGCTTATCAGTTATCAAGGAGAATAAGGACAGACAAGGTAAACTGACAGATAGTCAATTATTATAAGTATTTCATGGCATGCATCTTGTCAGGACTTAATAATCTAAGGTGTATTGATTGGTGGTTAAAGATTAAAGGATAAATTTTTGAGGCCACTGATTCACCCCCCCCTCTCAGTTATTACTAACATTAAATTGTTAGAAAGCTCATGATGTGCTCTATAACATCTTTAAAAAAAAAAAAATTTAGTTAGAAATTGAGCCCATTTTGATGCCTCTAAATCCTCTGTAATTACATTTGTTTCCTTCTTCTAGCAATTTCCAAAAAACTGAAACTTTAATATCTTCCAAATTGGACATGATCTTGCCACGAAAATTTACTAGAATTCTTATCTAACCATTTTGAATCTTCTAGAGAAAAGAATAGTTAAAATATATGGTCAAATGAAAATTTACTAAAAATAGTAACCCCATGCAAATACAAGTTTGAGATACTTTCTCCAATAATTTCCCACACCTTGCAAGAAAGAAAAAATAGAGTAACCATGCTACAATTCAATTGCTAGGGGTCATGAGGCCCATAGACTCTGAACACCATCTGAACTTCTATGTGTTCATATCCTTTATTAATGAATCTAAAACATTCATCAAAGTTTCTACCTTAACCCGCTTCACCCTACCATCCCCAATCATATCTCTGAAAAAATGATACTGAACATCAATGTGCTTAGTTCTGACATGAAAATTTAGGTTCCTTTCTAGTCATTTCATACTTTGATTGTCAAAATAAACTATTACTTCTTTTTTTATTCCAATATCTAAACATAGTATCTTAAGCCAAATAACTTATTTATAAGCATGAGTAGCTGCAACATACTATTCTTTAATTATGGACAAAGAAACCAAAACCTGTCACTAACTCATCCAAATGATTGCACCACCAAATAATGTAAACACATAAGTCATTTTTGGATCTTCTGCTATCAATATCACCTACCCAATATAAATCCACAAAACCACGAATATCACTAGAAATTCTATCTCTTATCATATTAACAAGATAAACTAATGAATACTCTAAGGTACCCTTTAAATATCTAAATACTCTTTTAATTGCATCCTAATAAACTCTACCAAGACTAGAAATATATCTAGAAAGAATTCCCACTACTTGGACATGGTCTAGTCTAGTAAAGACCATAGAATACATCAAACTTTTGACTACACTTTGGTTTGGTAAGGTACTTTGCTAGTGTATTCCATCTTTGATGGAGATGTAGGAAAATATAAAATAGATAACTTTTTTCCAATTGTAAAAGGAACACATAACAACCTACAATCATGTATGCTAAACCTCTATAAAATTGAGTTCACATACTTACTCTGGCCTAGCAATAGTTTTTTGTTTACTCTATCTCTTATAATTTCTATACCAATAATGTGTTTGGTTGCACTAAGATATTTCATTTCAAATATAGCAAAAAGCTAAGACTTAAGTTCTATAATCATAACTACCAATGAACAACATATCATCAACATATAATGCAATGTATAGGAAATGACCACCATAAAACTTATAATAAACACAGTGGTCTGCCTTAGAATGCTCAAATTCCAAACTCAACACATATGCATCAAATTTTTGGTACTACACCCTAGGACTCTACTCAAGTCCATACAAATATTTCTTCAATTTGTAAACCAAATTACTTTTATCTTTTACCACGTAGTGCTCTAGTTGTGTCACGTAACTATCCTCCTCCACATCACCATGAAGGAAAGCATTTTTCACATCCATTTTCTCAACCTCTATATCATGAGTAGTAGCAATAGAAAGAAAAAATCTAATGGATATAATTTTTACAAAAGGAGAGAAAATATTTCCATAATCAACACCCTAAACTTGAGAGTAGCCTTTTGTAAACAACCTTGCTTTATATTTCTCAATGCTCCCATATGAACAAATATTTTTCTTGAACACCCACTTGAAAACAATAGATTTTAATCCTTCATGTAATGGTACAAGATCTCATGCATCACTCTTTTAAAAATATATCATATCATCATCCATATCAATCTTCCATGATTCTGCATCATTCATACCTAATTTCTCTTCTACAAATCTAGGTTCATCAACACTAGTATTCAAATAAAAAATAAATCTCCAGTGATTAGGGGAATATCTTTCAAGTGGTTTTTTCTGCCTCTTAGATCTTCAAACAAGTTGAGTTTGAGGTTCTTCCTCCTCTTCTAAAGATTTAGGGCTAGATGAGCTCTCCTCAACTTCTTGTCTATCTCGGGGACTCAATTCAACTTTCCTAGGCATAGAAGGTAGTTGAATCACACATTCCTTTTTAGTTTATTCAAGGTTAAATATGTTAGAATTAATGGGAAGTGTGTACAGAGAGGGGAGGGGTGAATCAGTACCTCTATAACTTTTGTATCCTTTTATCAATTAACCTTTGTGTAATCAATTGTATATCCTTTTGTCTGATCTATACTATCTTGATGTGAGTTATATCAATTCATTAACTTAACATACATGTGAAAATTCATAGAAAAATTCATGAAACTAATTGACACATAACACAAGATATGATATCGTAGAAAACTCTTGTGAGGAAGTAAAAACTGCGGTGGGGATGGCACCAACAAAATATTCAATATCTGTAGATTGGAAGGGGTTGGTTAAGGCTTACAATTTGATCACTTTTGATGATCTACCCTGTTAAGAGTATTGGTGGAGACCTATTAAATATACTTGGTTAAGAGCTTTAGAAACACTGTTGAGTGTGCATTAGGTTAAGAGATTTTTAGTTGGACTGTTAAATCCACCTTCCTTGAAATGATTTTTACACTTTGTTCCACTTGTTAGAATGATACAAAATTACAAATTGACCTGGTAAATGCAACCTCCTATTGCTAATCCATATCCAATTAGGTTTACATGAGTAATATTATCACCTTATGTGATTGAGTAATACCTCTGATTCTTGGTAGCCTCTGTTCTTGGTTCTTGCTAACCAAATTCATATTTTTATGTTCTGGTTCTTGAAACCTTCAATCTGATCCATAGATGTGCTCGTAGGCTTCATTCATCCTCTCTTTCATATTCACATCCTTCTAATTAATGATTGCATCATCTATTTATAAGATGGATTGACTTCAATAAGTTTCACGAAAAAACCATTGTTACCCAAATTTTTCACATGCGAGATAGCAGTCATAACAGTAAAGTAAAATTTGCATAAAGATACATCTTTTAGACATTACTGTTCAGCCAATACAAATGAATAAATTACTATTACATTCATATTATCAGATTTTACTTGTACCCTAAGTTTTGATCAAATTCACACTTTCAGATTCATAAACAATCATTACATTGTGCATTCATACTGAATGTATTAGACAAGTGTTCCTTTAAGGTCACATCTTGCATACTGAAACTTAGAGTGCATATGCAGAAGAGAAAGTAAAAGAGAAGCATGATGAAATCTAGGGGTCTATATATTGCCTTTAAGAGGTCTTCTAGTCTCTAGAGTTGTACATCTGCATCATCTTAAGCCTTCATGTCTTGGTTGTCTTGGTCATGTCTCTGATTGTCCTGCATCCTAGGTCTCCTATTGTTCTTGTTTCCAGCAGCGTCATGGGAGAAAAGATGTTAGATCCAATTAGATCTAAGCAATACATAAATGCCTAAAAAACACCATACATCAGTCAAAATCCCTGAACTGCATATTTACTAATGATATCAATGTGATAGAAAGATATGCATTTGCATTGACAAAATAATAATATCAAACAGTCATATCTTTATGAAATTTTTTGCTATATTTGAAAGATGCAGTGACTGTCATGAGCCCATGCTCAAACCTCATTAGTTAACATTTTGGTGTTTTTGAATGTCACGAGCCCGTGCTCGAACTTCATTAACAGTGAACAAACACTTTCATCTTGTTGTACTTATCATATTAAGTGTAGATTCAGCATCAATGAGAATTGTATACAGTGGACAAAGCTACAAGATGCAAGCTGAACATAAGGTAAAATATGTATTGACTAGAATGAAGTATGTGTAACCAGCAGAAGAATATCATAAAGATCAGAGTTCTTATCTACTGTCGAAATAAGAAAGTGTGTTAAGCATCTCTCAGTCATAATCATCTTCTAAGATTTGCGAAGGTTATGAGTGAAAGATGCAATGGTTTTATTTATAACAGATTATATCTTTAACATTTTTTATTCATAACCTTGCAAATTTAGTAAGTTATTAAGAGGTGTTTTCATGGTTTCCTAAAGCAACTGTCCAGCATGGCCAATCTCATCATATATGGTTTGTAAAGCAGAGAATTCACCAGTTCATCAAGTTTATAGATGTTGATTACACAAGGTTATATTCATGTTAGCAAAGAGAAACAATTTGGATGCTCTATGATATAATCACAGTTTGTGTTCAAAGTGTGGAATCTGTTAAAACAATTTCTAAAAACTTCATGATTTACACAGGAATGTCTTCATACAGCTAATCTGGAAAGAGACATCATTTATTTGTTAGCAAATAGAGTCAAGATTTTGAGCTTCATATGTTATTACAGAATATGCTAAGGAAGATATTAAATTTGATAAAGTTGCAATTGATAGTAATTCAAAATTCCATCAATTTGAGAAGTACAACAGCCATGTCAATTTTAGATAATGCCCACAAGCTACATACTGGTATTCTAGTTATCAAAAAGTGTGAAGGGATTATTTTCCTTTAGTGAACTGAAGAATTCTTATAAATTAGTAATAGTCACAGCTTTATGTGCCAAATGAAATAACAACAATTAAAACAGTGACTGTTACTAGTTTATAAATAAGTTTGTGTTTTATAATAGTCACATGGTAAGTATCGCATATGGTGAGATGTACTAGCAGCTTACAAACAAATAAACAACAGTTGAGAATAGATAGAAATGCATGGAGCCCGCATTAAATAAAGGCCATATATATATGGTGAACAATAGATAGAAATGCATGGAGCTGCAGTTAAAGCCATAGTAAGAATAGTTCAATAGAGATATACAAACAATGGATGTCGTGAAACATGATATGGGCTTGCGGCTATACAAGTAAAAGAGAACTCTCAGTATATCCAAATTAAACTGAAGGAAACCCATAAAGATGCAAACAGAAAAAATGCCTCACATTACGGCAATATGATTCCAAATCAATGGATCGAGTAGATGCAGCAAATAATGAAGAAAGAAATAGTCACATTTTAAAACACCAGTGAAGGAATTGATAACAGAATAAGAGCCCACGACTTATGCATGGTTGAAATTTCATGAGCGTTCATTGCAAGAAGATAAAACTCCAAGAAATAAACTCAAAGTAAACTTACAATTCGGTGAAGTGAGTTTGTTTTCGATGCCAAGTTTCCTATTTTGGCATGAGCATCAGTATATATAATAGCTAGTGATCTCCAGCAGTGGTCGAGTTCTTTCACAGTCCTCATGTTGAGCTTCACCAGAGATTTTTGAGATCTTTCCTATATGTTAGGGTTTCTTTCCCTAAATTTCTTTGTTGAGAATGAGTTATCTTGGAGATAAGCTCAAGTGCCAAAATCAATTAAACATCATAAAAATTGGAATCCGCCAAGCAATTAAAATCCTTAATGTAGATGTATGTTCCTGCAGTGCCTTGAAAACCGACAACATGCCACCTCTTGCCTTCCTCAATTTGTGTATTGTTGCAAGTGGATTGAAAGTCATGTCGACTTCTCCACATTATATTTTTTTTACACTGAGTTTTTATCTAAGTTAGGTGAGGGACATATTTT
>MU223206.1:1592914-1631335 GCA_018584345.1 Thuja plicata | reverse complement strand
ATAACAGATAATTAAATTCAAACTTTTAGCAATAAATTAACACATGATGAATAGCCACGCTTGGCACATGCTTCTGACCATGAATAAATTTTTGGCTAGCTCAACCTTGCCTAAAAATTAAACATATATATCAACAATATTTTAATGTACCCCTCAAACTATTTATTTAGTCATTTATTTGGTCATTTTACCTGATGACCGAATTGGTCATTTATTTAGTCATTTTACTCGATGACCAAATTGGTCATTTATTTAGTCATTTTAGTTGTGATTTTACCTGATGACCAAATTGGTCACTTACTTAGTCATTTATTTTCTAAATATGATCAGTTTTGGTCATATGACTAAAACTTTTAGTCACGTGACTAAAATTTTTAGTCACTTATTCATATATTTGCCAAATTCTACTAGTGTATAGGGTCCAAAAGATTGTATCCTTTCACACCACGACTGCATCCAATGAAGATACATTTCACATCCTTGTTCTCCAACTTTTTTTCTTCTCCTTTGGCACATATGCATATGCTTCACAACCAAAAACTCTAAAATGGCTCAATGAGGGTTTATGACCTGACCATGCTTCCATAAGTTTTTGTCAACAAGAGATGATGTAAGAGACCTATTATTAGGTAGCAAGCAGAAAGAACTTCAGCCCAAAACCTTGTTCCAGGCTAGTACCACTCAACATACTCCTAGCCTTCTCCATTAATGTTTTTGGTACTCAAAAGTACAAGGTTTTTTAGTACCTTGTTAAAAATTTTGCATATGTTTCCCTAGTAAGTGGTCAGCACTAAGTTAAGAGGGAAGAGAAAGGAAGTTTGTAGTTATTCTGCTTGTTAAGATGTCACACCTATTTTGGGGTAGGTTGTGTAATGCTATAAACTTTGAAGGTATCCCTGGGTACCCAAATCCTATTCTATCAAAAGTCAGAGATTGCTTTCCTAAATTTACTGGCCTAGAGAAATTGGCAGAGGAACATATAAGAAATTTTGTTGATTTGATAGATGATCATGACATCATACATGAGGATGTAATAATGAACCTCTTTGCAATATATTTAGTTGAAGAGGCTAGGGATTGGCTCAAGGAATTACCTCATGGTTCAATAGGATCTATGGCTGCACTAGAAGATTGTTTTGTTGATCAGTATGGTAATGGGAAGGATAGTGATTATCATGACATGTCTAAATCTGAAGACCCTATATTAGAGCTTGAACTTATTATTGCTGAAACAAAAGTATTGAGACAAAAGATTCAAGAGAGGGTGAAATGGATAGAGCATGTAGAAAAATTTTCTTCTAAGGAAATATCTGAATTTGAATCTACTAACATTGAATCTAAAATTTCTGAACATGCTGAATATGAATCTAGTTATACTAATGAGACTGAGTTAAAAAATATTGAATCTAGCTATTAAGAAAGTGATGTTGAGTTTACTTTGGATGAAAATGTTGATAATGATGCTGACAATGAAGTTTATGAGCAGCAAGATGATGAAGAGGTAAGTTACTGTGATAATTCTTTTAATGACAGTGACATAAAATCCTGATATTTCAAACCAATTCTTTGATATTGAAGATCCTAAATTTATGGTTTCACATAAGGATGTACCTAGTAGTGATGGTATTGAGAATGATGAACAACAAATTGTTACACATGTGTCTGATATGGATGATATAATTTATAATCATGAAAGTAATGATCATTCTCAATATGAAACAGAAGATGTGTGTAATCAGCAAGATGATACTGATTTGATAAAAAAAGTTGTTGGTAGTGATTGTGTGTCAAAAATGGATGTAAATGATGACAGTGATTCATTCTATAGTGAAAAAATTTTAGATCTTTTGTCTTATGATTATTTCAGATATTCAGGAAGAGATAGCTCTGAACCATGATGCCCAATACACATTGATTTTGATAAGGAGTATGAGTCAGTAGATTCTGATTTTGACATGTATATTACTAATTCTCCTTGTACTCATGTTTCACTAGGCTACAACAAGATTGAATATAACCTTGCAGATAATGAGAGTATCAGTATGTGTTATGATTCAAAGAATAAAGAGATTCTAGATATGATGTTGAGTACTAACTGGGATACTTGTGTTGATTGTGACTCTTTTTCTGATTCTAAATGTCTCCTTGAACCATTTCATGATGAACTTTCAGTTACTCAACATATGCAATTGCTTGATGAAGTTGATATGAATTTTCTCTCAAATGAACAAGATAGTGGTTTGTATAATGTTGATAGTTTGTAGGAAATTATTGGAGAGATTTATGATATGGATTTACAAACCAATGACAAGATACTGGATGATAACCTTTTTGAAAAGAATAATATGGAGCATGACATGGAATTTCCAAGTTTGATGGTGATGTTGAATCTTTTTCTTTTCCTCTAACAAAAGGTCCAAATTATTTGCATAAGATCCCTATTGATTATGATGAATATGAAGTTTTTTGTGCTAGTATACTTTTAGATTTTGGCAAGACGAGTGTTAGTGATTCTTGTTTAAGCCATGATGCAAAAGAAAGAGACAAATCTAAATATGCATTTTCAGATTTACAAATGATTAAAGAATCATTGATTGACAATGTTTTTGTTTGTTTTAAAGATTCTAGTAGAACTTGTGGATCATCAAATTATCCCTGATTCTTTGCAGACAAATTTTTTAGAAACATTCTATTTTAGTTTGCAAAATGCTGATGAAAAGGAACTGTGTTTTGTGGTGCAAACTAATGATCAGCATATGAATGTTTTTAGCCCTGAAAGTGAGCTAGAATGTTTCATCTTTCAGCAAGTCGGTAGTAGTGAAGAGTGTGATGTTTTAATGTCATACAATGATCAGCATTCTCAATGTTTCAGTGATTTTTTTTCGCCAAGTGATAGTGAGTTTGCTGATTGTTTCTTGTTTGATATGCTGAAGTAAAATGATAGTGTTTTTTATCAGACACATGGAAGCAAGAGTTTTAGTTTGCCTCTAATTTATGGAGATTAGAATCAGATTTATGACAGAGGTAAGAATTGATTTCAAGTTGTGAGGCTTCAGCCCTCTTGTAGATAATGAACATATTGTATAGTTGCTTTCCCTTTCAGTTGTGTGTTTTCTTTCAGTAAGAGGTTTCTCCATTTCTTGAGAAGAGAGAAAAATTTTGAGAGTTGTGAGTGAAAGGAGGAAAGAGAAAAGAGATAAAATCTGATTTCTAGTTTTGGGGTCGTTTGCTTCTACCATGAGATTTTGAAAGTTCTCTGCATGCCCACATGGGGCACACGTCCACATTCAGAACCACTTTTGGTACTCAAAAATACAAAGTTTTTGAGTACCTTGTTAAAAATTTTGCATTTTGGCCCCTTATGAGTACTTTTGAGCCTTTTTGCCCAAATACAATTCTGAAGTTTTTTATGCAAATCAGGTGTTCACCACTCTTGTTTAGGCATGAGAAGACATCCTAGATTGTCATATTAAATTTTTGAGTCATTTAGTGATATCTTGTTTTGAGCACTTGTCCTTTTTACATATACTAATTATAGTGTCAAATTGTTGTAACTTGCCTACTTTGCATCTAAATATCTTGCACCCTTTTAGGTTTCACAAGTCACTACTTTGGGAATGTTTAGAATATGTATCAGAGAGTCTATGTTTCAGAAACCTATCCATTTCAAGTCTGTTTGATTGGTTTTCAATTTCCCCAAAGTTGGTCCTGCAGAAATGTCATGTTTCTTTGTCATACCCTGATTTCTGAATAGCCTACTTTGAGGTCTTCCAAATTGTATCTAGTTAAATGCTTTGCATAATTGAGTTTTCCCCTATATTGAAAACATGGAGATGTACCTATATAAAGAGTTACAGATTCACACCAATCCAGTTAACCACTTTTCTAGAGCCTTTCCATTTTCAATTTATTAAAGTTTCACTGAACGTGCAGAATTCAGAATTAAGTGACTTACTTTGTGCTTTCTCTGTTTGCACCCGGTTCAAGGTCAGGAATAATTGAAAGTTGTTCTGCATTGTAGACTTGGAAGTAAACTTCTTTGAATATTTTCATACTTTGGTCAATCTAGTTGATCACTTTTCTATGCTAATTCCAAATCTAGTTTATGCATTTTCACTATGTTAAAGTTCAAAAAAGTGTTTAAGTGCTAACTTTACAGATTAGTACTGGTTGATCAGTTTGTCATTAGAGAAATTTAATTGAACATCTATATTCCATGTGTGAAGGTGAATCATGTTCCAGAGGTTCAGATTCTAAAGGATTACTCTTGATGAGTTTTTGAATTCAAACTTGAAGGAATTTTTTGGCAGTTTGCCAATGTTGAACATAATTAAGTTTACAGAATGGTCATTTTCAGAGAGTGATAGCTTCTTGCCTGAAAGTTGTTTTCAAGAACTGATTGTGACATCATTCTTATGGCATGTAAATTTACTACCTGACCCGGTTGTGAGGTTTCAGAGCATAGTTTGATAGTCTTGCAATGGCCAATTTGAATAAGATTTATGTTGTTTTAGCATTTGCACTTACACTGTTTATTGAAATGTCCAAGTTTGATTAGTTGCACCTTATACCTAAGGTTGAATCCGGTGAAGCCCTTTTGCATGTATATTTATTATAGATTAAATAAATCTTAATACCAAATGTCAGGGTCGGGTTGCTTAATTTCATCAGTTTTTAAGGCCAGTTCCAAAGGCCAATTGTCATAAATAAGATCAATTTGCAGGGATAAATTGAAAAGAGAAACTTTAGAGATTGAATTTTCTCATCTCGTACATTGTCAAGGATTTCCTTTTTTCAAGATAATTCTTTTTATGCCAATCTATGTGCTTGCCAAATATCATGTTCCAGTTATGTATTTTGGATAGTTTTTAAAGGTGGTCTCGGGAGTTATTTCCAGCAATGGGCATTTATCAAGATGGATTGAAATTTTAACTTTCAGTCTAGTGCCATGCTTATTCTCCCATGGTTTCCAAATAAAAACAAAATGATGTTGAATGTGTTGATAAGTGGTTGGAGATAAATGCATCTTGTTCCCTTTGTAGACATGAAATTGGAGAATCAAGTAAAGTAACATTAGAATCTATGGGAGATATAATACATAATGGAAATGGATAAATCTCAGACTGCAATGGACTGAATAAGTGAAATATGTATTGAGAATTTCATTCAAATGCAACTAGTTGTTGAAAGGTCGAATTCCACAATCTTTGTCAATGTTATCCATACCTGCTCAAAACGACAGTCTCAGAAAACATATTGTGCTATCGAAATATATGATGGATAGACACACATGATACATGCTATTTATTTGGTATAATGTTCAAAGGCATACTAAGGTGGAATTGTGCTATTGCCCGAGTGCCCATGAAAGGCATCCATGCATGAAGACTGGAAACATTATTAAAATCTGTAAATTGCCAAAGCAAAGATGAAATGGGATCATATGTCTGTGCAAAATCTGCAAAGTGTATACTCAATATAAGGAAAGAAAGCAATATTTTAAAAAAAAAAAAAACATTCAAACAGAACAAAGTGCTATGGCCAAGCAAAATTCCAAGCAATGCATTGAAACAGAGTTCCAAATTGAAGATGGATGCGCAAGTATGGAGGATTGCACAGATTGGGAATGTGCAAGTTTTAGAAAAACATTTACATTTTGGCAAAGATGCCAGACAGTTTATACCATGCACTGGAGTTTGAAAGGAATACATAGAGGATAAAGGAGGCGTCTGTGTTGAAATCCTAAAATGAATGTGTTGAAAGATCAAGGACCCCGCGCGCAGAAATGAAAAAAATATTCTACATATTCAGAGCAAATGCAAAGGTCAAATACATAAGATACCGGTGCTGAATGAAGAGGTGGAAGCCTTGTGCTGCATTTGGAGCTGGAAATTGGCAGGAACCCTATGCTTTAAAAGAAGGAGGAGTGCAATACGAAGGTTATGGTCCATGCATGAAAATTGAAAGGAAACATTTAAAACATCTTTTAGCCTATGCAAGATAACTGATTTCATAATATGTCACAATGTATTAAGAAAAGCACCAGGGGGCTGCACTGGGTTTAATTGAAAACAAGTGTCTAAAAACCAAAAAAAATGCACATAACCAATGAAATTTGTGCAACATAGGGATGATGATGATTATCTAGCGCAACATTTGGAGAGTGTTTTAAACATTTGAAAATAGACAAATGTAATTGCAAATACAAAAGTGCATCCCACACATGGAAACAAGAAGGGAGCTGTCTGAAAAGGGCAAGGAAACTCCACACTAGTCTGAGACCATATCCTGCACAAGACATGAGGCAATATGGCAGGGTAAAACTTTTAAATGGATGGTGCTACGTAGTAGTTTGATGGGAGATTTTAAATTTTAAAAAACATTGGTACAACATTGCATAGGGTGCGTAGCATTTGGAGGAAAGATTTCAAATGAAAACCATTGCAAAATACCAAAGCTCGCGTAGGTATGAGGAGGAGGTTTAAAAGCTTGGGAATGCTCTAAAAGAATTATCCCACATTCAGTGGGTGATGATTTTTCTTTATATTTATATACAAAGGTGTTTTTGTAGTATTGTAAGTAAGAGCCAAGAGGCTCTTGGTGGGCCTCTTGGCTGGAGGGATACTGTGCACGGTGGGACCCCCAATTTTGGAACCCATAATGTATAAAGAGCTTTAAAAACCATCAGCGATTTAGTCCCACATAGCTCCTATAAGGTGAATTCAAAATGTTTATAAGAAAAAATACAAACATATGAAATATGAAGGTGAGCTGGAGGCTATCCACACATGCAGATGACTGGAGCTCCTCGATTTCTATGCCCAACCGGATGGTGACCCAATTTTGTAGAAAAGCAGTGATGTGGAAAAATGGTGACATGAAAAATACATGGCCTAGGTGACACGTGGTGACAAGTTGCAAATTTGGGAGATGAAGAGCAGTTAACCACCAGGATCATGAGACTTAGAGACTAACCGCCGAGTTAACTGCTAGCTGTTAGTCGCTAGGTTGCTGGATGCTGACAGTTAGTGTGAATCCATTAAGAGACAAGGAGACTGAGTATGGTATCTAGGTTGCATGATGCTGGTGGTTAAGACCAAGTCATTAAGAGACAAGGAGACTGACTGTGGTCACCAAGTCACTTGATGCTGGTGGTTAAGACCAAGTCATTAAGAGACTAGGAGACTAATCAGGTAGTCTCCAGGTCTGTAGATTTAACTGGGTTTAAGGAAAGTATCAAGAGACTTGGAGATAGGGAGTAAAGGTGACCTGGAGCTAAAAGGGGAGTTAAAAACCAGTCAGGAGCATCCAGCCAGTGCGTGACACGTGTTGATTTCTGGTGAGTTCTGGGCAAAAAATGCAGAAAATAAAGATTTTCAAAGTGATTTAAATACTGTGCAAAGTTGAAAGGTTGAAATGAATAGTTTGCAGAAATATTTTATTTACAAGTCTTGAAAAATGTATTCCTGGAGTTTTTTGAAGACAGAGAAAATAAGATTTTTGCAAAAGGAATGAAGATTAGATTTTAAAGGTCAGACTTGTACAGAGGATAAAATCAGATTTGCAGAAGAATGAGATAAAATGCATGATATTTTATTGCAAATTTTGAGAAGGAAGCTTTCATGGAGGATTTTGAAAAAAGTAAAATCAGATTTTCTCAGAGATTTAAATCAGTTTTAAAAGGATATTTGAAAGGGTAAATGAGGCAGACTTTGAAAAGGCAAAATCAAATCATAGACTTTGAAGAGGAACTTGCAGAATGAAGTTAGATTTCTTTGTGGAGTCAGATATTGATGAAATAAATCATATTTTTTAAACTTTGAAAGCAAGTTAAGTCATATTTTGAAGTCACCGACAATTTCAAAATCAGATTTTGGAGATCACTGATGATATCAGATGCAAGGAATAAAGAATGAGAGAAGATCAGATTTTCAAAGGAGGACATATGTGAATTGCTCAAAGATTTTAGGGTTTCTGATATTCCTATTTCTTTCCCTCTTCTCTCTGCTTTAAAGGTTCCTCTCCTTGGCTCTGTTTTTTCAGTTTTTCCCTGCAGGAGTTCAGAGCAGGTCACAGATGAAAAAAGATAACTGTAAGGCATACTACTAAATTTTGAGTCAAACTCTTTACAAATTTTGGTCTATTGTATGTATTTGAAGCAGTAAGAAATTAATGAATACATTGCAATCTCTATTTTACATCATGGGTTGTCTCTTTGTATTTTGGTTCAAGCTCTTGTATGTCTATTTGTAAGGCATTTAGATATACCAATTACAAGGTGATTGTGCAATCATTTGTTAGGTCCTTCAAGGAAGGAATAATTCTATCAAGTGATCCCAAAGAGCTGAATATTAGTATTAAGATCTGATTTACAGAGGTGTAGGAGTGAGAGGATAGTCTGTAAGGCATTCTATCCAGGTGTAGTTTCATTAGTCACCTTATTGTGGAGTTATACCAATATTGACCCTTTTCCCATAGGATTAGGCACTGTTTTATGGTTTGATAAGCAGTGGCTTCTTCATCCATTAAAATCAATCAATTATACTTTAGTTACTTAGAACAAATGAGCTGAACTCATAAGGATTTGCATCGGTAGGATGCAATCCATTTTGTTGATTCCTTAAAGAGTGAATCACTAGGTTAGCCCACCTTAAAAGGAAGAAGGATGAGAATCCTTATCTCACTGGTTTTTTGCTATATTTACAATCATGGTTTGTCTGGTTAAGCTTTGAATTCAGTTGATTTTGGTCATATGCAAGGTGTTTTACAAGTTGATTCAATAAAGATAAATAGCAAATCAGTGTCCACTTTCATATATATTGTGTAATCAGTAATTATTCAGAGGTAAAACCTGCCTGAGTATGTGGAGCTCAAAAATGAAGGAGGATCTTATCCAATCCTCAACAATTAGGCATTTCTTTTGTTTGAATCAGTATTAGGAGGCATAATTTTCATGTAATTATTCAAGCACTATGGTTCATACAAGAAAAATCCCTAACAAATGTCATGTTCATACTCTCTGAAACTCCATTTTGATGTAGAAAACACGAAGTTGTCTTATGCCTATGAATTCCATAATCTTTACAAAATCTATTAAAATCATTATAGAAAAATTCATCACCATTATCAGCCCTCAAACATTTTATTTTTTTCTTGTCTACAATTCAACCATTGCTTTAAATTCTTTAAATTGATTGAAAATTTCATATTTACTCTTTATAAAATATACCCATGTCATGTTATAATCATCAATAAATGAAACATAATATGTGGATTTTCCAATGGAAGGAACATCTACAAGACCAAGCACATCATAACTAATAACAGCCAACACACCACAAGATTTATGAGAACTTGAGTAAAATTGATCGTGGTTTTGTTTTCCATAAATGCAATGCTCTCATAATTCAAAAAAAATGTGATTACAATCATTCAAACCTTCAACAAGGTTTTTCTTTTTCAAGGTCCTTATACCCTTCTCTCCAATGTGGTCAAGTCCCTAGTACCATAACTTTTTTTTATCTATATAGGAAACTTTGATTTAGAAGAAAAACAACCTTTAGGTACCCAAAATCCATGACCATCCACTAAAAGTGAAACCCTCACATTTTCCAATGATGTATCCATATATTTGGTCTTCACATAACTACTATTACACTCAATAGTGTATTCATATAGCTTATACAAATTGCCAATTTTGATATCTCTAGCAACAACCATAACGCCTCTCACCATTTTTCATCCCGCATAAAAAAAGACTACCAACATACCCAAATCTATCATTTTTCTCATAGATAAATTTTTTTTTCTTATACCATGGAGATGAAACACACCATTAATATTTCTTACTCTACCATTAGGAAACATTATTTTAACTTTACTATTGCCAACAATATTTAAATAAGAATATCACCCAAGTACACCTTACCTCCATCAAATTCTTCATATTTAGAAAAAACAATCTTTATTGGAGGTCATATGAAAATATGCACCTAAGTCAATTAACCATGCACCATCACATGCATGAGAGGCCAAAGATACAATAAACACATCACCATCTTCTATTTTGAAATCAAAATCAGAATCAAATTTATTATTTTTCTTATTCTTTTTTTCTTTGTAGTCCTTATGGATGTGTCCAAGCTTAGCATAATTCCAACAAATAACTTTGGAATTTCTAGGAGATTTAGATCTCCCTCTGGATTTGGATTTTTAGCTCTTCACATTCTTCTTGCCTTTTTATTTAGGTTTTTAATTTCTCCACCCTCCTCCATTCTCAAGGAATACAAATTATTCATCAAGAAAATATTATTTACTAAAGATTTTTCTTGATACATCTCCCCAAGCTTCTTCCAAATAATTTTTGGAGAGGACTCTTCATGGACATTGTTTAAAATATATTTTTCAAGACACAATCTAATTAGACTCTTGGCTTCATGGTCTATAACAACATATTTAACATCTTCATCTTGATCTATAAGTTTCATGGCATTCTCATCAACAAAATCCCATAGATCTTGATCTATTAATAGATCCTCCATATTCAGCTTCCACATTTCAAATTTATTTTGAAAAAATTTATCCACCTCTATTTTCCCTAATGAACTAGCCATCTAAAAATTATTGCATCAAGATCAAAAAGCATATTCTATACAAGCTCTCATTCAATCCTAATTAGTTCAAAAAACACAACCCAAAACTGAAACCAAAGATGATAAGGCTCTGATATCACTTAAAAGGGAGTTAAGTAACATTATGACTTCCTACACTAATCTTGAGGAGAGACTAATGTAAAAAACTTTCTCATATCTTTATAACAGTTAAAAAAAACTTAATAAAAATAAGATAAAACAACATGCATACCACAAAAAATTTATTTATGTGGGGAAAACCCTTTCAAGATAAAAACCCCATAGTCCAAAAGAAGCCCAATATATTATTCTGAAATCTGTCGTGCCCAAAAGTTGGGCAAAACACAACTACAATTTTTTTCCTAAAGCACTAATGTTAACTATGTTTAACTAAGTTTACGCTTGCACACATAACGATGTCTAGATGAGAGGGTTCAAGATGGTCGTTAAGTGTTTAGAACTTGAACAGGTTCGGTCCAAATGATAGTTGACTAAGTTTGACTAAGGAAATGCTTAGGTAGTTGAAAGAGTCGATTAGGTCCAAAGGTAAATACATCATTTAAACGGACATTTAAAATGATATCAAATCTAATATTATTAAACATTTACTAAATAACATATTATCTAAATAACTCTAGTTAATTATCTATTTAAATAATATTAGTGGTTATCTAACTGCATTAAATATTAAATTAATAAAACTAAAATTTGTAAAAGAATAACCCAAGGGAAATATTACTAACATATTTAACCCTTGAAAATAACTATATATTTCAAATTTAATTCCCCAAATATTCATATAATAATCTTACTTTAAACATTTTGTTAAATGCTAATTAATTTTTATCTTATTAAACTAACCCTAGGTTCCTTTAGGTTTTTGCATGGAGATGAATCTGGTGCAGAGGAAGCGGTGCAAATGACATGGTGGACAGAGGTCGATATGTGTTTTATTGGGCGGGGTGGGGCCACCGCTGGTTGAACGGCGGCGGGAGCCGCCAAGGGCGGAAGAGGAGGGCCGGCGCAATGCAGCACCTCCCGCACCACTATGTTACCACAGTGGGTGGGGCAGCGTGGTCGTGACTACTGCCCTCCCCCCAATGTGCATAACACAGCAGAAATGGGGACACTTTATGCGCAGGCAAAGGAGAAAGAAGGAGGGTTGGGGCCTCGGCCTGCCCCAAAAAACAACAGTCACCTATTTTATAATAAAAAATTCATTTTTTAAAAGAAACTCGCAAGGTTTTTAAAATAAAATGTGCTTTGATATATATATATATGATACAAAAATTATTAATTTCATTCTAAAATAATATATTGATTAAAGAAACCCTAGATTAATCTTATATACATACATAGTTTTTATCTAATCTAAGACTTTAGTTATTGTCTAATTTATAATGGTATAACAATATACAAATTTAATATTTTATAAATGAATATGATCCTATAGATTATTCACAAAATCATGTATTCAAGTAAATAGTTAAAGTCTATTTTCCTTGTTTGATTATTAGTTTAGCCACAAATAATACGACTTGCCATAGTAATGAACTTTATAACACTATAATGATCAATTTAAGTTAATTAATTTAACAATAACATTTACACTTTATTTCTCCAACATCATAAGATTAATTTACAATATTAAATACTAGGGAATTTGATCAAGTTATTTTGTCTAAGTATAGATGTATTTTAATTTAAAAGAAATAGATATATGAACAAAGTCTCCACTTACATTGAATAAAACATTTTTAAAGATTTGATATAAATCTATGAGCACATGAATTTACAAAACATCTAATATATTTCTTCCACCATTTTACTTAAACTGTCTATATTGCTCACTAAAGTAATAATGTAAAATTTGATCATTCTTCTAATGTAGACTTTTCAAGACAACAAAATAACATTCTTGATAAATAAAATCAGCATTGTATAACAAGGATAACAATATTTTTATTTGATATTTACCAAAGGAATAGTTTTGATCACATATATACAAAGGGATCAGCTTAAACAAGGAGAGCTTGACTCCACCAAAACACAAAATTGCTAAGAAGAAGTCCACTCAAATTCCAGCCAAACTTTTCCAAGGCTCCATCTATAAAAACTTGTAATAGAATAAGGTTGACCATGGAGGCTCACCTCCCAACCTAGGCCTTTGCAAGGCCATCCCTGAGCTTGGGGAGCTAGAACTGCACAAGAGTACAACCAAGTATACACAAAACTACACACTCAACAAACTCAACAAAAAAACAAAGAATTCCCTCCCATGGTTTAACAAAAAGAAGGTCTCCAAGAGGCCTTCTCCAAAATGGGCTGATAGTGGACTAGCTCAGGAGGAGAAGCCAAAGAAAAAAATATAGAAATCAAGCCACACATGGACTTGAACAAACCAACTTCCTTAAGATGCAAAAAATCATGGCCTCCATCCATCAAAACTTCTCCTTATGACCCCCTAGTTCCCTTAGGATTGCTTGGCACCATGGGGACCAAAAAACCCATGTCTATCCCTCCACACATGAGAGACTCAATACTAACTGGTGTCTCAACCTATCACCACTTCAAGGTTACTTTGCCCTCCTAAGGGTGAGTGCACCTTGAAGACTCTCAAACAAGTATAAGCACAAAATTAAACACAACATAAGCATACTCAAAATAAATCTTGCATGGAGTAACAAAACTACATACAAGACTCCATTAATGGAGCTCTAAGATTCTTACATGCATAAATAATATCAATTCTTCTTTACACTAAGAAGCCAACCTAAATCCAAGCTATGGAAAAATGAATGGTGGCCCATGAAGAGATTTCCCTTTCAATCCTTCTTCCTTCTCCCAAATTTTCCTTCTAGAATGAACTTGTCTCTAAAAGTAGAGAGTGGGTACAACCCAAGATCTCACTAAAATCTTCCCTATAAAGGCCTTCTCCCTAAAATATCAGGATTCATTAATGAGGAGGAGACCCTAACCCATCCCATCTCCCACTTTCATTCCTTCTCCACAAATGGATTTAAATGCATACAAGGAAAGAAAGGATGGCTTAACCAAAGTTTTCCAACTCTCGAAACTCGTCACTCTTCAAAATGGAGACTTTAGGGATGTCATAAATTATTTTAAAGGCTCTTAATAGGCTGAAAATGACCCTTACCTCTAAGGTACCAAGTGGGGTAGCTAGTTTTGACCCTAGTTACCCTTTGGGAGCCCAAAAGACGCTCCTAAACTCTACCATAAGTTAACTCATGAATTTCAACTCAATAAGAGACATCTAGAAGCTTCCTAACCCAAGGTAAGCTTGGGTACTACACTAGGTAACCCTCTAGTTACATTTACTAGCCATGCCAACACATAAGCACTTATATTTGTCAAAATTGACACAACACATTAACAAAAGGCATGACTTATTTAACAATAGCATTACTGATTTTAAATACAACCAAAGAGGTTAATTTCACAAATAAAATACTAAACAATGAGGTTCATGTCTCTGCATACAGACAAAACCTTAGTATACATAGAATTCACATAGGTTTAATTCTGAGTCCCCATTTTAGATCCATGGTCAACTTTCCTTCACACTTATTGCACACATCAATAGGTCCAATAAAACATCATATAAAACATAACAAAATTTATCATGCACTAACACTTGCATTAAACAATTACTCTTTGAAATTACATCAATATGTGCATTTAATTAACTAAGCATAACATGATTTCCGTAAACCAATTTACATCATGATAACATCTACACACTAATCCAATATACTGCATCATCAAAACTAAATCATGAATGGAAATCTGTATCACTAATATAGAGTATCACATAGGTTCCTTGATTACATAATCAGGTGTTGAATACAAGAAAAGGATTCAACATATCCATAAAGTAGAACATGCGACCCAATAGTCCAGCTATTACAAAATCAGTATCAAATGTGGAGTATAGAAAAGAAAAACAATGCTAATCTATGACAGGTTGGGGTAGGCCCCATAAAATCAATAAAAAAAATATAATATACTTACAAAGAAAGCTTCTCTTAGGAGTATCACCAACCAGAGATCCATAGGTAACTAAAAATCTATAAGACTCCACACACCCTCCATCTCATGCACCTAATATATAAGAGGTACATAATAATAAATTGTCAAATAGTATTACAAAACCATGGGCTAAAAACTACTTATAAAGTGGTGCCCACCTTATCTCTAATCAAATATTCCTTATTATGTGTCAACACATACACTAACACATGTAACTCCCTTTTATAGCTCATTTACATGTTCGACACATTTTTACATTTGTTATTTCGGGAGCCCCAACTTCTAGAGGCCATAACTTTTGAACTCGGTGGTGGATTAACAAACTGTTTGGAGTGTTAGAAATAATACAATGTTCTCTATAATTTTCTAAACCACTATTCCATTTAGCCATAGTTTGAGCCAATTTTGATTCTTCTAAAGCCTTTGTAGTTGCATTTGTGACCTTTTTTCTAGCAATTTCCAAAAACTAAAACTTTAATATCTTACATATTGGAAATGATATTGCCATGAAAATATATTGAAATGCTTATCTAACCATTTTTAACTCTCTGGCAAAGAATAGGGAAAATGTGTGCTAAAGTGAAAATTTACTAAAAAATAGTAACCCCATGTAAATGCAAGGTTGAGACACTTTTTCCAACGAAGAGATCACTATGGAATATCTAGGAGTGAACCCCTAATTGTGAACCCCTAATTGTTTGGGAGAAGAGATATAGTTTAAAACAATGGTGGTTTAGTCAGACAAGAAATAACTCTCCATCATAAGAAAAAATAGAGGTTTACTAGTTAGAACTAAAAGAAATTACATGTGCCAAAAGATGCAAGGGTTACCCTTTTTGGGAACACAGTCACCCCTTTTGCTAGGACTATTTGCTTGGGTGAATAAACAATTAAAATATAGGTCACCTTGGAAAAAATCTGATTGAGGATCTACAAAAGGTTTTTGGACATATGCAAAGACTCGGAACTCAATTTGAAGGTTGGTTAAGATAATTAAGGGGCTAAAAAGGCTAGAGCATGCATCAATGTGTGAAACTTTTAAGAGAAGTGCAATCCATGTCTTTAAGGATTGTGAGGTTGGATTTCCATGTTTATTTATTGTTCCCAACCTAGTCTTATGTGATTTGGGACTTTTTCCTATATTGCAATTGAAAGAGATTCATTTTTCCCTATTACTTACAATTAAGTTTTAGCTTACCACAACTGTAGTAACAATATTCTTCAATAAATGATGTATCAATGCAAAGTGGCTTCTTGATGCTATGTGAGAATTTCCATCAATTTTCAATATTTCTTATATTGTATAATATAAATACCAATGTCTTTATATATATGTATGTATACATATAGGTTTATTTAATCTAAGTTAATAACAAAAACCTTTTTTCAATATCAATGACTTAGTGACATAATCCCACAATATTAAGGATAAGAAGTGGTTATACAAGGACTATAAATGAGTTGAAGGAAAAACTTTAGTTGAATGGTGTCGATTGGTATAAATTAAGTATTGATTTTCTGATAACTTTGTTAGTCTTCCAAGATTATCTTATTGCTCGTTGTTATTCAGGTTTAGTATGTAGTATGACTGCAATACCCAAATAAGAAGCAAAGATAGTATTTGTTGATGCCTAATTTAGTGCATTTGAACTTTCTTTTATACCTCTCAAAATGAAAGGATGGCATCCTTGGGAATTCGATGGGACATCTCCCTTCATGATTAGATTTCCTCCAAACAATACCAACTATGTTTCCTATTATGATTGTTGAATAATTGATCTTAAGTGATTGAAGTCTTTAATTGATTGATTAGAAATTCTCTAAATTATTAATTTCTAGTCTTAATGAAATAATCTCAACCCCTTTGATTGCATCTTCCCTTTTGTTGGTTCTTATTGTCCAATTGTAAAGTGATGATAGATTTCATTGATTAATTAAGGACTTTGCAATTTATTTCTCGGGTGAATATGCATGAGTTTCATTGATGTAGACACCATGGTATTTTCTATTAAAACACCTTGCATTTGAGTATGTTGGGAATGTCTTTCATAGTGTCGCGTCTCTTCCCCTCTCCACATAATCTTTTTGGTCGACACCAATATTGTTCCTTGGAAATACTTGATATTATTTAATGTATGTGGCATAATAGAGGGCATTGAACCATATTCACAACAAGTTGGATGTAATACATAACCTCCATACCATTGTTGATGTGGTCATTCCATTATTTATCGATAGGATTCCTCTATGAGAAATCCCACGTCTATATGCCCAAAAACCTGTCTCACGCCTCCAATACCAGTCTCATGCCCTGAAACTAGCAAATAACCTGATTTTTGCTATGGAAGTGGGAAATACAAATATTGCATTTTTTAAGGAAAATTAAGGAAAAATCATACCAAATGCAAATTTTATTCAAGTAACAGGTAAGGAAAATCAATGCTCTTCAAATTGGGAGCTCACATGTAGAAAACCCTAGCCACACTATTTATGGTTTGCAGGTATTGTTTGGGGCAAGTTAGGGGTTATTTTATGTGTATGCTAAGGCTACGTGGGGTGTTTGTTGTGATATGCTTTGCCGCAATGGCGTTGTTTGGGAGTGTGGTTGCACAAACTCTAGCGCCCTCTCTTACCTCGAATTGTCTGAGCTACATCACAATGTTTGTGCCTTGTTTGAAGTTTGTCACCACACCTACTAATCAGACTAAGCCAGATAAGATTTCTGTACCATGCTTTTGTCCAAGGTGTCTTGTCTCTGCCTACTGCTGGATCCTAGTAATTCTCTGGGGTTGAAAATCAATATAACATAGGCTTTGACTATTCTTGTGGCTTGAAATGTCAAGGCCCTATCTGTCTATCAATGTAAGATAGGTAAATGATTTTTTTCTGAATGCAGTGTGGAATCTAAGTGCTTTTTTTTCTAGGCTTGCAAATTTGAGTTGTGATTAACCTGCTTAATAACTCATATTTTTTAGAGCAGGCTCACTTTGCTTTCATTTACAGATAGAATTTTCATGCATGGATTTTTTTAAAAGTTAGATTATGTAAATTTTTCTGTTTACTCGACATTTCATTTCATTTTCCTTTTCTTTCTATTTCATCCTGAAGATAAATCATTAAATATGACAAGAATTTAGATTTAATGGTGTAATAGAAGAAAATATGGATAGGATTTAGAACAATGGAGATTTTCTCATAAAAGTGTCCCTATGCACATATTATCCACTTAAATTTAATTGTAATTGATAAGGGGTGTAAATCTCGAAATGTTTGTAAAGGAAAAGGAATAAAATACATACCTCCGAAAAATAACCTGCTGAAAACCGTGTCAGACGGTCTCAGAAACTATTGATTTTTGCAATCCTAAACCAAAACTGTGAGATCTACAAAACCCAAAAATCTTTTTATGATCTAGCTGAGTTCCAATTTTGACCCTCAAGTCAATGTCAACCTTGACCCAGAATTTCCAATTTTGACATAAGGCAGAATTGACCTCTGATTCTGACCTAAAATCTCTGACAGAAAATCTATTTTTGAGTCCCGATAGTATTCTGAAAAGGGTATCCAGATCTGCACTTTAATTTGTTGTTCTAAACCTATACCTGCAAGAAAAATAGATTTTTTTGTTGGGGGGAGGGGTTTGCCTTGGTCAAACTCTTGTTTTGGAGTTAACCTTATAATTGAATTAAAATTGAATAAATAAAAAAAGTAAATAAACAAATTCACCTTTCTTGTATAGAAACCTTTGTGGCAGATTCGAATCCTTGGATCCACAAGTATGTATGCATAAAATGGATGTATAATGTAGAATGTTGGATGTAGGATGTCTCAAATCAATTTCTTGTAGATCTTCAACACCAATCTTGAATGGATCTTGGAATAGAAAGAGGCTTGGAGAAATGTGGATGGAGAAATCTTCAACAAGAGGGCTCCATAGAGCTTGAATCCTTCAATGGCTACCAATGGATCTCCATGATGAATTTAATTCTTGAGAGTAGATGCTTGCTTCAATAGATCATGCATAGAGTTGTCTTTCGCCTTTAGATTTCACTTCTTCAAGTCTTAGAGAAAATGAGAGGAGAAGGCTTCCTTATATACAAATCTAGGGCACAATATTCTAGAGAGGCCTACATAGGAGAATTAAATTCCCATTAGACCTATACCCCTAAAATTGGACCTATATTAAATATAATTTAAAATTCATCATTTTGAAACCCAAAACAGTCGACCCGAAAGCAAGAAATGAACTTTTACAAAGCCTGACATCCGGAAACCCCAGAAACTTGAAATCTAGACCCCGGGTTAGAATTAAGGTCAATTATGACCTAGGTCAAGTTCTAGGTTGACCTTGACCTAGGTCAAGGTTGAGGTCGACCTTGACCCAGAAAGTTCAATTATGAACCTAAGGTCAAAAATCTCAGTTTTGCAGTTTAGGATGCCAGAAACAGGCCAGAGGAAAGTGGGAAATGGGGAAAAACAGGGGAGAAAGCCAAATCCAAGTCAAAGACCCATTCAAGGTGCTTGATATGACCCCAAACCACTTAATCAGAAGGCTAAACCAGTCCATAATGGAAGTGCTTCCATTTTCTGGCTATACATTTAGCCCCCACTTTAGCAAGAGATGGACTCGATGTAAACTCTTGGTAAAGGAGATCATGAAGAAAAGATAATCTTATTGAAATCAAAAGGGACAAAGGAATCCTCAAGCCCCCAGGGACTTAAGTCTTTATCAACCCTAAGATCACGATAAGAGGGACATCACCAATCAAAGAGAAAGAGAGAGAGAGAGAGGATTGGTTAGCTCGCCTAGTAAGATGTGTGTATCTCACTGTGAACCACATAAAGGATAGGATGGCCCACCAAGAAAGCACTTGATAATCACCCCATAAATTTGTGCACCTTCTAGCGACTTTGTGTATGTATGTAGTGCATCTTCTGATGGCTTTTATGAAGTACCCATGGATCCATATCCTTGTATCACAATGGAATACATTTGTAAAATGCGAATCTCTTCAGGATTTAACAACTTGTGTGCATTACCTTCCGAGGATTTAGAATATTGAATTGTAATTGAATGCATATCTCTTCAGGATTTAGCAACTTATGTGTGTTACCTTCAGAGGATTTAGCATGTTGCAAAACAAAAGGTTAGAACAAAAATGCATAATATAGAATGAGGGAGGCCATATACATGCCCCCCTCCTTAAGATGGAAAAATACATACTATTTTGACATGTTAAGGAAAGAAAAGAACAAGGATAAAGTCTTCTTTAACAAAATCAAGACAATATCCATAGACAACACCCATTCCAAGCCAAGAAGGTCATAGCTCCTATGAGGCCATGGAAGGGACGAATGCAAAGAGATATCATGCAGGAAGTGAAAAAGTAACCCTTGTGAGGGATAGAACACTATTTAGTTTCCAAGGTGAGAGATTTATCAACCATGGAAACCCAATGTCAAACAATGAAATAGGTTATGATCAAGGACATAGATCCTCAATGCAAACCAAAATTTTCATGTATGATTGGATATCACATAATAGATAGATATTGCTTAACCAAGGGAGAAGTGGATCCCGAAAAGATAGAAAAGAAGGGGATGGCATCCTTGCCTCCCAAGCGTAGGAACAAGGATGAAAGGGGACCTATTATATCGCTCACAATATTATGCAAGACAATGAGCCCCCAAAGATTAGGCTAACATTGTTTACATAATGTGGAGTTCCATAATAGGAACATAAATGTTATTTAGAGAAAATAGGATTGAAATACAACTCATTGCCACATGATATATAAATAAATTTACTATCAATGAGTTGCCTAATCTTATAATGTAAAGCTTGATAGTAATTAGTAGAGTGATCATGAAATCTATGATACAAACAAAAAGGAAGAGTCTTCAAGCATGGACTACATTTATTTTTGTGTTTAGGTCTAGTAATCATCTTAGCACGAAGGAATTTAGGCAAAATAACTTCTTGGTCAAATTCCTTCATAGGGTCATCATGTTTTGAATTTCTATTTGAGATGTTGGTAACATTGATATGTTTTTGAGGATTAAATCCCAATCCATAAGAATGTTCCTGCCCCCCATTCTATAAGGGTATTTGAATTCTCTGTTTATGCTTACCACATCCTTGACCATGGAATCCTTGTTTAACTAGTAAATGATAACCAGGACCATAACGAGAAGCCATATCAGAAGGATTAAATGGAACTTCAGTAGTTAATATATCATCATTAGCAGGTTTGACAGATTCGTAGTGGGTAGAAGTAGCAACAAAGTTATTATGAAGGGAATGAGAAGTAGAAGAAAAAGCTCGTTGTTCAAACTCTCTTTGTTGCTTCATAAAATCAAGATTAGAAACTTTATACTCTACAATAAAGGTAGGATTAAATTGAAGATTCCCCAATCATCTCTAGGAAGAGCATTAGAGGAAGAAGGATTACTATTAGGAATAGGAATATTGTGGGTTTGAATATTCAAACAAGGATTTGGTGCATCATCCGCATGTAGTGTATACACCATGTTGTTGTGAATAAACTTGACTTTACGGTGAAGGGTGAAAGGAGCAACAATATCTCATGAAACCAAGGTCTACCCAAAAGGAGGTTATAATTAAGAGGTCCAGGCATAATATGAAAAGGAGTATCTAGGATGACCGGGCCTACCTTGATAGGTAAGGGAATGATGCCCAAAGTGTTCATATCAATGTTATCAAAGCCATGTATAGGATTATTATTAGGTTGAATATTTGAAAGATCAAATTTAATCTCTTTGAGGATGTCCATGCTATAAATATTAAGCCCATATCCATTATCAATCAAGGTCCTATGAATGATACTCTTATTGATAGTAACAGCAACCATAAGAGAGTCATATTGATTATGTACTTCTTTATAAGGTAAATCCTTTTGAGTAAATACAATGTTAGGAGGACCCCAAGTAGCATGCATGCACTATAGGAAGGCATTGATGTTCTCTTGATTAGTAGGTAGAGTGGGAAGAGTTGCTAGAGATTTTTGCAGGGCTATAGGTTGAGAAGGTGGTAAATAAGTAGGAACCACCAGATTAGGTTGAGGGTTATTCCTTGTACGATAGGTGTGAGCTATCAAATCTTGATCATTGAAAGACTCTAAAGACTCCATAGGTTTACCTTTGATGGTAATGTGAGGACAACCTTTGATAGTCAACAATGGTTTTGGATAAACCATGTTAGTTATCTCAACACTACAAATAGATTCACAAAAAGGATGCAAAGAAGACATCCTAGGAGAAGATGAGGTAGGAACTTGATTCTCCATAAGATCATCACTAGGGGGGAGAGCATCAAGGAAATTCATAGCATTCTCTAGTAATGCCTCATCACTAGAAGGAATCCCAAATGGAGGTAAAGCATCTATAATGTCTTCTTTCTCTAAAATGTCTGCATAAGGGGAGTGTGTTTTAGAAAAAGAGTCACCATCATGTATAAATATGTCATCCATTAATAAATTGCCCTCTTGTATCAAGGCATCTTCACGAGGACGGGATAAATCAATGTCTTTATCCAAGGGTTCATCCCAAATAGGAGGATCATTCCCAATGGCTTCATGAGGAAGAGAGTAATCAACATCCAAATCCAAAGGTTCATCCCAAATAGGAGGATTATCATCCCTATCAATAAAGCACCTTGTAGGAGTGCCATAAATCACTAAATCTTGATCCCTAAAGGGGAAAGAAGGTAAATTATATTCTAAAGTAGGCTCATAGAAAAGACATATATTAAGAGAATAATTAACATCAATCCTCAACTCATCTCCATAAAGAGTAAGATTAAATTCATCTTCTTTCTATAATATATCCTTACAAGGTAATACAAGAGAAGACAAAGAAACATCACACACACTAAATGAAGTCTTTCTAGGTGTATAAATGTTGTAAATAGTGGAACATGAAGGTAACCATGCACACACCCTATGGTAAAGTTCAAATGAAGAGTTTGTAGAGGAGGATTAAATAGGAATAGGATCAGGATCCATGGAGATCTTATTCGAACAATTTTCATCCTCACTCCCATGTACCTCATTAGGGGATCTATCCTCTTTCACAAAAAAAGCCTCATCAAAGTATTCAAAACAAAAATCATACATGTTGAACACAAAGTAACATTACAAGAATGAAAAATGTAAATGTTTTTGTATTTTTAAAGAAATTTGTGATTTTTTATTTTTGACATATAAATGCAATAGAATAAAATAAATCTACTTTTAAATGCATGTAATATCTAACATAAGATGCAAATTTAAAACCAAAAAGAAAGACTTGTCTATCGCGGGTTCATGAAAATGTAATAGAAGAAAATATGGATAGGGTTTAGAACAATGGAGATTTTCTCATAAAAGTGACCCTATACACATATTATCCACTAACAATTAATTGTAATTGATAAGGGGTGTAAATCTGGAAATGTTTGTAAAGGAAAATGAAATAAAATACATACCTCCGAAAAATAACCTGCTGAAAACCATGTTAGACGGTCTCAGAAACTGTTGATTTTTGTGAACCTAAACTAAAAATGCGAGATCTACAAAACCCAAAAATATTTTTCTGATCTAGCTCAGTTCTGATTTTGACCCTCAAGTCAATGTTAACCTTGACCCAAAATTTTTTATTTTGACCTAGGGTAGGATCGACCTCCGATTCTGACCTAAAATCTCTGACACAAAATCTATTTCCGGATCTAGATAGTTTGCCAAAAAGGGTATCTGGATCTGCACTTTAATTCATTGTTCCAAACCTGTACCTACAAGAAAAATGGATTTCTTTTTTTGGGGGGGAGGGGTTTGCCTTGGTCAAACCCCGGTTTTGGAATTAACCTTATAATTGAATAGAAATTCCATAAATAAACAAAGTAAATAAACAAATTCACCTTTCTTGTATAGAAACCCTTGTGGCGGATTTGAATCCTTGGATCCAAAAGTATGTATGCACCAAATGGATGTAGAATGTAGAATGTCGGATGTAGGATGTCTCAAATCAATTTCTTGTAGATCTTCAACACCAATCTTGAATAGATCTTAGAATAGAAAGAGGCTTGGAGGAATGTGGACAGAGAAATCTTCAACAAAAGGGCTCCATAGAGCTTGAATCCTTCAATGGCTACCAATGGATCTCCTTGATGAATTGAATGCTTGAAAGTGCTTGAATGCTTGAGAGTAGATTCTTGCTTCAATAGATCATGCATAGAGTTGTCTTTCACCTTTAGATTTCACTTCAATTCTTAGAGAAAATGAGAGAAGGCTTCCTTATATACAAATCTAGGGCACAATCTTCTAGAGAGGCCTACATAGGAGAATTAAAGTCCCATTAGACTGTACCCCAAAAATTGGACCTATATTAAATATAATTTAAGAGTCATCATTTTGGAACCCAAAATAGCCGACCTGAAAGCGGGAAATGAACTTTTCCGAAGCCCGACATCCAGAAACCCTGGAAACTTGAAATCTGGACCCCAAGTCAGGATTAAGGTCGATTCTGACCTAGGTCAAGGTTGAGGTCGACCTTGACCCAGAAAGGTTGATTTTGACCCTGAGGTCAAAAATCTCATTTTTGCAGTTTAGGATGCCAGAAACAGGCCAGAGAAAAGTGGGAAATGGGGCAGAACAAGGGAGAAATCCTGATCCAAGTCAAAGACCTATTCAAGGTTCTTGACATGACCCCAAACCACTTATTCAGAAGGGTAAACCAGTCCACAATGTAAGTGCTTCCATTTTCCGACTATACAAATGGAAAAAGAAAAGTTGTTCTATTTGCCTTTCACTCAAATGCCTTCAAGTTTAAATAATGGATCCACCTATCTTTAGTCAGAATTTTGCACATAGAGAAATTTTTTTATAGTTAGATTATGTAGATTTTTTTTCCTTTCATCAACATTTCATCTCATTTTCCTTTTCTTTTCATTGCATCCTAAAGACAAATCAGTAAAAATTGATTAAAAAACATATTTTTCCCAAAAGAAAGTTAATTCTATTTTTGTTTCACTCAAAGGCCTTGAATTTTAAGCACTGGATCCACCAATTACTATGTTGAATTAATGATTAAAAATGCTTGGTTGTAGCCTATTCATTCTGGTCTGTTTTTCCCTATTCTTTTCTTTCCAAGGGTTTTTCTCTCTGTTTTCTCTGTTTCATTGATGATTTATATAGGATTACTAGTAGATTGTTTAATGCATTAGATGTTTCCAAAATTGTTTGAAAATTAGGTTTCCAGTTTAGAGCTATGGATGTTAGGCTGCGTTTAGTACCATCTGCGGCTTTAGTATTTTGTATTTTATGTCAATGCATTTAGTAGCATCCAAAAATATACTATCCTTATTTAGTGAATCCAGTAAGGTATTTTAGTATGTCACATTTTATGTTTCTCAGGGCCTTTAAATTTGTTTTAGCTTATATTATCTGCAACATGAAGGCATTTTGTATAATTCAAAGCTTGATCATTAACTTTGCAATTTGAAAGGTTTGCTTCTTTTTTCATCATTTCCAAATATTTAGCATCATGTTGGGTAGGTGAATTTTGATCATATAAATTTACAGAGGGCCAATCAAAAGTGTAGCGATAAATTGACCTAAAAGTAAATATAAAGAAGAAGAAAATTTAAAAAAATTGCCCACCCAAATTGCATCTTCACATTCCCTAAAATGGGGAAAACCTTCTTAATAACATTTTTTTCAATTAAATGATGTTAACCTGCAACTAAAACACAACATGATTCCAACAACACTCACTCCCTCAATAGTGAATGCCTTCCAAGAAAATAAAAATATGGTAATAGTAACTACTGACTTTACAATCTCCCTTCTATAATGCATTTGAGTCCTACTTCTTCTATTAGGATGTAAATATTTCAATGGATAAAATCCATAAGATTTAACTGCTTTGGTTTTATGTCCAATCAAATAGTGGTGTTGAAAGGCGGTACATGGAAGTGCCATAAATAGACATCAAATTTCAAACTAAATAAACAGCTTGGACTTTTAGTAGACCATAGTCCCACATAGGTCCCATAATTTTTTGGTATTGTAGATCATTACAAATTTAATCATTCTTTTTTGAAAGACTATCGGTTGGATTCCCCACACCCCCAAATGGTGGTTTCCACTTGTTCTCACCAACACTCAATTTCGGTTGAATTTCATTTAAATTTAGCCTTCATTCTACTTTCATTTGTAGCCCTTATTTGGCAGGTACCTATTATACCTAGAAGAAAATTTCCAGCAATATATGAAAGTAGGTTTTGTTATATAACAAATTTAGATAGCTCCTACTACATTTTAAAATACTATGTTGCTTGAGATTTGATATGAAGCAAGACTGTAAGCATGATGCATTGCTACCCAATTATAAATTTTGGAGCTTACTATGGAAGTGTAGAGAGTTTTTCACATGGGTTGGATTTTTTGAAGAATTGTTCCATCAGCGGATTGTTTTTACACCTAGGGGTACCATAGAGCTAAGAATGAATTTACTTTTAGAAGCCATGTAAAAGGAGCATGTATTTTCTCAAAATCCACCTGAGCCTTGCACACAGACTTGTTTGACACATTTTTTAAATTCTTTTTGGCTTCTTTAATGTAGGGAACATGTCTAGTGAGGCTTGAAAAGGAACTCATTTCTTTGATGTTAATCATATGCACATTTATTAGGTAGTTGACATGTTTAGGGATGCAATAAGTACACACATATTCACATGATATATTTATTTTTCTAATGATGGAATGCTAATAGTTTACATATATCTATATTATTTGGTTTGATCATGTTTTATGTGAAATTTTTACTCACATCTTGTGAGAAAGGGAATTTTGAGTGACTGTTTTGTAAGAAATGTTATCTTTTCCATCATTTAGAGGAAATGGATAATCAAGGTTTCAATTTTGAAACAGGGATTTAGACTATACAATTCTTTTTGTGTTGATAGATTTCCTTTTTTCTCTATTTGCATGTACTAATTTAATGTGTCTATTAATTGAATTCAGAAATTTTTATGGACAATCTAATACACTTGCATAGTGTCAATGCAGCTAGGTGATAGAAAGTAAAGACTTTAATCTTTTGATTCTTCAAAATTGGTTCTCATTTGTTTTGTGATGTTATTAGGTAACTTATTAAATTTCCACACATGATTGGTTTTTTGTGCAACAAATCAACCTTAAGTTTATTAGCTGATTTTTGTGTTTTGCTTGTTATGATGTATGGGTAACTTTTTCAGGTTCTATTCAATTCATTATGTTTTACAAGATTGTTTAGTTTAGTGTATTTGTAACCCAAGTTAAGCCTCATCTATTTTTTACAGTTGCAACTAGAATGTTTTGGGTAATAACAAGAAGTGTTTGTAAGTTTTCCCATTTGGGCTATGGATAATATTCTTTTGAAATTAATTATTGTTTCAAAGAAAAAAGGAATTTACTTTAGATTTAAAATAAACATCACCAAGATAGTTAAATATTACTACATAAGACATCAATTACTTTGAATTTCATGAAATGATATGTTTGAATAAATGGAATGAATAATATATAGAATGCGAGCATATGATTGATCTTTTTTATTTTGGACATATTAGACAGCATTACCTCTGTCATGCTTAGGATTTCCTTGCCCTTTGCTATATTGTTTTGGAGTTTTAAATGTATCTTCATTCATAGTAGGGTCTTTCCCTTTTTGAAAAAAAATTCTAGTCATTTTTTCTGCCAAGGTTTTAGTGGGTAAATATTAGGTTCAAGTATTAGAAGACTTGTTTGGGTTATTTGCTAAAAGATTCTGCAATTTTTGTAGGAAACCCACAGAAAAACCAATTCAAACTAAATTCATTCCATGCTCTAATTTTAGAGTGCAATTCATAGTAACATTTGTAAAAAAATTTCAGCTTGTTTCAGCTGTCAAACCTTCACAGACTATTACAAAAGTTGTTTAGGACAAATTCATTCTTCAAGTTGGGAAGATTGGCAAAGACATTTACCTTGGAGTTGATCAAAGCTCATTTCCATGTAATGGAGTGCTTCATGTCACAAATACCTTTCTGAGAAAACAATAATTTTTTCTTGATTGTTTTAAGAATTTTTTGTTAAATATTGTATGCTAGGCTGGGATCTAGAGGTCATTCATTGATAGATTTGTAATGGAAATTTGTATAGACCTCAAAGCTATTTTAAGTGCATCAGTGTCCATAACATTAAGGTTTTATTTTTTAATTATCAATATTCTTTTTAGTAAAACAATGATATTTAGCTTCTAACTCTTGAAAGCTATTAGTTTATGGGCTTATAATTTATGTTTTGCAAGTTTCTACGATCAATTTTGGTACACACTGTCTGATTTTCGTATTTAAATTGCATCCTTGTATTAATTCTATATTTTATATTTGAAATATTTTTGTCACACTAAGATGATTAACTAGATTACGCATTACTTTTGCGCTCATTTTGATAATTCTGCAGGTTTATGTTATTGGCTGACTTGCTTGTCTTTATTAGAAAGAAAGCAGGTCACTTGCAATTGCTCTCACAATAAGTCTAGGTACGTGAAGTTACTTTTCCACCCAATTTTTAAGTACTACACTTTAACTTATTCTCTTTCTTCAATTAATGAAAATCATTGTCACTTATGAATTATATCATTTTATTTTCTATAGGTTCGTACTTGCTAATTAAGAAGATGAAACATAGAAAATTTATAGTTACAAATGCTACATTTTTATGTCATGATGAACTACAATTGATTATATGTTTGAATTCATTTGTTGATATTCAATCAAGTTGCAGAAGTGATGATAAACATTATTAGTTAATGTATTGTCATTGATGTCAACTTATTTGAGTATTATTATGGTAGAAATTTTTTTTATGAATTGAAGATCTAGAACAAACAATGTTTATGTGGTCGGTAAATGAAGAGTTCAGTATACACCGAGACATAGTAATAACCAAGTAAAACACAGTGTACACCATACACAGTGATAACTAACACAATACGGTTAATACTAAGACTGAGTAATTAATTCAAATTGAGGTCGACTAGGATGCTGAGCTGGCAATTGATGCTTTCAAGGTAAAAGATAAAGTTTTTTATTTGATCAAACGGTTATTAAAATTCAATGAAGATCGAACGACAAATATTGAAACACTTTTTTAACACAAATGCCAAAGATGGATCAAGCGGGAAAATCAACGATGGAGATTAAGCGGCAAGATCTGAAGGATGAAAATTAAATGAGTTATGATGTCTATATAAGAGACAAGAGATTAATTTTGAGGAACTCAGAAGTGCATACATGAGAATTTTATGCATGACTGATCAAACTGGTTAAAGACAGAACCAAGTGTTATTTTGCAAACATCGCCAAGCAAATAGAGGAAAAGTGATTACCAAGCAGAACAAGTATGAATTATGAGATGAACTAAAGTGAACAAATTGATCAGAGGTACTATGTACTTAGAATAGATCTAAATATCTATAAATCAGAGTTGTATTTGAATCAGATCATTATTGTATTATTTTAACCATTTTTACAGATAAATCTCTTAACCGAGTAGGAAATTGAAGTCTTTATTATAACATTCAGAGAATGTTGCGTGTTTGCTTGTTGACCCCATAGTGAATGCATCGTCAAGAGAGAAATTTTAGTTTTAAATATCCTAAAAAGGTCACATTTAACAGTGTGCATTGTAACCTTAAACAGGGTTTCTCTTCACCAAGCTCACTTCAGAAGAGTGAAAATATTTTGGGTTACCAGTCCCGGATGGTTTTTCCTTTAGTAGGGTTTCCACGTTAAAAATCTATGTGTCAATGTGCATGAATGTTGTGGATTGTTATTTTACTTTACACTTTATTTTATTGACCTAGATCTGTAATCACAGTATTAATATACTGACACTCGGTAAACACTATTGATGAAAGTTTAAGTTTAAAGAATACAATTTCACCGAGTTGATTTATATGATTGAATTTGTTTTGGTATACATCTAGAGAAATTTGGTACTGTAGGATAATTTGTGAGGAAACTGATTCTAACTGATTCACCCCCCCTCTTAGTTATTCTAACAATTGGTATCAGAGCATACAGTGCTTATCAGAGAGAAGACAGTGCTTAGAAGAAAGTTTCCAAGGACTTAAGCTAAAGATCAAAAGATGTATAAGAGAGACACACCAAAGTTGAACAAAGATAACTTCTCAACATGGAAAAGCAGAATGAGATTATACCTATCAGGGATTGGAGATGACATTTCAATTATTTGGATAATGAATTCATATTACCTACTGGACCTTTGACGATAAATAATATGAAAGAAAAACATGAACATAACCTTATCATGGTGGAGATTGCTTCTTCACTCATAGATACTAAATTTGAGGACAACAAGACATGTACAACTGCCAAGAAGATGTGGGATCATCTTACACTAGTTTATGGAGGAGATGTAGATGTACTAAGAGCCAAAGTTGAAAGTCTTCGTGGAAAGTTTGATGACAAGAAAATTAAGGAAGGAGAAAACATCACACAATACAGTAACCGACTTAAAGAAGTTTTGAATGCTATTTGAGGATCTAGTGGAACCATTGATGAAGACACTATTGTGAGTAAGATTCTTAGAACTCTATTGCCTATATATTCTATAAGAGTCTCCGCAATTCATGAAATGAGAGTTGCACCTGGAAATAACATTACTGTTGATAGTCTTGTTGGAAGATTGATTTCTTTTGAGCTGAATAATTTGACAACACTATTGTACCATCTATGGAATCTGCATTTATATCTACTTCAAAAATTGGTAAATCTAGTAGCAAACACATAATAAAAAATAAGAGTTATAGTGATAGTGATGACAAGGAACTTGATGAACTTGAAGCTTTAATGGTTAGAAGATTGCACAGAGGTAAAGGAAGATATAAAGGTAAACCACCTTTGATATGCTTTAACTATAAAGAGATTAGTCATTTTACTGCAAGATGCCCTAAAAAAAGAATGATGATAGAAATGATAGATCTAATGACAGAAAGGATGACCGAGACTATAGAAGCAATCGACAGTATGAAAAAAGAGATAACCAAGATTATAAAGATAAAGGTACGAAAGCTTGTTACATTATTGAAGATAAAGTTAATGATCATAGTTCTGACACTGATGAAGATATTGAGACATTGTTCATAGCTTTGAAAGATGATTTAGATGAAGATGAAAGGTATGTAGAAATGACACTTATCTCTAAAGTTAGTAAACATGATATTTGGGTTGTTGATAGTGGATGTACACATCACATGGCTGGTGATAAAGGAAAATTTGAATTTCTTGAACATTATGATGGAGGATTAGTGAGAATGGGAAATGATACCCACTGTCAAGTAAAATGAAAAGGTACTATTATGCAGAACAATCAAATCAAATGTGAAAATGCTTATTGGTTAAAAGGACTTAACTACAATCTATTGAGTGTTTCACAGTTGAATAACATAGGTCACCGAGTTGCATTTGAAAATAGAAAAGCTAGAATCTATGATGGAAAAGGAAAATTGATCGGTAGTGGTGAACAATCTAAAGGTAACCTATTCTATCTTGACATAGATGAAACTACTTGTTTATTGGCAAATAATGAAGATATATAGTTATGGCATAAAAGACTTTGTCGTGTAAATTTTGACAACATGCTTAAGATTAGTGGAAAAATAAAAGTTCGAGGCTTATCAAGCTTATCTAAACTAGACCATGTAATGTGCAAAAATTGTCAAATGGGAAAGATGTCAAAATCTAGTTTCAAGAGAAAGAATTTCTCATCGAATGATATTTTCAAGTTAGTTCATATAGACCTATGTGGACCAATGAGAACACAAATCTATTATGGGGAAAGATATTTTATTTTATTTTTTGATGACTACTCTAGGATGATGGTTGTCATGTTCCTAAAAAAAAAATCTGAAGCATTTAAGATGTTTAAGTGGTATAAAGATAAAGTGGTAAAAGAAACTGGTAGAGATATAAAGTGTTTGAGATCTGATAGAGGAGGTGAATTTATTTATGATGAGTTCACTAAATTTTGTAATGAGTATGGAATCAAAAGACAGTTTTCTGCACCGAGGACACCACAACAAAATGAAATTGCTAAAAGAAGGAACATATCAATTGTTGATTGTTCCAGAATATTAATGATTGAAAAGAGTATTGCACAAACATACTGGAGACAAGCAGTCAACACAACACTTTACACACTGAACCGAGTACAACTAAAGAAAGATTTTAAAAAAACACCTTATGAGCTATGGTATGGGTATACTTCGAATGTAAGTTATTTTAGAATACTTGGAAGTAGGTGTTATATTCTAAAATATGATAAAAATGGAAAATTTGATTCAAAAAGTGATGAAGGAATATTTCATGGATATTATACTAAGAGTAAAGCTTACAAATGTTTGAACAATACAACTAACAAAATCATTAAGAGTGCAAATGTGAAAGTTGATGAATTTGTTGAGCTAAACGATCATGAGGACAACATGAAAGAACCTAAAGATTGCAGTAAATTTTTTTACTAGGAAGAACCTGATACTATACCGACGTAGATGCCTAGCATTACCGTGCAATAGGGTAATGTCATCGGGAAACAGATAGCACAGACCGAGAATCAAGAAAATGTTGAAACCGAAGATCATGAACTAGAAGACAATGAACCTATAGAAGAAGATAATGAAGAACCAAGATTTGAACCTGTACTTGCTAAATATGTGATAAGACATCATCCATGGGATCAGATCATTGGAGATAAAAGAGAAAGCATAGTGAAAAAAAGTAAGTTCATAGATGTCACTTGTTTAATTTGTGAGTTTGAGCCTAAGAATGTTAGAGATGCATTAGAAAATGAAGAATGGATTAATGCTATGAATGAGGAAATTGAGAAGATACAAAAAAATAAGACATGGACATTAGTACCGAGGCCGAGTGATAAAAATGTCATTGGCACCAAATGGATTTTTAGAAACAAACTGAATGAAGATGAGAATGTAATCAGAAATAAAGCAAGATTGGTTTGCAAAGGGTATGCACAAGAAGAAGGAATTGACTATGGATAAAATTTTGCACCCATTGCTAGACTTGAAGGAGTAAGAATAATACTTGCATACACTACATATAAAGGATTCAAGGTATATCAGATGGATGTAAAGTCTACATTTTTTAATGGAATACTAGAAGAAGACGTATACATTGAAGAACCTGAGGGATTTGTTGATCCTGATCAGACACACAAGGTATGTAAGTTACAAAAATATTTATATGGACTGAAGCAAGCACTGAGAGCATGGTATGAAAGATTGCATTCATATCTTATAAGTATTGGATTTATTAGAACAAGTGACAACAAAAATTTGTATTTAAAAGGAGGAAATGATGATAAGACACTTATTACTGAAATATTTGTTGATGATGTCATATTTGGAGGTAATGATAACTTATGCACTTCATTTGCTAATGAAATGAGGAAAGAATTTGAGATGTCGATGTTTGGTCAGATCAAATTTTTTCTAGGATTGTAAATTTTACAACAAAATGTAGGTATCTACATTACTCAATCAAAATACATCAAGGAAGGACTAAAGACATTCAGAATGGAAGAATCAAAACCAGTCAGAACACCTATGGTGACAAGTTGCAAACTGACAAAAAAAGACAAGACACCTGAGGTAAATCAAACCTTGTATAGATCTATGATTGGTAAATTGATGTATGTTGTTCACACAAGACCTGACATTGCACATGCAGTTGGAATAGTTGTAATATTTTTGCTAACCCCAAGGAATCACATATGACTGTTGTAAAAATAATTTTTAGATATTTGAAGAATACTGAGGATTATGGAATATGGTACAAAAGAGAAAGAAAATTCAAATTGAAATTTTATACTGATGTTGATTGGGATGGGAATATAGATGATAGAAAGAGCACTACTAGTAGAGAATTCATTATTGGAGAAAGACTAGTTACTTGGATAAGCAAGAAGCAAGGATGCATATCTCAGTCAATTGCAGAAGAAGAGTATTTTGTTGCTTCTGCAAATTGTTCTAACATAGCATGGATAAAAAAACTATTGAAAGGAATGAATGAGGAGATCACTGATCTAGTGATGATTTATTATGATAATACAAGTGCTATAAATATTTCAAAGAATCATGTGATGCATGAAAAAATAAAGACATATCTATAAAATATCACTACTTGAGGGAGAAAGTACAAGATAAACAAGCAATACTAGAATATGTACAATCAAAAGAACAACTTGCTGACATATTCACAAAACCCTTACCGAAGGATACATTTGAGTACTTGAGAGATAGACTAGGGGTTCATCCCTTGTGCATTGGTAACTGAGCTGATTAGGAGGTTGTATCAACCCACATGAAATCAAAATATCAATAATATTGATACAAAGTTGAACTATACTGACACAGACATATCTATACACTGAAAGGTACCTACTGCATCGAAAATCAGAGATTTTTTTTGGCTACTGAAGAGCTACATATTTATTTTTGGCATTGTTGTCAAAGGGAGAGATATATCGATGAAATATAAAGGGAGAATATATATCCACTAAAGGGAGAAAAGAGAAAGGGAGAGACATATCTAATCTACAGAGAGATTCAAGAGCTGAAACATCAAAACTGCACAGAGAGTCTGCATGGTGAAATTTTTGTTTATACTGACATAGATTATATTCAAGCAAGGGAGAGCTAAAAAATTGTTGCAGTTGTAGAACATAAGTTTGGTATTTTTTGTATGGCATTTTATGTTGCATATTTCATATTGTGTTTCCATCAATGCCAAAGTGAGAGATTGATGAACTACAACTGATTATATGTTTGAAGTCATTTGTTGATATTCAGCCAATTTGCAAAAGTAATGATAAACATTATCAATTAATGTATTATCATTGATGTCAACTTATTTGAGTATTATTATGGTGGAAAAAAAAAATTATGATTTGAAGATCTAGGACAAACAATTTTTATGTGGTCGGTAAATGAAGAGTTCAGTATATATTGACAGACAGTAATAACCAAGTAAAACATAGTGTATACTGAGCACAGTGATAACTGAGCTAGGGATCACCGACACAACACGGTTAATACTAAGACCAAGCAATTAATTCAAATTGAGGCCGATTAGGATGTTGAGCTAGTGATTAATGATTTCGAGGTAAAAGATAAAGTTTTTTATTTGATCAAACAATTATTAAAATTCAATGAAGATCAGACGATAAAGATTGAAACATGTTTTTAACACAACTACCAAAGATGGATCAAGTAGGAAAATCAATGATAGAGATTAAGCGGCAAGATATGAAGGATGAAAATTAAATGAGCTATGATGTTTATATAAGAGACAAGAGATTCATTTTGAGGAACCCGGAAGTGCATACATGTGAATTTTATACATGACTGATCAAACTAGTTAAAGATATAACTGAGAATTATTTTGCAGACATCACTGAGAAAAAAGAGGAAAGAGGATTACCGAGCAGAACAAGTATGAAGTATGAGATGAACTGAAGTGAACAAATTGATCAGAGGTATTATGTACTTAGAATAGATCTGAATATCTACAAATCAAAGTTGTATTTGAATCATATCATTACTGTATTAGTTTAACCATTGTTACAGATAAATATCTTAACCGAGTACGACAATGAAGTCTTTATTATAATATTTAGATAATGTTGAGTGTTTTCTTGTTGACCCCATAGTGAATTCATGGTCAAGAAAGAATTGTTAGTTTTAAATCCTCTAAAAAGGTCACATTTAACACTGTGCATTGTAACCTTTAACAGGGTTGGCTCTTCACTGAAATCACTTCAGAAGAGTGAAAATATTTTGGGTTACCAGTCCCAGGTGATTTTTCCCTTAGCAAGGTTTCCACGTTAAAAATCTATGTGTCAATGTGCATGAATGTTGTGGATTGTTATTTTACTTTACACTTTATTTTATTGACCTAGATCAATAATCACAGTATTAATTTACTGACACTCCGTAAACACTATTGATGAAAGTTTGTGTTACAAAATACATTTTCACCAAGTTGATTTATATGATTGAATTTGTTTTGGTATACATCTGGAGAAATTTGGGACTGTAGGATAATTTGTGAGGAAACTAATTCTAACTAATTCACCCCCCTCTTAGTTATTCTAACATGACATTCCATGCATTTGAATGCTACACTTTTTGAGGACCTACAAAAAAACATAGGAGGACACTATTGTAACTTTAATTCATCCAAAATTGATGCTACTATGTACAAGACAACTTTCTTTAATGATACATATTTATAGACCTACACTTTTATGCACTTAATTTCATTATGTAAAGCTTCAATTATGTTTTCAAATCAAACACCTATCAACATATCCCTTGCACCTCCTTTGGGTGCAAGTGCTAGTTATCCTTACGACTTAAGGAATGTGTTATTTTTTATTGCAGACCATATTACTTTGTCATCCTGACAAGAGGATAAATATGTTGACCACGATGACCAACATGTCGACTAAGAGGTCCATATGTCTTCCATAATTTATTAATTTATTTATATATTTGAACTTCATTACTATTATTTACTTAATAATTATTTACTTTTATTATTTTTAATTTTTAATATTTTGATCTTATTATTATTACTATTCACTAGTTATCTTTTATATTAATAGAATATACTGCATTATACATTGATTCATTAACATATTATATTATATTATATTAATTAATTGGAATAATATCATGTTATATCAATTAAAATGTTATATTCTTTATTATTATATTAATTTATTTTTAATAATAAGTTATAATTATAATTTATTATTTCATCAATTATTATTATTATTATTTATTTACTTATTATTAAACTATCTTCTTAGAAAGGGGACATTACAATCTTCCCTTCCTCAAATTTCTTTCCCTTAAGCAATGTTAATTCCATGTGGATGGATTTTCAATGTTGATGTCGCCTTGTTTTAAAATAGTCCTTAATGGAAAAATTTGTATTTAGTCTTGAAACAGTGATTATAACTTGAGATTAGAATGGTCATATGTATGTAAATATAAACTTATCAATTTGAGGATATTTCACTATACCATTCAATTTTAAAGTCCTTAGAAAAATTCAAAAGGTAGAAATTATCTTGATTTATGGTAGTACTTCCTTCTTTGATAGGTGTTTCTCTACTCCTTGATGATTATTCCCTTAGAGATATAGAATCTTTTCCTTAATTTGTTTCTAGGAATTTCAACATTCACCAATAATGTCTTAACACTCACCAAGAATGTCCTAAAACTCATCAAGTTTTGACACTCACCAAGAATGTCCTTGATCAAGATCTAACACTCACCAAGAATGTCCTTGATCAAGCTCTAACACTCACCAATAATGTCTCTTGATCAATCTATGACACTCACCAAGAATGTCCTTGATTAAGCCTTGATGCTCACCAAGAATGTATAAATCAAATTTTGACACTCACCAAGAATGTCTCTTGATCAAGCTTTGACACTCACCAAGAATGTCCTTGATCAAGCCTCGATGCTCATGAAGAATGTCTAAATCAAGTTTTGACACTCACCAAGAATGTATCTTCAGCAAGCTCTAACACTCACCAAGAATGTCCTTGATCAAGCCTCGACACTAACCAAGAACGTCTAAATCAAATTTTGACACTCACCAAGAATGTCTCTTGATCACTGGATTCCCTTTAGGAATCTTTACATTCATAAGAAATGTCCTCCACCAAGGATATCTTAGACCTCTAGATTCTCTTTAGGGATCTTGACATTTATAAGAAATTCCCTCGACCAAAGATATCTTGGATCTTTGGATTCCCTTTAGGAATCTCTGCATTTATAAAAAAATGCCCTCTATTAAATCCTTATGGTAAGTCTATCATATTAGGCTTCTTAACGCTCTAGGGAGGACTCTCTGGGATTTGAATGATATAAGGTCAATTCTAGAGTAGTCCTTGGTTATTTTGTCATCTTCTTTGGAGCGCTTCCACCAAGGCCTCTAGGATGGTCAATATATGACACATTCCTAACCTTGGAAGAGATTTCCTTTATCCAAGTATTTTTTTTACATATGCATATGTTTGGATGAGATGTCCTCTATAAAAATCGCTTTTCACATATGTTGACTCTACAATATATATTGTCTCTTAAGAGATTATATCAATATCTCATCTGATATCCAAATGATACTATTTGTATCAATCCTAAGTGGCAATAATTACTCCTAATAAGATTTCTTATAAAAATTCAAATGTAAGAGGCAATAGTTATCTCTGATATCTTTCAAATTCAAATATTAATAATTCTAATATAAATATCAATAACAATATCTCTATCACAAATATCATTTTCTAAGGATATTATATCTGACATAAATACTAAGAATATTAGTTCCTATGATACATCTACTCTTCTCTAATACCCCTGATGCATATACTAATTTCTTCTAATATTAAACTTGATGTAAATTTGAATTATAATTAGTAATATATTTGACATAGATACTAGTAATAATTACCTTTGGTAAATAATACCAATAATAATACCTTGGATTGCTGAGGTGAGTATCCCCTTCCTACGATATATATATATATATACATATACATGTATATATATATATATATATGTGTGTGTGTGTGTGTGTGTATGTATACACACACACACA
>MU223206.1:1571835-1583652 GCA_018584345.1 Thuja plicata | reverse complement strand
TGTTGAATAATTGATCTTAAGTGATTGAAGTCTTTAATTGATTGATTAGTAATTCTCTAAATCATTAATTTATAGTCTTAATGAATTAATCTCAACTCCTTTGATTTCATCTTCCCTTTTGTCGGTTCTTATGATTTAATTGTGAAGTGATGATAGATTTCATTGATTAATTAAGGACTCTACAATTTATTTCTGTTGTGAATATGTATGAGTTTTGTTGACGAAGACACCATGGTATTTTCCATTGCAGCGCCTTCCATTTGAGTATGTTGGGGATAATTTTCATAGTGTTACGTTTCTTCCCCTCTCCACATAATCTTTCTGGTCTACACCAATATCGTTCCTTGAAATTACTTGATATCATTTAATGTATGTGGCGTAATAGAGGGCATTCAACCATATTCACAAAAAGATGGATGAAATGCAATAACCTTTGTACCATTGTTGATGTGACCATTCAATTATTATCCTTACGACTTAAGGAATGTGTTGTTTTTTTTATTGCAGACCATATTACTTTGTCATCCTAATAAGAAGAGAAATATGTTAAGTGCGATGCCCAACATGTCGACTAAGAGGCCTATACATGTCTTTCATAATTTATTTATTTATTTATATATTTGAACTTTATTACTATTATTTATTTAATCATTATTTAGTTTTATTATTATTAATTTTTAATATTTTAATCTTATCATTATTATTATTCACTCATTGTATTATTATATTAATAGAATATATTGTATTATACATTGATTCAATAACATATAATAATGTATTATATTAATTAATTGGAATAATATTGTAGACACCTAAATCTGATTAAACATATCTAATCACATTTAGTGCCTTCTAGGACATTATCAACTAAGTAATCAGTCATTACCTAATTGATTTATGTTATCCTACTAGCCTGATTAATTCATCTAATTAAGCTATAGTCTGATTAATTATTAAATGGAAACCAATGGCCTAATAGTTAATTAAATCCCCTTTTCCCCTATTAGATTGAATGAATATACTTATTCATTTAGTTTAATTCATGTTATCTATTTTCCCTCCACTTGTGAATTGGATATTCAACTATATTCAATTTAAACCCTAACCTAACCAATTCCAACCACTTAACCCTGTGTTCTAACTCAACCCAAATTTTTCACACATGCTAACCCTTCTTCATTAGCTAATTGCTCCTAATCAGCTAATTAACCCCTCCACTCATTCTCTCGTCTCCCATCACCATCTCCCTAATAACCTATCTCAAACCCTAACCCTAATCCTAATCTCCTCCTAAGCTTGACACATTCCTAATCCTAGGATTAGGAACTTAACCCCAACCCCAAAGTCAAACTTCTCAAACCATCCTCATAAATTCCCATCCATAAGAATGTAAGCCTCTTTAATGCTCGTACAACCCTCATTACTCACCCTATCCCTTAAAGTTTACTCTCATCCCCTTTGCACATGGACCAAAATGGTCACGTTCCTCATCCCCTCACACCCTCTCTCCTTGTGACACTTTCCAAAATGGGATGCATTTGAATAAGCACAATACATGTGCTCTCCTTCAAATGCATATGAGCCCCTCTTGAGGTTTGCATCCTGACCACTCATTTTGAGTCCATTTTTCTATATAAGGAGCTCATTCCCTTCACAAATAATCTCATCTTGTTATGCAGAGTTATAATATTTTTTTGAAGAAATTAGTCTTGAATCTTGGAGCATGCATCCTTTGAGAACACATCCACATCAATGGACACATCCAAAGATCAAAAGGGAGCTTGAATCAGTTTTAGGGAGGTTTTCACTCCTTATGCTTTATTTTTTTTAAGTTTTCTTTTCAGTCCAATCTTGAGTACATAGTTTTGATTATTAGGTGTAGAGTGCTTTATTTATTTATTGTATTCCTTTTAAAACACTAATTTTCACCTCTCACATTTTTGGCACACCTGGTGGGACCCACTTCATGGGTCATTATTACTAACTTAATGCATTTTTGTGAGTTTTTGTAAGTTTTGTGGAGTTGCAGGTTTAGAGGCATCTTGGCTCAAAACAGTCTCCACCATCCCGTCAGGATCGCCATTTCTAGTTGAAACAACTATAAACTTGCCCATAATCAAATCTGTGGCAATTTTTTTTGCAAACAGGTCATTTGATCTGCACGCAAATCAAGACAGGGTTGCAGTCTATTAAAAAAAATTTGAATTTTTTAATCCTAACTCTCTGTCAGTCAAAATTATTTTGCTGGTAATCCTTGAAATTGAACATAGTCCAAACACTAACCTCAAGCCCAAAGCTTAAGCCTCAACTCCACTACTTTACTTAACCTACATTATACTTGTTATAAAAACCAAGTTTTGTTTTATACTCCTACGCATGTGGGATTAAACATCCCACTTCCCACACCTCTCTGTCCACCCCGTGCAGCTCCTCCGCCTGCACTACCACTCCACTTCCCACCTCCCTTCAACCTATGCCACCACTCCACTTGCCCACCTCCACCAGCTGCTCCCCCTTCCCCGTGTTGTTTCCCCTCACCATCCCACCTTCCACGCAACCTCCATGCGCTACAAACCCTCCCTGCGCAGCTCCTCCCCTCTGCTCTTCTCTTCCCCCACCGCTTCACCTACTACCTTCCCACCCCATGCAGCCTCTGCACTCACTACCCGGCATCTCATCCTCTCACCTTTTCTTCCTCCCAGCCCTGCAACTCTCCTCTTCTCCCTCCCTCCGCCCACAAACCTGCAACCTTTCTGCACTCCTCCCGCGCAACCTCCCTATGCTTCACCCTACCTCCACTACTTCCAAACAGCCCCTGCTCCGCCACTTCCAAACCCCTCCTCTGCCACCTCCTTCAGACCTCCAAACGGGCCAACCACAGACTACCACGTGGCAAGCCAGTTGCCACAGGTGCACACAATCAACACCCAATCAGCAAAGGGGCTTTTTTTTTTCCACACAGGAAGAAATTGCAGCATAAATTTGACGCCTATTCAGCCATCATTTTTTAGGGTTATCGACATTCTGCAACACTCATACGACCATCAAATTTAACCACATAGAATGATGATGTCATCAAGGACTTAGCCCATTTTCAAACTTGCAACTCCATAATGAGGCACTTTTATGAAAATGATCATAACTTTTGCATACAAGCTCCATTTTGGACGATTTGAAAAGCATCAAAAAGATTACTTAAAGGCCTTTTCAGATTTGAAAGCCACTTCATCAGATGCCTCATTGAAATTCAGGTACACTCATTCCAGTTACCCCTTCTTTTGCAAAGTAACACGTTCATATCTTTAGCAACCGTGATCATTTTTAATCATTCATTTTCCACACATTTGAAAATTGGGCTTAAAATCAATGCACACACTCTTGAATGACTTAAATAAATTTACTATAAATCGACGCAAAATAATACACTTACATTTTGGTGCATTAAAATTGACTAAATCAAACGTAATCTCAAATGTCCTAAAGTAATTGAGCAATCAAATCACACCCAATCTCGAATGCACAAGGAATTGAACCAAGCTATCACACATTTCATTTTTTGGATCCTAAAAAACTAAACAAAGCTATCGCACATTTCATTTTTGGATCCTAAAAACTAAACAAGAAATCCCATATCTTGTTTTGGGTTTAAAACTCAACAAAGATATCGAACATTTCATTTTGGGTCCTAAAAACTAAACAAGACAGTCACACATTTCCTTTTGGGTTCTAAAAATTGAACAATCAAATGAACTCAATCTTGAATGCATAAGGACAATTGAACAAGGCAAAATACATTTCACTTTGGTTCTCCTAAAATGAACAATCTTACGAGTTCATTTATGTCTTAGATCAAAACAAACATTGCCTAACTTATCAGAAACTAATCACGTGTCTTGCATCTTTGGTGCACTTGCACAAACTTCTGTAGAGTGCAACCTCACTTCACGCACTATCCTCTCCCACTGGCTTTCGTGGTCATTGGTCCAAGAGAAAGGTGATTGTGACCGTTTGAAATTTTCAAATTTTCTTAGAGGGGCCTGTTCAGAAGAAGCACGAACCCTTTTGGAGAACAACCCCAAACTGGTAAAACCTTCAACCAGTATAGAAATAAGGTGCGACCCAAAGGTCCATTTTCAATCCTTTCAAGCTTGGATGAATCATGTTTGATGGTAGTCCATACTGGGTGAACTCCCCAACATATTTGGCATGATCAAACTATGCTCTTAAGTGAGTCACATTGTACAAACCAATTGTGGGGACTCCACGAAAATACTAGAAACTGATAAAATAGAAACTTACCTATTTCACCTCTGTCAGCTTGATAATTGGCTGGGTAAGGAAGATAGTAACTTCTCCAAGAAACTTGCACATTCATGCCACCTTGAGCATTTGGAGTCAGATAATATGACATCATGACTAGAGCCGCATGCTTGGTAAGGGTCATATTCTGATTAGCTCTCATGTGTGTTCCTACGTATGCAAGCAAAGGTTTTCAAGCTAACCAAATCCTTAGGTAGAATTTATTATGTGTGCATGCGATGTTACAAACCTTGTGAAAAATAGATCTTGAACATACACAATCCAAAAATTTTGAAGTCCTTTTGCCAAAGAGATCAACATTTGTATGCTTCTTGCAAGGTTGCTTTGCCTCTTGCAAGACTATTTGCTAAAAATACCCAAAATCATCATTTTTTCCAAAAAGCATCCAAGGTATACTTGTCATAGTCACTGCCTCATCCTAAACAGTATCAGATCTGAGCTCATGTCCAATTTCATCAAGCATAAGAAAGTGAAGAATTATTTGCCTCCAATATGCAGAGAACAAAAGAACATAACCAGAGAGGCCAAGAAATATCAGCATATCCTTAAGTCCATTAAGAAAGAGAACCATACACATGAAGAATACGAAAAAGGTCCAATACAACTACAAGATTGCTCGCTTCATTCAGAAATTACACACAAACCACACCTTCATTCACTTTGAGCACTATGAAAATTTGGCATATCAACAATTTGTTCACCAAATCCTCCACATATTTTCATCCTAGGTTCATAATCGTGTCCTTACTCTCATCTAGCATCAATTTATTCTAGTTTCATCCAGTCCTCCGTTTCTCCCCATATCCTAGACTAGCAGGGCTATCTTTTCCATCCCCCATCCCCTTTCCATCTTCTTCAGAGTTAGTCCTTCCCTCTATCCTGAGTTTAATCTGAATCCTAGTCTGAGTTTGTTTGTTCATCCTAAACTAAGCTTGAGTCTTCCATCCATCTTCATCCTTTTTCCCTATCCAACTCATCTGCAACCCGTCATGTCACAATTCTATTATGATGAGTTTGGTCGTCCTACCTATTCCTCGACTTTATCCTAGTTTGATGACGATGAAGTTCTTGTTGATCATGATGCGTACTTTGAAAACCTTAAAAATCTCTCCCTAGCATCTAATATTGATAATTAAGGTCTTGTTGATCGTGATGCGTACATGGAAAACTTTAGCAAGCTTTCTCCCAGCATCCCCCAAACTCTAGTCATTCCTCCACACTACCCCATCATGTCTCCTTCCATACCCACTAGCACTCCTTATCATATCTTTGATAAGGGACATCTTTCTTATGCTCCATCCACATCTCCTTCTTATACATACATGCCTACATCTTATCCCATGATCATATCCCTACCTCCGTCTTTTCAAAACAACACTACTAGCTACATCCCTAATCCTAATCCACCATCTCATTATCCTCCAACCCATGTTCAAATCCCTAATCCTAGTCCTCCATTTCCTCCAAAACATCACCATGATCCCCATGCTATTGTTAATCTACCATCAACTCTATCCTACCCATATACCCCATCTTATCCCAATCTACCATCTCCAATTCCTACCTACATTACCACATATTCCAAACCCCAATCCATCCCTCCTCTCCTATTAGTTAGTCAATCAAGTTCATAGGACATTGCCACACCTACCTATGTGAACTATCTCATTGTACCATCTTCCCACCATCCAAAATATAAGTCTCCAAGAAGTTTCACAAGGAATCCATCACAAAATCCATCTTTTAAAGTTGATGAGTCATGTCATATCACTCCCCGTGTGAAGCCACTAGTGACAAGGCCTTTTCCCATCCCACACCCATCATTCCTCTTCCATCTCCCATACCTATTATTTCCCTTCTAGATCTCATAATTTTTTATCCTCTTCAATCTCCTAGCACCATCGAATTCCCCTCATCCATTGAATTCATCCAATCTTCATCCCCATCTTCTCCTCCTAACACTATCCACACATCCCCCCATCTTCCCTCTATTCCAATCATAAAATCTCCCATCCTTTTATCTTCTCCATCTGAAGAGTCCCTTCACACATCCTCCATCACACCATCCACATCAATCCAATCATGTAAAAACCTTGTCCAAAATCATGTTGAAGTATCCATTTACTTGAATGAATATTGTATCATCCCATCCACTCCACTTCCTAATTAATCCACTCCTTCACATCAAGATCCTACCATTCCATCTCCTCCAACTCTAAATCCATTACCCCATCTGATTTAAGATCCAAGGATCCCATCCCCTCCCCTTCATCCTCCTTTATCACCTCCAATTCCAACTATCCCCCCACCATTACTCCATCACCTTGGTCCACTCACATTCATCCAAGATGGTCCTCTTAAAACAAAAGAAATCAGTTACATCTCCACCATTTGCCATGCACTTGATAATGGACTCACATCTTGTTCCTTCACTGAAAAGTATCCTACCTTGACTCAAATGCTTAAAAATGGAATTATCAAGGTAAAGGTACAGGCCTAAATGAGAAAGGTACCCTAGAGCCCATTCATGTTACAATACATCCAAAATCTTGTGGTATTGGTTGTACACCTCAGGATCCTTCATCCAAAACTGTTGGTACAACTAAAGAAAATTTCAAGAGTGCTTTCAAACCCTCCATAACATCTTCCTATTGTCCCTCTAAAGCATATAATGTCATCCCCCCTCCTCCATCCTTGCAACCCAAGACAACCTACCATATTCCTCCTTCATCCTCTCAATCCATTTTGGGCCCCTATGTCCCAAAATATCATCCCACATCTTATCCCACTCCTTCCTTCATCCATCAATCCCATATAATAAATCCCACCACTTACATTCCCAATTAGGATCAATAAAGGAACATACCCATGTGCCCCATCCACCATCCTACCTCCACCACTCCATCCATATTTCCTCCATATCATGCAAGTTCTCATATCTCTTCCAATGCTACTCACTATAATTTGGATGCCAAATCACCAATGTATAAAGCTACAGATCCACAATCTAAAGATTGTCATGTCCACTTCAAATGACATGCTCCAGAAAAAGAAAATCCAATAAAAGAATGAACTACATCCCATAGGCCACAAAATCCCACCAAATAAAATGCAAAAACTATGTGGATCCCAAAGCACAAAGATGACATGCATCTAAAAGAAAAATCCATTGTGGCATCCGAGGTTACGAATCCTCTAGTTGAGAATTCCTCTCCTCCATCTTCAAAATCTATTTTGGGTCCTTATTTCCCACAACTTCCTACCATGATTCCTACATCGCATCCATAGGTACCATCTGCTTCACATTCACTCTTCCCACATCCCTCGCAACATGTGTCAATGTTGATCCTGACAGCATCCCCTTATCCCACTCACTTTCCATCATTTTATTTGCATACTTCCAACTATCATATCCCCTATCCCACATATCTCCCCCGCATAACTATCTCATACCTACATTTTCCTAAGTCACTCATCCCACATAAAGTTATACCAACATATCATGATCAACACCAAAAGAAAAAAATAGAAAAAAGCAAAAGCAACAAAAGAAGCAAAAAAAAAACAGAAATCAATTCGTCCATTGGTGAAAACCTGGCAAACAAGCACCTTGGAAAAGTACCATGATGAAAACTTGGTAAACAAGCATCATGCATAGTTCCTCCATCCAATTTCTCTTCACACTTAGGGGCAATTCCTTCTGGTCCCCATCCATCTACCATCCATATCTTGTCTTGTCCTTTTCACTTCCTCCATCCTCCTCTAGATCTTGATGAGAAATATGCAGGCCACCCTATCTACATGCTTTTTGGACATCTCTTGACATCCATCTCCTATCTCCCATCTTTATCCACCTATCCTTTTATCCACCCATCCTTCCTTCCACCTATCCTTTTATCCACCCATCCGTCCTTCCATCTATCCTTTTGCATTATCTTCCTCCCTTATCCACCCTTCGTCCTATCTTTCATTCAACTCCGTCATCCTCTTGTTATCCTCTCGTTCATCGTATCATACCCCCTCCTAATGCTTCCTCGCATGCATGAACTATCCTAAGTAGGGGCATTATGTTCCTTGGTGAAGTATTCCTTGGAGACCTTCTCGTATCCACCTGTCATTTCACAATCCTCCTCTCCTATCCAGAAACCTTCAGCTATCTATCCATTCCTCTAATAAAATCCTTCCATCCAGAGCTTCCCTCTCCACATTCCCAAGCATCTCCTCCATCTTCCAATTATTCCTTTCATATATCCCATCACTTGTTTCTTCCCTTGTCATTCATATCTAGCTCTAGGCTATCCTAATACACCCAATGCCACCCATTCCAATCCCAATTCACCTCGTGACCTACCATCGCATGCAAATCCTATCCACATCCTCCAGCTATCCAAAGTCAAGCAACAATCAGCCCATCCAAGCACATCCTTTGCCTTGGTTCAAGCTTTGATCACAATCCACTCATCATCATTGGGATGCATCCTTCCTAATCCTTGTGTTTTCTTTGGGATTACATCATTCCCACATCTATATCACCCCATCTTTTATTCCTCTATCTTGGCCTTTTGGCTCAACCGGGGCAACATCATGCATATCTGCCTCATCTCATCCATTCTCCCTAATCTTCCTATGTCTTTAGTTTGTATATATCTCATCTGTGTTAGTCCAGTCTTGAGTCTGATCTCGCCCGTACATATCTCGTGTCCTTGGTCGGTCTCCTTGCATAGAGTGATCCAATTCCATTCCAAATCCTATGCTACAACAAGTTCCTTTTGACAAAATCATGCTTCCGCAATTTGATCTCAGTACATATTTTTTCCGATTAGATCCACACTTGACATCTCCGTGGAAATGGGTCCATGTAGGATGTATCCTTCTTCACATTGACCTAAATCCAATCATCTTCATTAGAGTAGGTGTGTGTAGGATGTATCTTTCCTCACGTCTGACCTAAATCCAATCATCATAAATGAAACAGGTCCTTGTAGGATGTATCCTTCCTCTTGACTGACCTGAATCCTATCAATATTTCGTATCGTTTGATCTCTCTAGCAAAAGGCGTCTTGTGGTTGAATTTTTTATCTTGAAATTTGATTTTGGTTCTTGTTTATCATTCCTGATTCTCTTAGTTGTTCTCCACCTCAATGTTGCCATGATTCTTTATATCATGGTATGTTGTGAATGGACGCACTTGGAATAAGGGAACTTGATCTTTTTTTTTTCTTCTTGTGAATCAGTCGGATATGACCCTTGCATATATGTAATCCATTTGGGTTCACATCTTGCGCTTGGGAAATGTCATTTTATTATGGGCCTTTTCCACCATCATTTTGATCATGGTTCTTCGTGGGAGTCTTGTATGATGTTGGGGAAAACCCCGTGTGTTTGTTGTGTTAGTCGTCTGCAACACTGGTGACAAGGCCTTGTGTTCCTAGTAACCTTGGCATGGTCTCTAGCATTTCTATATCAAAATAAGTGCTCAAACTACATGGTGGCATTCCTTCCCAGAATACTCCTCGCTCAAGCTTCAAGCAAATCCCCCCACATCAAACCCTCAACAAAGAAATCCTATCCTACCAATCAGATGTTGGAAATATTGTTTGGAAAGCTACAATGGAAACAATTATTTTTTTGTCATTGATGTCAAACCTTAACTGGTGAGACTATTGCTATCTTTTTGAGTACCATATCTATTGAATGATGGAGGAGACTTAACAAGAAGACCAAGAGGAATAGTTGAGTTATGAGGAATTACAAAGGGTACTTTATCAGTTGGCACATTGGCAAAGTAATATGTTATTTATCTTTCATTCACAGTTTACTGAGAACAGTTTATGCCGAGAAAGTTTTGTGTCGACCGAACACTTTTGTGTGCCGAGCATATTTCCCTGTATGTGCTGAGTGTCAGTAAATTGCCGAGCAAGTTTTGTGTTGACCAAGCAGCAGTATTTTGATGATTGGTGAGATTTAAGATCTATGGCTGACATAGTTGATTTTATTGGGATATGTAAAGTTAATTAAGGATAAGCATGTTTGATCTACACTATGTAAATGCATGGGTAACCGTAATTAATGCATGGATCAAAGATTTAATTGGTGATTGTATTGGAGAAATAAATTAAATGTAATGATTGAAAGATATGTTGGATCTGACCTAACCTAAGATCTATGATCTTGATTAAGTGGCAAAAGATGTATATGACCTAGATGGAGAGGTATATGATAACCTCGAGGGGTTATTCATAGTACTAGAGAAAATAGTTGTGTATGCAGAGTATGCAAGAGGATTTCATGGTTAATTGACTGATTGGCTAGATCTAAGCAAAGAAGGCTGAGTAGAGAAGCAGAGAGAGATTGCTTGACGAATTCCCAAGAAGATCTGGAGTTTGAGATGACAATGGAGGCCACTCAGTGAATTAGCATTAGAGCTAAATTGGATCTAGATTGCAAAGTAAGTTGTATGAATAAGATCAAACCTTCTGATTAATTTCTAACCATTGTATCAGTTAAAATCCTTTAACCAAGTTGACCTAATATTCATTGTATAAATCCTTTGAGCAAGGTGACATTCAGATTGGAATGTTCTAAGTCCTCTAACAAGGCCACTCCTAATAGGGTGATTAAATCCTTTAACCAGGTCACATTTAGCAATGTGTTTTGTAACCTTTAACATGGTTGGCTCTTAATAGGGCATCACTTCAGAAGAGTGAAAACTTGATAGCATATTATTGGTGGTTTTTCCCAAATTGGGTTTCCATGTTAAATACTGGTGTCAACTTGTGTGAATGTTTATATTGTGTTTTACTATTAAGTTTCTACAAGCTTATTTCATCTAAACAGTAAACTTCATACTTATATTGTTGACTTATGTTATCGTTGCTGAATAGATATGAGTTGTTTCATTTGGTATAAAATTTTAATGGGCACATCTAGACTTGTGGATAACTGATTCACCCCCCTTCTCAGTTATTCTAAATCTATTCTAACAATTGGTATCAAAGCTTTGGTCTCTTGAAAAATTTTGAAGGTACTTGGAGCAAAAGATCAAGATGTATAAAAGGGAGGTACCAAAGTTGAACAAGGACAACTTTCCAGCATGGCAAAGTTTGATGAAATTTCATTTGGCTGGTGTTGGTGATTCTGCTAAACATTTTGTTGATCAAGAATATGTAGCCCCTACAGGAGCTCTCAATGTTGCACAATTAAGAGAAAAACAAGAACATAATCAAGCAATGTTGGAGATTGTATCATCCCTGAACTATCATGAGTTCAAAGACATAAAGGACTATACAAGTGCAAAGAAAATATGGAACACTCTTGAAACCATCTATGGAGGTGACACAAATTTGTTAAGAGCCAAATCTGAAAGCTTGAGAGGTAAGTTTGATGAAATGAAAATGCAAGAAGGAGAAAATATAGTTTCATATTATGGTAGGATAAAGGAAGTTGTAAATGCTATTGGAGGAGCTAAAGGAACCATTGATGATAACACCATCATGA
>MU223206.1:1541164-1570393 GCA_018584345.1 Thuja plicata | reverse complement strand
TTTCATCAGCATTTCCTATATAATGGACCCTTCATAACCATTTGAAGGATCCAGGATTTCAAGTTTACAAGCGCCATTACTCTGTCAGCATTCAGGCCATCCTGCGATCACACACACACTTTGCAATCATCAACATCTCGACGCTTCTCAAGTCATAGACGCTGCCCAGCCAATACTGAGCATCAAGAACAGCGTTATTGAAGGAGTAGAGAGAGACAATAGAAGCTTCAAGCTTCGAAGGGTTTGCATTCATTTGTCTTCCTTTTCGTTGTTTGTACATTTTATTGCTTGCGTTTCGATCATTTCGTTTAGTAGTTATTGCTTAATAGATTTGCATGCACTTGTGAACCTTGGCTACTAACCCCTGCCCTTGGAAAACCGTGGGAAACCGGAGAGAGAGGCGTATAGAAACCTTAGATCAGTGTAAAGGTGGTTATGTTAAATTTGGAAATGATACACCATGTCGTGTTAAAGGGAAAGGATCAATTCAATTGATTGACAAAATCAAATGTGATGATGTATATTGGGTTGATGATCTAAAGTATAACCTATTGAGTGTTTCAAAGTTGAATACTTATGGTTAAAGAGTTGAATTCCATCACAGGGAAACAAAGATCTATGATGCCAATGGAGAATTAGTTAGAGGTGGTGATCAAACAAAAGGTAACTTTTTCTATCTGGATTTAGCTGATGAGACATGCTTGTTTGCACAATATAATGATGTTTGGTTATGGAATAAAAGGTTGTGTCATGTAAACTTTGATAACCTGGTAAGCATAAGAAAATTGAAAAAGGTTAGAGGGCTGCCTAAGTTAAAAAAACCTAAAAATGCAATGTGCAAGCAATGTCAATTAGGAAAGATGACTAAATCTAGCTTCAAGAGAAAAACTCATACTTCTGAGAATATTCTAGAACTGGTTCATACTGACCTTTGTGGACCTATTGGTGAGAAAATTTATTGTGGGGAAAAATATTTTGTCTTATTTGTTGATAATTACTCTAGAATGATAACTGTTATGTTTCTTAAGGAAAAATCTGATGCATTCTAGTTGTTTAAGTGGTACATGGAAAAAGTTGAAAAGGAGATAGGTAAGAGTCTGAAATGTCTGAGATCTGATAGAGGAGGTGAGTTTATTTCTAATGAGTTTAACAAGTTTTTCAATGACAGAGGGATAAAAGGACAAATGTTCGCACCTAGGACTCCACCACAGAATGGTATAGCTGAAAGAATAAACAGGTCTATCATGGATTGTGCCAGAACACTAATGATGGAGAAAAATGTTGTACATAAATATTGGAGAGAAGTTGTAAGTACAACAGTTTATACCCTGAACAGAGTGCAAGTCAAGAAAGGTACAAATACTACACCTTATGAGCTATGGTATGGATTTGCACCTAGTGTAAGCTACTTTAAAGTTTTTGGAAGTAGATGTTTCATACTGAAGGATAACAGAAATGAAAAACTTGATGCTAAAGGTGAGGAAGGCATATTTCTTCGATATTCAACTAAGAGTAAGGCATATAATTGTTTGAATTCTAACACTAACAAAATTGTAGAAAGTGCAAATGTTAGAATTGATGAATATGAAGAAGAAAGCATGACTGGGCCTGAGAGTTACAAATCATTCACCTATCCTGATGAGGTAGATTCTAACGAATTACCTGAGACTAAAAATGATGTTGCCGAGCAACATTCTGCACCTGCTGAGTCACAAAACGAGATTGACGGACAACAAGAGGTGACTGTCGAGCTATCTGATGGAGATATCAGGTCACGGTTTCAACCTAAATTAAACTTGAATGATCAATCTGAAGCATAGAAAGAACCTACTTTGGCAAAATATGTAAGAAGGCACCATAAACCTGATCAAATCATAGGAGAAAAAGACTCTGTAGTCATGACAAGAGGCAAATTGAGAGAAGACACCTGCTTGTTATGTGATTTTGAGCCTAAAACAGTAAAAGATGCTTTAGACAATGAAGATTGGATTCAATCCATGAACGAAGAGATTGAACAGATTGAAAAGAACAATACTTGGACACTTGTACCTAGGTTGATTGATAAAAATGTAATTGGTACTAAGTGGGTATTCAGAAACAATATGAATGAGCATGGACAGGTAACAAGAAACAAAACTAGACTGGTATGCAAGGGTTATGCACAAGAGGAAGGAATTGACTATGGAGAAACATTCGCTCCAGTTGTAAGATTGGAAGGTGTCAGAACCTTACTTGCATATGCAGCCTATAAAGGATTTAAACTTTATCAAATGGATGTGAAGTCAACATTTTTAAATGGAATATTAGAAGAAGAAGTCTACATTGAACAAGCTGATGGATTTATAGACCCAAGCAAAAGGAATATGGTTTGCAAGCTACACAAAGCACTATATGGACTGAAGCAAGCACCCAGAGCATGGTATGAAAGATTGCACAACTATCTGATGAAGATTGGATTTGCAAGAACAAATGACAACATCAATCTGTATTTGAAGACAGAGCAAAGTAAATGTACTTTATTAGCTGAAATTTTTGTTGATGACATTATCTTTTGTGGACAAGATATGTTATTCCAAGCATTTGCAAAGGAGATGCAAACTGAATTTGAGATGTCTATGTTTGGTGAGATAAATTTTTTTGTTGGTTTACAAATATATTAGATGAAGAATGGTATCTATATTACTCAATCAAAATATGTCAAAGAGATACTAAAAACTTTTGGAATGGAAGATTCAAAACCACTAAGTACACCCATGGCCACTGGACAGAAGTTAACCAAAAATGATGAGACAAAAGAAGTAAATCAAACACTATATGGATCAATGATTGGAAAGCTGCAATATGTTGTACATAGTAGACTTGATATTGCATTAGCTGTTGGTATTGTTGCTAGATTTTTTGCCAATCCCAAGAAACTCATATGATGGCAGTAAAAAGGATTCTGATATACTTGAAAGGAATAGATGACTATGGTCTGTATTACAAAAGGAATGAGAAATTTGAACTCAGAGTCTATACTGATTCTGATTGGGCTGGAAATGTAGATGAAAGAAAAAGCACCACAGGAGGGGCATTTCTCTACGGAAAAATATTAGTTTTATGGACAAGCAAGAAACAGAACTTCACCTCACAATCTATAGCTGAAGCCGAGTATGTGGCAGCAGTAGTTAATTTCTCTAATATCGTGTGGTTGAAGATACTACTGAAAGGTATGAAAGAAGAGATCACAGAACCAGTTGTCATATATTGTGATAACACGAGTGCCATTAATATTTCAAAGAACCCTGTAATGCACTCTAAGATAAAGCATATAGCTATCAAGTATCATTAATTGAGGGAGCTAGTTTAAAAGAAGGAAGTGAGACTGGAATATGTGAACACTAAGGAACAATTAGCAAACATATTTACAAGGGCACTACCCAAGGATGCTCATGAGTATCTGTGAGGTAAATTGGGGGTGATTCCCCTAACTGAAGCTAATTAGTTCATAATGGTACTGTTGCATCAAATGTTATAATTCAAGCATATTTTTCACATTGATGCATAGGCAGTCACACTTTAGGATGCTACCTAAAGTTGTGAAGAGACAAACAAGGAACGTAAAAGAGTATAAGTCGTAAGAAAGATGACAGGAACAACATGATACAGAGTTTAGAATAGAAGAATCTGCATGATGAAGATGTCAACGTCTTTGGCATTGTTGTCAAAGAGGGAGAAGTTTACTGAAAGATGGATAATTATATTGAGAAAGCTATAGGGAGAGTTTACTACTTAGAGAAAAAGAGATTGATGAACAAAAACATAAAGATATCAGTGTGATTACAGACATAGAAGGAGAAATGTTTTACAGATGAGAATCAAAATGAAGCTAAAGACATTAATAAAAATTTGTTCATACAAGGAACACGTGCACTTTTTGGGTTGTATGCTAACTATGTTTGTTTTATAGTTTTTGTGTTGCCATCAATGCTAAAGAGGGAGATTGTTGGAAATATTGTTTGGAAAGCTACAATGGAAACAATTATTGTTTTGTCATTGATGTCAAACCTTAACTGGTGAGACTATTGCTATATGTTTGAGTACCATATCTATTGAATGATGGAGGAGATTTAACAAGAAGACCAAGAGGAATGGTTGAGTTATGAGGAATTACAAAGGGTACTTTATCAGTGCCACATTGGCAAAGTGATATGTTGTTTATCTTTCATTGACAGTTTACTGAGAATAGTTTATGCCAAGCAAGTTTTTGTGTTGGTCGAGCACCAGTGTGTGTCGAGCATATTTTCCTGTATGTGCCGAGCATCAGTAAATTGTCGAGCAATTTTTGTGTTGGCTGAGCAGCAGTATTTTGATGATTGATGAGATTTAAGATCTTTGGCCGACATAGTTGATTTTATGAGGATATGTAAAGTTAATTAAGGATAAGCATGTTTGATCTACACTATGTAAATGCATGGGTAACCGTAATTAATGCATGGATCAAATATTTAATTGGTGATTGTATTGGAGAAATAAATTAAATGTAATGATGGAAAGATCTATTAGATCTGACCTAACCTAAGATCTACGATCTTGATTAAGAAACAAAAGATGTATCTGACCTAGATGGAGAGGTATATGATAACCTCAAGGGGTTATTCATAGTAGTAGAGAAAATAGTTGTGTATGCAGAGTATGCAAGAGGATTGCATGGTCAATTGACTGATTGGCTAGATCTAAGCAAAGAAGACTGAGCAGAGAAGCAGAGAGAGATTGCTTGACAAATTCCCAAGCAGATCCGGAGTTTGAGATGATAATGGAGGCCACTTAGTGAATTAGCATTAGAGCTAAATTGGATCTAGATTGCAAAGTAAGTTGTATGAATCAGATCAAACCTACTGATTACTTTCTAACCATTGTATTAGTTGAAATCCTTTAACTAGGTTGACCTAACAGTCATTGTATAAATCCTTTGAGCAAGGTGACATTCAGATTGGAATGTTCTAAGTCCTCTAACAAGGTCACTCTTGATAGGGTGATTAAATCCTTTAACTAGGTCGCATTTACCAATGTGTTTTGTAACCTTTAACAAGGTTGGCTCTTAATAGGGCATCACTTCAAAAGAGTGAAAAATTGATAGCATGCTATTGGTGGTTTTTCCCAAATTGGGTTTCCATGTTAAATACTGGTGTCAACTTGTGTGAATGTTTATATTGTGTTTTACTGTTAAGTTTCTATAAGCTTATTTCATCTGAACAGTAAACTTCATACTTATATTGTTGACTTATGCTATCACTGTCGAGCAGATATGAGTTGTTTAATTTGGTATAAAGTTTTAATGGGCACATCTGGACCTGTGGATAATGGATTCACCCCCCCTCTCAGTTATTCTAAATTCATTCTAACATCAAAATCTGACATCCTAGCAGCAATCCTATACTACCAATCAAAATCCTTCACCCCAGAAATAATCCTAATCATACACATAAACCCCCATCCTTGATACAAATTTGAATCTCCCATCCCTCATTCTTCTACCCCCTTCTTCTTTTCTTTCCTCTCGCTCTTCATCGTCTTTTCGAGACGCCGCCATGGCTTCATTATTTCTCCATGTCGCCCACTCGAGGGAGGCATCACCCTAGTCATAATTCTATTCTATATTCTATCCCAATAATCACTCTAGGGAAACTTCATTGCCTACATCACATCTTCACGTCATCTATTATTTTAAACGTCTTTGAAATAGCGTTATTCTAACACTATGTCGAAGAGGGGGAAAATGTAGACACCTAAATATGATTAAACATATCTAATCACATTTAGTGCCTTCTAGGACATTATCAACTAAGTAATCAATCATTACCTAATTGATTTATGTTATCCTACTAGCCTGATTAATTCATCTAATCAAGCTATAGTCTGATTAATTATTAAATGGCAACCAATGGCCTAATAGTTAATTAAACCCCCTTTTCCCTATTAGATTGAATGAATATACTTATTGATTTAGTTTAATTCATATTATCTATTTTCCCTCCACTTATAAATTGAATATTCAACTTTATTAAATTTAAACCCTAACCTAACCATTTCCAACCACCTAACCCTGAGTTCTAACCCATCCCAACCCCTTCACACATGTTAATCCTTCTTCATTAGCTAATTGATCCTAATCAGCTAATTAACCCCTCCACTCATTCTCTCTCCTCCCATCACCATCTCCATAATCACCTATCTTAAACCCTAACCCTAATCCTAATCTCCTCCTAAGCTTGTCACATTCCTAATCCCAGGATTAGGAACTTAACCCCAAACCCAAAGTCAAACTTCTCAAGCCATCCTCATAAATGCCCATCCATAAGCATTTAATTCCCGTCTATAAGTATTTAAGCCTCTTTAATGCTCTTACAACCCTCATTACTCACCCTATCCCTTGAAGTCTTCTCTCATCCCCTTTGCACATGGACCAAAATGGCCACATTCCTCATCCCCTCACACCCTCTCTCCTTGTGACACTTTTCAAAATGGGAGGCATTTGAAGAAGCACAATCCATGTTCTCTTCTTCAAAGAATCTAAGCCCCTCTTCAGGTTTGCATCCTGAACACTCATTTTGAGTCCATTTTTCTATATAAGGAGCCCATTCCCTTCACAAATAATCTCATCTTGTTATGCAGAGTTATAATGTTGTTTTGGAGAACATAGTCTTGAAGCTTGGAGCATGCATCCTTTGAGCACACATCCACATCAATGGACACATCCAAAGATCAAAAGGGAGCTTGAATCAATTTTAGGCAGGTTTGCACTCCTTATGCTTTATTGTTTTTAAGTTTCTTTTCAGTCCAATCTTGAGTGTAGTTATAATTACTAGGTGTTGAGTGCTTTATTTATTTATTGTATTCCTTTTAAAACACTAATTTTCACCTCTCACAAATATCATGTTATATGAATTAAAATATTATTTTATTTTATTATTATATTAAGTTAATTTTAATAATAAATTTTATTTATTTACTATTATTTTTAATTTACTTATTATGAAACTGCCTTGTTAGAAAGGGGACATTATAGTTTATTCATGCAAATTTATGTTGAACATCCAGAATACTGAGAGGGGAGGGGTGAATTAGTATTTCCTTGAAAAATTAAAAACTTTTGAATAGCTATTCACATTACATAATTTAAACTTGCTAAAAAGAAAGAGCAGAAAACAAATAACACATAACACGAGAATTTTTAATGGGAAAAACCATAGAGAGGGTTAACTCTCAAGTATTAGGTAACCAATTACTAAATATAAGGGTGGTGCACTATCGATGTGGCTCACTATGGGTGGGGCTTACTACCCAAAATACAAAACCAACTATTATAGTTGAAAGTTAGCTTATAAACAAAGTATGAAATACAAAATTGAAGTGTTAGAATTGCATTTGTATATGCATGAATTACAATTCTCATTGAAGTACAAAAATCCTTCTATGTAGTCACTAAATTACATATATCAGTTCTCTATAAACATCAATAGATCACATTTACATATTGCATATCATTTTTCATGTCAACATAGTCATCTATCTTCTTGTGTTGATGCCACTACCAATATATACAAGCAAGGTGCCATATCTTTTCATGTCGGCTTGGAAAAAAGATAAAATCTTATGAGCACACTACCAAAAAAGGCGTTGGAGATGTCATCCATATAAAATGATATCTTGATGTAAAGAAAAAATAGGTTTGGACCAAAATCTTGATGCATCATGAAATAGACTGAAATAAGTATCGGTGATATCGCTAATGGTAATACCGCTACCAGGCCTAGAGATAGATCGAAGATATGATTACCGAATTAACCAGAGCAATAACGTCAATGAAAACATATTAATGATGATATTATTGCAATGCAAATGATTTCTTATGTAACTCCTCGATTGAGGCTCTATTGGTATTGGTGAGATCTTTTGAAAGCTTGAAAGAATGATGCGCCTGTCGGATGGATAATTCTACAGACTCAATCTCTTTCTGGATTTCAATTTTGGTTGCTGCCATTGAAGACTATATTTATACAAAGAATTACCTTGCTCAAGAAGTTCTTGTACTTTCTCAAGAAGATGATGAATATCAAAAAAAGCATTTGCACATCTACCTTTCAATTCCTGTAAAAACTTATCCTTTATAGCTTCCTCTTTCGGATTAACCTTTTTCATTTATAGATGCAATCAAAACCTTTACTACCTGGATAAGTGCTCTGCACTTCTCTTTCATACTACTGGACTGGTCTATGTTAAAATCTGACATAATGCTTTGAAGAGCATAAATGGCCTCTTCAATGATATTATATTTTTCTTATAACTCTTTAAACAAATCATTTTTGGCCGAAGTTGAAATAGACTCGCTTATCTAAAATTTCTGGAATGGGATGACTTTTTCAAAATTAATAAGCAACTTGGAAGTAGTAACAGTCGACGAAACATGAGTGGAGAGGTAAGTTCCTCAGTGAATCATTAGAGCGTGTACTGGTGAAATTGTTTCCAATCTCTTCTCTTCTCTCAATAGTTTTTGTTACTAATTCTTTGCCTTTCCTTTGTTGTTCTTTTTTCTACACCTCCTTACCGGCACAAACTTCTTATAGTTTATTCTTTCCTAGTTTCCTCTTCTTCTCCTTTTTATTCTTTCTCTACTTCCTCCTCTTCTTTTTTCCTCATCTTTTTCCCGTGCTTCTGCTTCAACACCACATGGACCTACTGGAGCATAAATTATGACTAAAGAGCATTCATACTTTGTTTCTGGAGGATTATGATCAAGAGTGAAAATTTCCTCATCATTGTATTCTAGAACAAGACTGGTAGGATCTTCTTTATCATCACCGAACAACATACCCAACTTACTTGCCAATCTAGTCAACTCACTAATAATATATTCCTACATATGAATTGCAACACTTATATTCTTCATGAGAATGTGTACCCTTTTCCTTTTCCTTCCTACCTCATCTTTACCAATTTCCACAAAACTTGCCTTAAATCCTTTCCTTACAAGCTTGGAAACCTCAGCAATGGTTGTGATGAGAATATCTTTATCTATTTGTTTTTCCCCTGCATGGATTTTGTTTAATAATACCCATAGAGTATCTGGAATATCTTTTATGAACCTATCTATATCAACATCTAACCTAGAATACTACTGTACAAATGCTTGTGTAATATTTTCTTTTTCTTTTGAAGGGGTAGACTCATACAAACTACCAACTTCATCTACACTACCATCTGAAAGCATATCTAATAAAGTTTCTACATCAAGGGGATCCTGGGTTACCTTTTAATTCTTTTTCACCCAGACCTCAATCTAAAATTATCCCTTATCTGATTGTCCTTCAGATTCTACTAAGACAAGATTATCTGTGGTAGCTTTGGTTTTTGCCATTTTCACCTTCTTAGACGGAGTAGGGGCAAGAAGAATTTTCTTCCTCTTATTGGATGAGCTTTCTTTCTCAGCCTTCTCAACCTTCACAACTAGAGGAGAAACTCCCTTTGTAGTGCTTCTAGAAGAGCTGCCAGAGGCACTTTGAGTGATCCTTTTAAGAGAAATAAGCTCTTCATTTGTCTATAAATTTCACTAGATTTTCCTTCACTAGTACAAAACCTCTTCTTAGAGGTATCCACTAGACTCTAAAGTAGCACTTTCGCATAGTTGTCAACCAATTCCTTAGTTACTTTATATTGTAGTGCTAGTATCCACTGGGTTCTTAGAATGATTGCTTACATTATACACTTGTCAACAGTAACAATGAAAGTAATGTTATTCTTATACTTATCCATGACAAATTTGGTAATCTTATCCTTGTTGTACATTATGTGTTGCAGTAAAGAGAAAAATGGTGTAAATTTATTTTCTAAAACAATAGTGTCCTTGTACCTCCTCATGTGCTCAAAAATAAAATGCTCTACCAATATCTTAGGCGACCAAATTATTGTACCTTGACCGAGAAAAGTGTTCATGAAGTAGAACAATAAGCACAAGGCTTGGGTTTTGAATCAAAATGCAACATTCTTCTTTCTCGTCTGGCACTGGTTCAAATTATCAATAAATTGCTCCTTGATGAGCTAGAAGAGATCATAGTCAACTCCATTGACAACCATGTCATAGAATGTGAACACAACAGTAGTAGACATTGAGTTCTCTCGATTGGAGTAGTAGACCTTGTTTCCTATAACCAGAGCTACAAATTTCACCCCAGGATATTTAACTATGTGAACAACTAGAGACTTGTGATCATGAACTGCTTAGGTAATATTTTCAACATCTTTGTTCTTCATTGCCTTTGATTTTAGTAGAATGTCGGTATCATTTAAACCTATAAAAATTCTCATTACTTCCTTATTGACCAAATGTGATTTGTCTAGCCATAGAAATGTATCATGAAACCCGTTGATTTCCATTCTCACCCATTTGTCATCATTATAGAAATGCGGGAAATTTTTCCTTACATCTAAGTTCTTTTCCAATAAAATCCTAAATTCTAGTTTCACCTTCGAATTTTTATCAAACAACTCATTTACCCACAAATCTAACAATTTTGTGTGGTCAAATTCATCCAGCTTCGAATGTAAATAAATTCTAACATCCTTTGGAGGTACTACACTATGAGAAATCCTCAACAAACACCCAACCATATCATTCTCAATCAAAATATCAAGGAATTTCTTAAATTCTGGCTGTGGCTCAACATATGCATTCACCAAAATAGGAGTACTAGGAGTAGTCATAGTAGAAAATGCGGATGAAATGTAAAATAGATAAATACCTCTTTTGGAAACTGGAAAGCCCTAATTCATAAGTCGATTGCCTTTCTTCACCTTCACACTTTCAATATTTTTTTTGCTCAAGTGAACAAATGACTTGACATCTCCTTTTATCTCAATTTTGTATTAAATGCACTTCTTGTAGGAAATGCTCTGTAATTTTATTTTGTGATTACCTTTTCATTGGACGGATATGACATCATCGCATATTTTCCAGCTGTTTCTTTTTACTGGTGACTCCTATATGGAGTAGATCTGGCATGTTTGTGGCCAATTCACTTTTGCAGGGGAGGAGAGGACCTTGGAACTTTTCTCCTCCTGGATATCAGCCAAGGGGTTTCTAATTACTGGAGCAAAAGTCTACACCGAAGCTAGAACCACTATCTATACTAGAGTTGGATCCAATATTCTCTTTCTTTTTCCAGATCCTTTTCATCGTTGCCTTGACTTCCTCTTTGTTGATCTTCTTCACAGGTTCGGTTGGATTGACCTTATCAGATTTACAAAATCTTGCTATGTGTCCATGTTTATTGCACTTAAAATACCAATTGGTCTTTTTATCTTGCCTTAACCTGCACTTGTTAGCCTTATGTCTGTATGCATAACAAGTATAACAATAACCAATAAACTGATTGCTTCTATATGCCTTTCTACATTGATTAGCTTTATAACCATAAATATTGCAGTTAAAACACCTACGATCATAATAAGATTTATCCTTCTAATTTGTTCTAATCCTACAATTCAATGCTTTATGACCTAATTTATTGCGATTGAAACAATGACCATTAAAAGAATAGGGTTTATTATTACTTACCTAATGGTTTACTAGAATCTTACCTTTATCCTTCTTGTTGGGTTCAGTCTTATCTTCTCTTACCTGATCCAATTCTTTCTTTTCTTCAGATTTTCTATGTGAGCATTCACCAGTTTCACATCCTAGGCCTTTCTTATCTATTTGAAATCTTTGAGCATTCAATATTTCATTCAGCTTCTCTGAACTAGTTTTAAATTTGTCTTCATTTTTCTTTGATTCTTCCAAATCTAATCTGAGAGATTTAACTTCTTGTTCTAACTTCTTATATTCATCAGATTTTCTCTTGATCATGTTATTCAAACATTTCTTGGTCTTTTCATCTTCTTCACTTTTAGCTCTTAGATCAATGATAGTCTCATTCGCTAACTTGAGTTAATTACTAACTTCTTTATGCCTTAGCTTGAATTTTCAAATCTGATCCTTTAACTTCCAAATGCAATCATTAGCCATTGAATATTTTCTGATAGATCCTTGTTTCCATCTTCAACAAATTCAGGATCTTCATATACAAACATGAGCTCTCTTTCGTCCATGGTGGATCTAGGCATAGACTGTTCAACCTTCTGGATCTCCTTTGGGTTGTTAGACTCTTCCAAAGGAATTAGCTCTGATACCCATTGTTAAACATCTAGAATACTGAGAGAGGATGGATGAATCAATATTCTCTTTGAAAACTTTAAAACTTTTGAATAGTTGTCCACATAACATAATTTAAACTTGCTGAAAAGAAAGAGCAGAAAACAAATAACACATAACACCAGAATTTTTATCATGAAAACCCAAGATGGGAAAAACCATAGAGAGGGTTAACTCTCAAGTATTAGGTAACCAATTACTACATACAGGGGCGCCGCACTATTGGTGTGGCTCACTGACGGTTGGCGCACTAGTGGTGGGGCTCACTGCCCAAAATATAAAACCAACTGTTATAACTGAAAGTCGGCTTATAGCCAAAGTATGAAATACAAAATTGAACTGACTGAATTGCATTTGTATATGCATGAAATACAGTTCTCATTGAAGTACAAAAATCCTTCTATACAGTCACTAAATTACATATGTCGGTTCGTTATAAACATCAACAGATCACATTTACATATCGCATATCATTTTTCATGTGAACATAGTCATCTATCTTCTTGCGTTGATGCCACTACCAATATATACAAGTACGGTGCCATATCTTTTCATGTCGGCTTGGACCGAAGATAAAATCTTGTGAGCAATAGCACGCTACGAGGAAAGGCGTTGGAGATGTCGGCCATATCAAAGGATATCTCGCGCTAAGAAAAAATAGGTCTGGACCAAAACATTGATGCGCCATGCAATATACCAAAACAAGTATCGATAATACCACTACTAGTAATGTCACTGCCAGCAATACTGCTACTGGGTGCAGAGATAGATCAGAGATATGATTGTCGAATCGACTAGAATAATGACATCAATGACAACATATTAATGATGATATTAATACTTTAAGCTCTTATAGATCTGTACATCACGTTTAGGTTTGCACATTACACAATCAGATGCATAAATCAACAATAACCAGACAAAAAGATTTAAAATTATGACATTTGATTTAATAGCATACAAAGTGATATCTTTATTAGATCTAAAACTAAATACCTCAGATTTAATTTGTTTTGTTTCTATCTATCATAACATTGATTACAATATCTACTATGAATCTCACTCTCATATCTAGATTAAATGTTAAATAACTACTTTATTTCTTTAATTGACTTGAATAATTTATGTCAGCTGGTTGTATTTTTCGATCATAATTATTTCCTATAGACCAATTGTAAAAGTGAAATCAAACATGAACATGTAAGAACCATGATGGCCTAATTCTCAACGAGAAGAAAATTAAAAAAATTAAAAAAATCCAGCAAATATGTAGTCATATGAAAGTGGCTGCTAGCATGATGAGGAGGATACCCTGTTTTCCATGTGCCTAAAACCTAGTCTTGTAATGTAAACTTCAAGGCGTCCACCTAGTGCAGCACAACCCACTGTGACAAGGTGTTAGTTGAACGCCACCCGTCAAAAAATGCTTTTGCAGGTTCTGTTTCTGCCTGATAAAGATATCTTGTTCCTCACTCTTACCCATAATGCCATGACATTTACTGATTGCTTTAAATGCTTGTGTAAGTTGCAGAAAAGTAGTCAATCTCAATCAGTCGTTAGTACAGAGAAGAGCCCATTAAGGCGTTTGGCTCAAAAATTTAAAAGTTTGACGTGGAAAGCTTTAAATCATTAGTCTGCAGAGAAACATCTCCAGAAAATTTATTGCACACCAGAAGGAAAACAAACATAACTTTCATAAAGGTAGTTAACATTGAATAACACTTAATTATAGAATGTTCAGTGTATCATGATATCCATTTCAGTGTGAAAACATTTCGAGGGTGGGCAGTCTATTTGAGTAGGTAGTCAAGGATTCAGTCTATTTGAGGAGTGAAGACTTTAAAAATTGGCTGATTTCTTGATTAAAATTCATGGTAGAAGAGTCTCTATTGGACGAAACTTTAAGACTGAAAAGAATTCTGTACTTGGTCTGTTAAACCTTAATTTCTTGATTGCCATTATTTTTTTTTTCCATAATAAGTCATTACTTGAGGAACTGTGAAAACGTTTTAAAGAGGTATTCTAAGTGAACTATTTGAAGAGACAAGGATTCACAAAACTGCTAGATCATTGATAAGAATCAAGAATCACAGTAGAAGAGCTAATATTGAAAGAAACTTGAAATTGTGTTAGGAACACCACTCTTGGTTCCTTAAACTGCTCACTCACGGACATCATTAAAATTCTCTTGTAGCAGTATTTGAAGAGTCAAGACTTAGCAAAACAGCCGATTTCTTAATCAAAATCCATAATAAAAGGATCAGACAAAGAAACTTGAAATATGTTTAAGAATACTACTCTTGATCATGTAGATGTTAATTAAAATTCTCTCATTTCATTTGTTTCATTCATATCATAACAAGTTCAATACAGTAAAACATGCCCCGATTCAGTCTTGAAATCAAAGATAAGAAATTGCATAATTTGATCAACATGTACACGCATGGCCAAATGATCTAAGGATGCTTTCATCTCCAGCAGATCACTTTGGAAGTAAAAACAAGAAGCCAAAGACACCTAGTGCCAAAGCAGACATTAAAGAGATCTCTGAGCTCAACTTCTAAGCAGAGGAGCTCCAAAACATTATTCTTGGCAATGGAAGACGAATCATCAGAAGGGGCCAGGAGTCCCCTTCCACCCGTCCAGGCATTTCAAAAGAGGTTCCACCATTAGATCCCTGCAAATGGCACCATACACCATTTCGATACACTCCCCGGGAGATGTTGTTCGAGTCCCGGTCAAAAATTTGGCACCAACCTGGTTTCGCAAGAAATCATACAGGGGAAAAGATCTGCATTCCTGGATACGGTTAGGCCATGCACTTACCCCCTTGTCATAACTAGCCCTTGTCAGATTAACCTCAGATTCCAATTGGGTCTTCAACTCAGCTTCAAAGAGATTAATCCGGTGGAAAATTGAAGTATTGGGATCCTTTTCTGCATCCCCATTCTTGAAAGCGTGCTCCACCAAGACCTGCCTGACCTTTTTCATCAGAGAATACCCAGCGCTGCAGGGGTCATCAATGTAACTGAAAATGGGCTCTGCATCCACAACCTGGAGCAGATCTTTCTCACAGAAGCGCCCTGGTAAAAGCTCACCATTGGGGCCAGTGCTCAGAGTCTTCCTTGCTACTTGGGTCACAACCTGCTTCACAGTCGCCTGCATATTTTCCTCCAGGTGGCGTAAATCCACAGCTTGGCAAATCCCAATCAGGTATGTTGACATCATGAGCTTGAGAATATCCACTGCCTCTGCAGACTTCCGGGCAGAAATCAGACCCAGAGAGTTAACATCCTGGTTATGCTGCTCTGCACTTTGGACATGGGAAGTGACCGGATTGGCCAAATAGAGAAGCTCAGAAGTATAAGCAGCCATGGCGATCTCTGCACCCTTGAGACCGTAATCTAAACTAGGGTTTGGCCCACCACTGAGATTTGACGGCAGGCCGCCATTGTAGTAATCATTCACAAGCTCAGAGAATTGGGCAAAAACAAGCTTACCAATTGCAGCAACAGCGAGCCTTAGATTGTCCATGGAGACTCCAATTGGCGTGCCCTGAAAATTCCCTCCGTGAAGTGCCTTATCTCGGGCCACATCAATCACCGGATTGTCATTTACAGAGTTAATTTCCCTCTGAATCATATGTGTTGCAGCCCGGATCACCTCCACCTGTGGGCCTAGCCACTGCGGGGAAGTCCGCAATGCGTATCGATCCTGCTTGGGTTTCTGCAGGGGATTCTGCTCATGCAACTTGGCGGCATGTTGCATGTATGAGCTTCCATCCAAGACATACTCCATGATTGCAGCAGCTTCCATTTGTCCCGGGTGGTGTTTGAGCTTATGCGTCAGGGGATCTGTAAACTCCGGTTTCCCGTTCATGACTTCACAGAACATAGCTGATGTAACTTCTGCCAGGACGGCCAGAACGTTTGCATCGAAGCAAACAATGGACGCAAGAGCTGCACCAACGGAAGTTCCATTAACTATGGCGAGACCCTCTTTCGGCTGAAGCTGAAATGGCGTTTCAACACCAACCCGCCGGAGTGCCTCGAGAGCAGTGATTTCAGATCCCTCGGGTGTATAGGCCTTCGAATTGGGTCGACCAGTGAGCAACCCAGCAATGTAAGAAAGCGGAACGAGGTCTCCAGATGCCGTAATGGTGCCTCTCAGAGGCATTTTTGGTGTGATTCCTGCATTCAGCAGCTTCTCCACTGTTTCAAGCAACTCCCACCGGATCCCTGAATAGCCTTGCATCAGAGTATTGGTTCGTACTAGCATAGCCGCCCGAGCTGTTTCAACTGGCAAAAGGGTTCCTTCTAACAGTACACCCGCGTTGAGAAAACGAATGAGCTCGGTCTGCAGCTGGGCTCCCTGGTTTGTGCGCCGGTGAGATGTGGCTCCGAATCCGGTGGTGACTCCATAAGTGTCCGTGCCTTTGCACATCTGGTGAACCACCCAGTTCGAGCTCTCCTCCACTCGGGACTTGGCGGCCTCTGCATCCAGCTTTACTCGGACCTTGGGCCTTCTGGCAATGGCTGCAACGTCTGCAATTGTGAGGGTTTTGCCTTCAATGCAGACTTCGTTGGAATCCAGGTAGGAATGCACCATCTTCTTTACTTCCTCCAGGTGGTTCCCTTCCATGGCCTTGGCTGCACGGCCCCAGTTCAGGGGATCTGAGGACGCCATGGACAGATCACTCTTCACTGGAGGAGGAAGACCGGTCGAACCATCTTGCTGCATCATTGTTGTTCCTGCAACCATTTTTTCTCTCTAGATGGGTTTCTATTATCTCTCTATACGCAAATGTGGAGGCAATTGAAGATGGAAGTGGACTTGCAGAGCAGGGGATGCCTTGATTGTGGTAATGTACTTGCTTCTCTCTAGGTGGGTATTCCCTATCTATGCTCAAAATGTGGAAGCAATTGAAGATAAGAGTGGAGTGGCAGAGCAGAAGTTTTGATAGTGGTAATCTAGGCGGGTATTACCAATCTAAAATCAAATGTGGAAGCAATTGAAGATGTAGAGCAGGAGATGCTCTGATTGTGGTAATATACTTGCTTCTCTCTAGGTGGGTAATACCTCTCTACCCCAAATGTGGAAGCAATTGAAAAAGGGAGTGGAGTTGCAGAGCAGAGGATGCTTTAATGGTGGAATATACTTGCTTCTCTCTAGATAGGTATTACCAATCTGTACCCAAATGAAGAAGCAATTGAAGATGGGAGTGGAGTTGGAGAGCAGGGATGCTTTGATGGTGGTAAGCAATTGTAGATAGGAGTAAAATTGCAGAGCAGAGGGTGCCTCGATAGTGATGATATATTTTCTTCTCTCTAGATGGGTACTCTATAGCCAAATGTGGAAGCAATGGAAGACTGGAGTAGAATTGCAGAACAGGGGATGCTCTGATGATGGGAGGCAATTGAAGACAGGATTAGAGTAGCAGAGCAGAAGATGCCCTGATAATGCTGATAAACTTGCTTCTCTCTAGATGGGTCCTTTCAATCTATACCCAAATGTGGAGGCAATTGAAGACTCTGGAGTAGAGTTGCAGAACAGGGGAGGCATTGACAGTGCTAATATACTGGTTCCTCTTCCCAACTAATACCCAGTAAAAGGCTCCGATTCAAACACGAGGTCACAACTCCAATTCAGGCCTAATACACGTGTACGCGTACAGATCACCAACCCATGGGTGTGATATTGCGAGGGTTCAAAGAAGATGACGCAGATCAGGTAGGTGCAGGTAATGGTGGATGGAATTCGAGAGCTAACTAACTAATGGTCCATTCTTGCTCACCAACCCCCGCTTCCTAAATTTATGATCTTTCTTTGCTTTCTTCCATTTGAAGTTTGGTTGCTCGTGCTTCTTTCTGCCATCTAATTTTCTATTCTCCTCCCTGTCAAACATTTAGCTTCCCCACTACCAACTTTTCCATCCTACCCCGATTCAGTATTCTCCAGCCTCGTCGTTTTCTGGAGACAGACAGTTTTTTGTTTTTGGATACAACCCCCTTGGGATTTATCAGTGATTCATTCCACGTTGACGCAAAGATATTGTAACGACAAATAAACTAGCAACTTGTTCTCTAGGTGTAAAAGAAATCATAAATTTGTTATTACTCATTTTCCCTTATTCATAATTGATTTGATGTATTAAATCAGGTTAACGTTTTGTCAAAATTTCATTATATAAAAAGTTCATAAGTCGTTAGTGGAAGGCTGTTTGCCATAATGACAAAGTCATTCTAGTAGTTAGTCACTTATATGGCAACAAGTTTTGAAATTATATATATATAAAGAAATTGGCTTGTTTTATTTAATATGGATAAATTTAATTTTACATTATAAATTATGATAAATATATATCACATTATCTTTGTATATTATATTGAGATGAAGCAACATGAATATTGTGAATACTTTTAAACATTTATAGAGATAATCTTCTTCTTGCGTGTCCACCCCTTGTCTCACCCCCCATACACACATCTTTTAGAGGCAAGTTTCTTCTTGCTTCCACACATCCACACACAAAAAACACATTTGCCTTTGTGTGCTTCTTTGGAATGGGAATGCATGAATATTTGAATTATGACAAATTACTATTATATAAACCCTACTAGTCACTATTAATTTGTGTTTACCTAAATCTATAGGGTTGAAAATTAAGGGAGAATGAAAGGGACATACAAACATTTCAAATATGAATCGCCACTATTGTGCGTAATTACAAATGGTATGCAGTTTGGAGGCAATTTTTCTCTTGCCTACGTAAATTTCTCTCTCACATACAAATTTTCCATTGTGTATATGTTTGGGATGAGAATGAAAGGGATATTCATAGATTTGTGAATCTTTTAACTTGTGGCAAATTAATGTTACATAGACATTATCACTCACCATTAATTTATGTCACGTAAATCAACAAGGTTGAAAATATAATAGAGAGAACGAAAGGGACATTAATATTTTATACTAATTATGGAGTGCCTATAAAATAAAATAGTATTTTTATATTATTTCCTTACAAGGCTTAGGCCATAAATAATAGCATATGCACATTTCAATGTGACTCGCCACTATTGTGCATGGAACACAAATGGGTATGTGTATAAACAACCTCCTTAGGATTTGTTAATAATTTATTAGACTTTAACACAAGTTATTGTAACTAAAAATAAATTAGCAACAAGTTTTGAAGGTTTAACGGGTGTATTGATAGTTATTGAAAGAAATCATAAATTTGTTAAACTCATTTTTCCTTATTTATAAATGATTTGATGTATTATATCATGTTGTCATTTTTCAAAATTTCATCATATTAAAAATTGACAAGTCTTTATTGGCACAATGTGTAATGACAAAGTTGTTGTCGTAGTCACCTATATGGTGATGAGTTTGAAACTTTCCCTAGATTGTCCTCTTCATGAAGATGGTGTTGTCTGCAAATGGTAGCATTCCAACATATCACCTCAAATTTTACAAAAAATTAAAACATGTAAATTATGATTTTAATCATGTTATTGTATCAACACACGGAGGACATATCCCGAGAGCATTGCATCATCAAATGAAGGTATACTTATTTCAATTCAACCATTTACATTCAAGCATTTTAATTCAGATTTCTAATTCAATTTATCAACATTGTAGGGTTGAGTTCCAACCTAGGTTTTGACTAAGGAAAACCTCTATACTACCCTAAATACCATTTTTCTCTTCTTGTCTATAAAGGCCTAGGTTTAGTTACAAGTCTTAAGAGACATGATAGGAAGGAATCAACTCAATACACAGTCATATACCCAGATTTGCAATCTCGTCGGGAAAACTCAAGACACGGTTGCTTGTTGCGAACTTGTCCCTCTAGGGTAGCATTGTCCCGGTAGGCACCATAGTTTACCTAGAATCAACTGAAACTTGGTAGGTGGTGAATATAGGCTCCCGAGTCCCAGATTTAGTCCTTGATGTTCATAACTCTTCCAATAGGTCCAAAAAACTCAAGACAACATAGATCATCCTATTTGGCTTAAATGCAAGTGCACCACACAATTATCTTTTCATTTCTGTATATTGTCTGAAGTTTACACTTTCTAGATTAGTCAATACAATTCATTTAGACCTAGATCTCAATCACCTAGCTTATCAAATCAATCAACCAATCACTTATAAGAAACAAAGGAATACAAACTATGTTATTGAATTGAATCTCTTGAGAAAAGTGTTATTCAATCATGCTTATCTCTTGGTGGCTTTGTATTCTAAATGTAATCCAAGAGAAAATAGGCCTAGTTTCCTAGTTCACATGCCTGAGCTAGTGAACCCTATTTCCCTACATTACAGTCTATAAGGGAGAATTCTCCACATTCCTTCACATTTGAAGATGATCACTTGTAGTTCTGGATTTAATGTCTATGTTTTATGGATGTTATACTATTATGTTTTGAAGTCCTCAAAAATTCATTTGTTGAAGTTGGTTAATGCAATTTGTTGACAATGAAGTTGTTTGTTAGGTTTGGTTCAGAGATTGCTCTGCACTGTTGTTTCTTTAATTGTACAATTTGGAGGACATGTTTAGGGTGTTTGCGTAGTGTTCTAGTTCTGATTTCAAGTGTTGGTTTTATTTGCAAGTGAAGCTATGATGTTATATTTCTCTGTATTATTTGTTTTGGTCGTTAGTTGACTCAATTGGTTTATTGTGATTGGATCATATTATTTTGGTCCAGAATTGCATTGGAGGTTGAGTTGAGACATTGTTATGGGTCATACCATAACATGTTATGATCCACATTAAGTTATTTACATTGGATAATGTATTTGGGCTGAGTAATTAATGTGCTACATTATTTATCTACATGTTACGTTTGATGTTGAATTTCGAGGATGTGTTGTTGTATTATGGGTCATTTGGATTGACTTAGGAAAATGTGTTATGATGTATTTGGGTCCACTTTATCTTGTGAAGTGGACTGCATTTACCACAGTTACTTATGGTGGCCGACTTTATTTAAGTTATGCTTATTTTATCTGAGACCGACCTAGTTGAGGTTTTTGATGAATAAGTCAATATATATATGTGTGGGTGTGTGAATTTATTGTGAATGATGTAGAAGCATATGTGGTGAAGAAGAAGTATGAAGATCACTTTGTGATGTACTTTCATGTTCATATCTTTCAGTATGAAAGAGTTTTGAGGTAGTGGATGTGTGTGTTGTGTTTGCCATGAAGTTGATCACTAACACAGTGGTTCAAAGACATTTTCATGTTCATGAGATCTATTCATTTCAATTCATCTTATCTATGTGTTTGTTGGAAGATAGCGAGTCCTTTTTGGCAACTTGTGCAGATCTATATCTTGCTTGAATTAGTGAGCTTCAGTCTGCAAGTCCTTTTTGTATCTTGCCCTAGGATCATGTGTCCCAACTTGCAATTTTATTGTATCTTTCGCCAAGGTTGTGCGCCTTAGTGTGCAAGTAAAGAAAGACAAATGAGCTACCTTGGCCTTGAGCTTAAAAAAATATTGTAATAAGTGATTCATATAGTTAATGTGTTCTCACTATGATTTTTTGAACCACATCAAATTTTCCATGTAAAAATCTGGTGCTCTTGTATATGATGATCATTATTTTATCTTTGTTTGATGTATAGCTAGTTAAAGATAATTGATAAGAGTTTGTGATTGAAAACGTTTGATTATTTTCTCAAGACTGATTCCACCTCCTTGCAGTGTGTTGGTGTTTTGAAAAATTATGGCTACAATATGTTTGCAAAATTATCATTCCCTTTATCTTGTGATGGATGTCCATACAAGTTCCTAAGTTTATATTTTGGCACTGGTAGGAAGGATGTTGAAAAATATTGTAAAGTATAGATTTGCACATACAAATTACATTTGATTGTGTTTTTCTACATCCTTTTGAACAACATATTTTGTGCAAAATGGTGATGTTTTCCACTAATAAAAGTGGTCTAGCTGATAGCAATCTCCATCATATGGTCAAAGAGTATGCCCTCACCCCCGCTCACCCTATTTTACAATATATATATTAATATAAAATTATTTAAAAAGATAATATTTACTATATTTTTTATTAAAACTTACATATATAAATATAGAATTTATATAGATCTTAATAGAAAACTCTCTCTATTTACATAGCTTTCTCCAATATTTCAAATAATTGTTGTTAATATACAAAAATTTGTAAGGTAGTAAATAGTGTTCAATAGCTTGTATGGACAAACTAAGAACCTTGGGCCTATCTCCTCTTACACTGGAATGGAAATGATCCACTAGGCTCAAGGAGGCTCAAGTGCTAAATGGATGCAATGATCCTTTACTCTTATGGAATATGACTATGCAATTGAAGTGGAAAAATGAAAAATGGAAATGGAAATGGAAATGCAAGATCTAGGACTAGGCAGAGAGAGAAAGATTTTTTTTGCATACAAAGACATTTATTAGACCGAGAACTCGATTCTAATACCAAATCTAGAAATCCAAAATGATGACTGACCCTGTGACCCAAATTTCAGCCCAGAATGGTAAGTATGTGGCAACTTAAAAGGTATGGGGCAACTTAACTTTCCTGAGACCCTTGGAGACACCATAGACCCAACAAATTTTGATGACACTTCTACCACATGTAACTCTATGTTAGATATGCTTGTAGATTATTTGGTGGATGCACTCCCTATGATATGCACACAAAAATGGGGTAAAATGTTGTGGATAGGGGGTTGCCTCAGTCAAACCCCTGATTTGGAATTAACCATGAAATCAAAATATAAAATACTTGAAAGGAAAATATTATTATAGGTATAGACACCTCAAAATGACATGTTTATCGTACGCAGCAATTTTACTAACATTTCTCTTAAATTATTAAATCATCTTTATTATTTAATTAACTTTTGTCTTTCTTACTTTATTCTAAATTTGAATTCACAATTTCTCCCTAATTCTATAATTAAGTAAACTAATTATTAAGCATCTAATTAACATTCATAATTAATTCTCATGTAAAGTAATTAAATAATTATCATTATTTAATTATTCCCTATGTTTACACTTTAAATAAATAATTATATTATTTAATTAAACATTCCCTCTTTGTCATTATTACATTTATGTAATAATTACATTTAATTAATCAAATTCCCATTAAATGCTAATTTATTTAATTTTACTAAATATTCCTCTCATAAATAAATAAGTTTATTTATATTCCCCCATGTGCAAATAAATGAACTTTATATTTATTTAATTGTATTTATTCTTCTAGTTCAAACTAATACAAAGTTTCAGTCTATTGATCAATCATATTTTCTAACTCCTCAATCACCTTTTTCTGACCAATCAATCTATTTAGTCTTCTATTCCATCTAATCAGTTCACCTATCAATCTGTTTTGTTGACAAACCAATCTATCCAATCAACTCTCCAATCAATTCACTTAATAGATCAATCAAATTTATTGACAAGGCAATCAATTGAGTTTACCCTTCAATCAATTTGAGTTCACTCTTCAATCACAGTCAATCAGTCTCATCAATAAAGGAATCCTGATTGAAACCCCAAAATTCTTATAAATAGAGATCTAATTCTCATATTTGGGAACCACATTATGCTTCAAATTTTATGCTATCACATTGAGCTTGAAATTGAGATCCTACATTGCATCAAGAAGGAGAGCAACAAAGGAGGACTAAAAATGGTTTGCATTTGTGTGAATTCATTATTCGTTTATGCATTCTATTATCTCGTTTCCTCTTTTTATATTAGGGATTTACACTAACTTTGATTAATATATCCTCTTGTGGTTAGATTTGTTTATGATTGCAAGTTTTCATATCTGAAATATTATCCCTGGTTACAATGGTGAACCCGACATGAAGCACCAGGCTTCTAAAATCCAATATTTTTCGTACTGTGCAAACACATGTCTTATTCGATGCAAGATATAGAAGGAATCAACACACTTAATACAATGTTTTGCCACACTTAATATTGTAAATCGATGCACTCAACAACCCCATTCGACACAGATTGACTACACAAATGATGCAGTTGGTAGTGTAGAATGATGTACTTGATAATGTAATGTGTCATAATTACCCATTATACTTTGTTATAACTCTGTCATTTATCATTATTCTTGGGTTGTTTATTTGTTGATTTTTGTATCAATCGCTCTGACAACTCATTATCTCTCTATAATCTATGCATTTTTGGATTTTGACACAATAGTTTTTACAATCAAGATCTTTCTATTTTTTTGTTTGGAATTTTTGATTTGACACAACTAACAGGAAGGAAATATCACATTTACCTACCTAAAGCACCACACTTGCCTAACTAAAATGTCACACTTAGCAGCCTACATCATTGCACTTGTTTACTTGAAATGTTGCACTTTCCTTCTTACAGTGACACACTTGATATTGTCATTATTGTAAAACCTTATTCTCTTTCTAAAAAAATTTCATTTTGTATTATAAAACAATGCACTTTCACTGTTAAAATACCAGAGTCGACTTGTAGAACACAAGAAAGTCAAGAACCAAGAACCAGTAGAATAGAAAAAAAGAGAGAGACAAATCAAACCAGATCAGGGACCAATGCATAGACTAGAAATTACATAATTGGAAGTAGACATTGGATATGAAGGACTCTTAAACATTTACTTGAGTAAGGTAAATAGAATTGCTGACAAATTTAGCTATCTTTGTATTGATGCAAGTGTGCTTATGGATTATCAGAATTGAGTGCTAGATCTTAGGCTTTTAGCACTAGCTAACATTTGATCTTTAGCTTTTGGCTTGGAAGAAACGTTAATCTTTTAATGTAAATTCAATTCACTTTCAATTTTAGTGCACCTAAAAATAACATTGTATGAGAAAACAACACAAAATCACATTTGTCTTTGGTGATTAAAATTTTTGTGGATTAAAGAATTGAACAAGGAAAATCGCACTTGGTTTGGTGCTTTAACTATGAACACATATGCTTGTGTGGATGATTCCTATATTAGTCCACATTTGATTTCGGTGTTTAATTCGATTAACCTTGTGTCTTGTGTTTTTGGTGTGCTTGCACAATCTGTTAGAGTAAACACCTTTTTATTTTTAGAGAGGCCTATCTGGGGGTGCTTTTAACCACTAGAGGAAAACCTCAAATCAGAAAATCCCTTCTGGTCGATATGTAAACAAGACGTCAGGAAACCCTCTGGATTTATTATATCTAACGAAGCTTGGGTAGAAGAGGCGATGATAGAAAAGATCAGGCCTACATGCCTAAGGAGCCAACATGGTCCATTAGAGACTTAAGTGTCTTAATTATGTACAAATCAATTGGGTAGACTCCACAAAATCTGACTAAAACCTTTTTGAATGGAGGCCACCCAGTTCACCTCCAAACGTCAACTTATTTCAGTGCAAGGGGAGGGAAGAATCTTCCCCCACTATATCCCCATCATATGTATCCCAGGGTATTGTTTCATTTGGGGATAAATCTTGTTTGAGGCATATCTGAGCAAAGGCAAAAATATGGGCACACTCAAAAGGGCTTACGTCCTAAAGTGTGACAGGTTGTGTGAGTTGACGGACTACCAAGAAATGGGCCTGAAATATTTTGGACAAAGCCAATTGACCTTAGATTAGTACTGCTTGTCTTTTATTTTTGTTGTGTCAGACCAAGTGAAAACTTGTGACTTGCAAAGGTCACAAAATATACACAGAACATTTCTTTTCAGCCAATCCTGCAACCATATTCTGAGTGTGTGATTCTTGTGTTTTTACATCATCATATATTTATCATAAACAATGTCCTACATAGAGAAATAAAACAACACGAGCCCAAAACATACCATTTGTTCTTATCCCAAATTTTTGTGATCGACATAGTAGTCTTTAGCCTTGCATATTAGAAGTTCATACCTTGCATTTCAGTGACATTATTGTGTTTAGAATATAGAACCTTGCTTAGTCATTTACATATTGTATTGTCCTCATTCTAGAGCCAACAATATATATATATATATATATATATATATATATATATATATATATATATATATCTTNAAAAAATATATATATATATATATATATATATATATATATATATATATATATATATAGCTTGCATATCTTAGGGTTAAGTATTACACTTTCTAGAGTCATTTTCCAAATTAGAGGGTGCATCTTTTTTAGGGTATTCCTATAGTGGTTTTGCACATTATCTTGACTTCCTTGAAATCAGTTGTCGTCTTGTCTATCTTCCTTGTCTTAGGAACGTGTCATTCTTGAAATTTTCTTTATTTATAGACTTCTTGTCAAAATTGTCATTTTATTTGTTCCAAATTAAATTCAAGATAGTTCCCAACATCACTCGGATGTTTCCTTAGAGGTTTCACATTTGAATTTTCTAAAAATATCTCTTAGGGTTCATTACTTACACCTTAGTCATTCATTATTAGTTTGCATTAGCATTCCAAAATCCAAAAAAAATAGTTTCCCTTATTCAAAATACAAAAAAAAATTAGAGTCCTAAAATAAGTTGTCCTAATCATCTTGCATATACCTTAGTCTTGTATTGCATACTTGAAGATTCCATTCACATGATCAAAGAAGGGTAAAGACACAATGGACCACAAAAAGGATCCCATGTATAATCCTACCAACAATATTGACTTCACTGTCCAAAGGACCCTACAACTTGATTTTGTATAGGTCTAAAAAGTTAGCACCCATTAATTTAGAAGCTCTGGGACCTATTTGGGCCCCATTTTAGTGATCTCCTCAATTATGGATGCATTTATGCTTTATTTTCCCAAATTTATCTCCATTTTTCCCTGAGCCCCTTAATACTTCTTGGGCCTCACAAATTATACCTCAAAATTTACCCTCCTGGGTATAGGTCAAACATGGTTCGACCTATACTAGGTGTAGGTTGAACCATTTTAAACTTATAGCTTTGGGGTTTTAAATTTGTGGGTTTCGGTCCTGATGCATAGTATTTTCATTTTCCTGCCCAGTGAGGTTGGCCTTTGCAAAATTAAACTCGAAACCTCTATAAAAGGAGAACTCTCCACTTCATTTTTCCATCAATTATCTATATTGAAATTCATTAACATTTAAGACATCCATTGCATCCATTTCATGCCCACAATTGGAAGCATTCAAGCCCAAGGTGATTTCAAGCAAGAAAGGATTTGGATCCAAGATTTGAAGACTATTATGTGAACCTCTCTCTCATGATGGAGTAGTGGAAGACTTCCTTATTGAACAAGAGGATTCATATCCATTCATTTCCTTCTCCATCTAATAATATAATGCATACATACATCCATGATTCATGATTTGACAAGTGTAGATATATTGCATTGGTGAAGACATCCTACCTTCTACAATTCTACATTCAATCAAACAAACATACATCTTTGTGGGTATAGAAGATCTGTATCCATCCATAATGGTTTGAGAAGCAAGGTGAATACTTACATTTATCTTTTTTACATGCTTTATTTATTTCATTTCAAGGTTAATTCCTAAACGGGGGATTAACCAAGGCAAGCCCCTTTCCCCCAACAATTTCCCCTTCTCTCTTGTGTGCAGGCGTAGGTTCATAAGGGAGATTTAGTTATAGATCTAAGAACCCATTTGAGAGAAATTTCCAGATTCATTTTCTATTTCAGATTCTTATAGTATTGGGTATAGGTCAAACCTTCAATATATAACCTAACATTCCAAGTGCAGATTCTAGTTATAGAGCTAGGAAGACAGTTCGAAGAGCTTCCCAGATCCACTTTCTATTTTATATTTTGAGCATATTGGGTATAGGTTGAACCTTCAACCTATACTTGGGTACAGGTCCAACCAATTTTGACATGTTCCTGAGACATAATAGAAAGTTGCATATTATAGAGTTGCAGATCACAGACTGCTGGATTTAGGTATTGTGACATTTTGGGACTCTGTCAAACAAAATATCAACATTTGAGAAGCTTCTTCCATTGCCATTTTCAGGTACATACATTCTTGTTCCTACATATTGCATCTACTTTTCTACATTAAATCATATTTTTTTATTATACCTTGCTATTATATTTTATTTCAATTATAAATATAAGATCTTTTATCATTTCTTTCCTTACATCATAAAAAGAATACCCTAAATTCTCCCTTTAGATAGATCTTTCATTTGTTCCCTTCCATCCTTTGAGTTATACAAATCAGTTTTGGATTGAGGATAGGATTTAGGGTCATTCAATGTACATGTGTGACTTAGTGAACTACCATTGATCACCATTTCACCATATACATTTTGGTGAACCCATCACTTTCATGCTTCATACCTTTTGATTTGGTAGTTAGATCTTCTTTGCATCTATTTAGCATTTCATTGACATTACTTCTTTTGATCTTAGTGTTAGATTTCCATTACATATCTAGATTATCTCTTGCATGTTTTGGCTAGATATATTTTCCATTCCCATATTTAGATCTACTTTGTTTTTATTACATGGTATGCATTTAAATAATCTCTATTTAAGTTATATTTTTACATTACATCTTTTCTTTCTTTCATTATTTTGTGTATGAGCTTTATCACTTTGACTCCAACTTATAGTATTCTGATTAGAAGAAGTCGTAGTGTCATGCCCCGCAAGGGAACCAGGAAAGAGAACAAAGATTCTCTTTAGAAATGAAAACCTAAGTAATGAATTATGAAACATTTTGAACTTTAAAAGATTTGCATGACCAATCCATAGACATCATTTAACTTACAATATTTCCAAGGTTCCCTAATAGTACATTTGTAATTATTTTAAGATCATTAAGTGTACTAACTCTTATCGCACAACCTTTAAAATTCTGTAGAGAGAAACATAAATGCTATCATTTGATGACTAACCAATTAATTCCATCAATATTCCCTAAACCTTCTTTCATAAACATTTAAAGCATAATCTTTGTAAAAGAATTTATCTAGGAGTTAAACTATT
>MU223206.1:1517207-1531032 GCA_018584345.1 Thuja plicata | reverse complement strand
ACACATTAAACATCTTATATATAGGAAAACATAAGACATCATAGATAATCATGGTTAGATTCAAAGCCTTGGGTTATCTTTATAAATCATGTAAATATAGATGTTTTCAGACTTCATAAACATATAAATGATAACAATAAATAAGTGTTTCTAAGCATCTGATAAGTGTATCGTCCTCTAAATAAGAAAAACTATAAACATATAGTTCTAACCATCATAATGAAAGTGTCCATATAAAAGTCTAAGTATAATCATCAGAGAGGGTATTACACGTAGGCTCATGGGTTACTTTGATTCTGAACCTTCCTTCTTTCCTGGGAGTCTTGATGAAACCACCATGCATCCTAATGATACCAATATTGTCATGGAGAACAACTCTTCTCATTCTTCTCATGATGAAGATGAAGCATCAAGAGTTCCTCCTACACAAGTCCAAAAGCTTAATCATCAATTTGAAAAGTTAGAACATTGGTTAGCTCAAGAGAATCATAATCTTGAAGCTCTTTCCACTATAGAAGGTTTAAATAAACCCATTCATAATTATGAACATGGTCTTAACCTCTTGCATTTAATTTCACATATTTTTAATTCCAATGTTAAACCTCTTAAGGAAGTGCTCAATAATTAGGCTATGCTCCCCCAACTACAAGTGTTGAACCTTATTTTCCTATCCCCACTTCTATTCCTAGTATTTCTACTTATCTTTCACCTCTTATCACAACTTAAATACAATTTTCTAACCCCACACATGTGAGTCTCCCTAATCCTATTCTTCCTTTTCTTCCCACGAGTGTTCCATGTGTTTCATTTCCTTTCTATATGCCTTCTTATCATAGTGTTCCTTTTTCATATCCCAATCCTTCTTTCAAAAATGCTCCTACCATATCTCATGATTCTTCCAACATTCCCTCAATTTCAAACAATATTCCTAACATCTCCAATGTTTCTCCTCCTATCATTTCTTCCATTGATTCTTCCATTAATAGCTTAGCTCAAACCGTGTCCTCTTTGCAACAAAAAATTGCTTCTTTGACTCAATCCAAATTTAACATTCCTACCTGTGATATTGCTAGTCCTTTTTCCATAGATATTATCCAAGTTGTTATTTCACAAAGCATTGAGATTCCTCATCTTGAGACTTATAATGGTAAAGGTTATCCTGTTACTCATGTTAAAACTTTTCAAACCTTGTGTAGTGATTTCTCTCACGACTATAGGTTTATAAAAATTTTGTTTACTAGAACCTTTCGTGACAAAGCCTTGAAATCATATTGTTCTTTTCCTCCTTATTCAATTGATTCCTTCCACAAGCTTGCTAATGCTTTTATTCAATAATTTCAAAAAAACATTGGTCCTCAAATTTCTTTTCTAATTTGATGCATTGTAAACAAGGTGCTAAAGAAAAAGTCAGTGAATTTATTGGTAGATTTAAGCATTTACATGCTCATATTTATTATCTTATGCCTAATGTTAGTATAAAATACATTTTTTATTACTAGTTTACAAAAAGACATTAGAGATAAGATACTCCTTACTAAATTTTCTTCCTTTTCACAATTGTGTGCAATGCTTCATCATTATCAACTTCAAGTGAGTCAATTTGAGAGAAACACTCCAATGGCTCCTATTCTCGTTGATAAGAGTGATGTCGCATCCAATTTAAAAAAAATTCAAAAGACTAACAACTACATCAAAATCAACAAATCTTCCAACACAGTTGATGAATAAGTGGTAGAAATATCCAAAGGTGTGACTCCTTTGTCCTATATGTTTATACCTTCTCGTACTTTTACCCCACTTTCTGAATCTTTTCATAATGCGATGATGAAGTCAATGAATGCAAACATGATTAAAATTCCTCCTATCAAACCAATTAACCCGTCCAAACTTCCTTCTATATTCTTTGATCCCAACGCTTTTTGTCAATTCCATCATTAACCAGGTCATGATACTAAAAAATGTTATTCCTTGAAGAATGTGGCTCAAGACCTTATTGATTCTAATTCTATATCTATAGATGTTGATATCAACCAATGAAACAAATAAGTTGCACCTCTTATTTTGAATTTGGAAATATACTAACCCTTTCCCATCTCATTCAACCAATACTATTGAGCAGCCCTCTTCTCCCAAGGACATTGATTATGATGAGAAAGTTGAAGAAGCCACTCATATTGTCAACCAAATTGAACATGTCCAACCTCAGCCAAAACCTCAAACTAAATCTCAACCTCCTCTGCTATCTTGCATTACCTTTGATCTTCCTAAAATAATTAAGGCACTTGATGGTCCTCTTTACATTGTCACTTGGGTTGATGATATTCCTTCTTGTGGTGCCCTTCTTGATCCCACTTGTATGGTGAATGTGATAATTGAAGAACACATTTTTAGTAAATGATTGCATAAATATTTCTATGATAAATCAAATTTTTTGATTCAAACTTGCAATGGTTTCCTTTATCCTTCCCATGGTTCCATTTCTTTTTCTTTGGAAGTTGGTGGTAAAACTTTGGACACTACTTTCATTGTTATTCCTACTTCTAATCAATTTCAAGTTAAACTTGGTCTTCCTTGACATACCTCTATGAATTTTGTGGCTTCTCCTATTTATAATTGTATTAAATTTCCCCATAATGGTGAGATCATGACTATTAAACATAGTCTTTATCAAACTTCTGTGCCTCGGGACTCTATTGACCTTAATTTCTATTGGCCTTACATTCCTCAACCAACTAAGGTTCATCCTGATTATCTTTTTCACTCATACCAATCCTTTAAGATTCAAAAGATTTGTGAACTTAGAAACCTAAGGACAATCCTAGTTGTGGTCTTCTTCCTACACCACCCTTTCCTCCTTATCCACATCCTCTTCCTGTCATCTCTCAACCTACTGTGGTTTCTTCAGTTCTTCCTCCTAAAGAAGAAAAGGACCCAATGTTGATTGATCCTATTCCAGTCTAAATATCTAATAAAACCAAACATAATTGTCATGCTCATGATCATTGTAACAAATGTTGTGCTAGAACCCATGCATGTGTTTCCCAAAAGATTTCTTCATCTCATAAACCTCCTCATACTTCACTTTTTTTTTACCGAACTGTGCTTGAGCCTATGAAGGAAGTGAATTTTAAAAAAGTTAAAATCAACAAACATGACAATGTTATTCATATCTTGGATTCTATTACAATTAATATTGATGAAGAAGATGTTGGAAACAATTGTTTAATTGTGTATTGTCCTTGATGTTACACAAATGTCATATCAGTCATTAGACAGAGTCTACCGAGCTCAGAATGTTCAGCAAGGCAGTTGACAGAGTCAACCGAGCTCAGACGGTAAGAGAAGCAATTTACAGAGTCTACCAAGCGCTCCAGAATACTATACCGAGAAGTTAGTTACTACCGAGCTCTCTCGGTCGACAAAAAAAATTCAGTCTCTACCGAGTTCACTCGGTCATCAAAGAAAATGTGAAGGAAAGTCAGTGGTTACCGAGTTCACTCGGTTACCAAAGGATTTTTGCAGAATCTGCAGTGTTCACCGAGCATCAGTTGGTCAACACTGGAATATCATTTCTGACAGCGTCGGCCTGCGAAGGATATTATTTGTAAATGTTTATTCAGTCGACCAATGTAATATTTATTAATTGAAACTTGTAATTGGGCCGACTTGATAACCTGAAGGGTATATATGAAAGATCAAGTTGTGAATTCAAGTAGTGAGAGAGTGGAGAAATATGAAAATGTGAAGAAGCAGAAGGAATGTGCGAATTCTGATGAAGGATTAGAGATATCCTTGAGGTGCTGCAAAGATATATTTGATCAGTAAGGATCTATTGGAGTAGAACAGAGATCTGTATCAGCAAGATAAGTTGCATTTAATTCAGGTCACTTCATTGTTACTTTCTAACCATTRTAGCAGTGATACTGAAATCTCTTAGCAGAGTTGGTCTAACAACCATTTCATAAATCCTCTAACAAGGTGACAATTCAGTTGAATTTCTCTAAAGACCTCTCACAAGGCCACTCCTAGCAGGGTGATTAAATCCTTTAATAGGGTCACACCTAACAGTGTGTTTTGTAACCTTTAACAGGGTTGGCTCTTAACAGGGCTCACTTCAAAAGAGTGAAAATCAGTAACTAGTTGCATTGGTGGTTTTCCCAAATTGGGTTTCCATGTTATATCTGGTGTTACTTTTGTTTATGCTATTTGATTTATGCATGTCAATAACTGTGAATGTTTAATGAATAATGATAAGTTAATCTACCGAGTAACATCAGTATATATTAAAGACATCTAAGGGACTTGTGGATTTATTTTTGTGGTAACTGATTCACCCCTCCCCTCTCAGTTACTCCATCTATATTTCCAACAGAAGATACTCTTGATGATGATGTTCATGATACTAACAATGATATGCATGCTAGTGATTTTGATGATATGTATGAAACTATTGATCTTGATAATGATTTACTAGCTATGCTTTCACAACAACTATTTATCACTCCTAATCCCAAACATACTGACCTTTCCTCACAATAGGATCCTTGTTTTCTTATGGTTCCATCTATTGTGCTTGATGTTTCTCTTGCTATTTTCCCACCTTCCCTAAACACTATGGACCAAGATGGGGGGTTAGGCGATAAGCTTGACTAGATCATCTTGCATAGTAGATCCTTTCTTTTTCTTTGTTTGCTTGTTTGTCATGATGTGTTTCCCCTATGATGTCTTTCTTGTTATATGTCTTGTCTAGATTTTTTTAAACAACCATTGTTTCTCCATTAGCGCAACGTGATAAAGAAATAAAAAATGTTGTAATCAGTATTCTATTTGTATCTTATGTTGTTACATGCTATGTTGTACACATGCCATTGTTTGTAAATGTGCCTTTGTGTTGTCTATTTGGGATGATGCAAACCAGTAGCACCTATTCTTTTTGGTCTCTGTGATGCCATCTAAAACGTCTCTTCTTCGTGACTCTTACATGCCTTTCTTCAAATGTATTTTAGTTCTACCTCCTTTAGGGAATGACGATACATCATTTTGACATAATTCTTATATACATGAGTTATCATATGACCTACTGACCCCACAAGTTAGTAGATCCCTTTTGTTCTCTCTTTTGTCATGTTCTTATTTCCCTTGATTTTCCTTTCTTGGGGGCATTTCATAGTGGAAACATTTCTAGTAGATTCATGTATGCTTTGTTAAAGCCATTTCTCTCATTAAGGAGTTTGCAATAGCTTTAACATGGGGGAATACACTCTACTCACATTTTCCACACACATACAATATTTTGATGATGCTTTACACTTTGGATCCATTAATGGACACACAATCCTTAAGGACTGATCCCTCCTATTTTCTTTTTTGATCCCTTATGGACATACAATCCTTCAGGACAAAATAGTCTTTCCTAGATCCCTTATTGACATAAAATCTTTAAGGACAGATCCTAGATGGATTGAATAGCATGTCACACAAACCCTGCTAGAACTTCTAATGCCATATTTTGGGGCACTTCTGTGTGGTTCACAGTAAGATATAAAATCTTACTAGGGATAAATTAATCATCTCTCTCTCTCTCTCATATCAGTTTTGGATTTGATGCTGACTTAAGTCACTTGGGGGCTTGATGTTTCCTCATCTTATGCATTTCATCTACTTTATCGTGAGCATGAGCTTGTTTCATACTCCCGCTAAAGTGGAAGATAAATGTATAGGTCTAAAAAGTTAGCACCCATTAATTTGGAATCTCTAAATTAGAGTCCTAAACTTAATTGTCCCACTCATCTTTCATATACCTTAGTCTTAGATTACATCCTTGCACATTCCATTCACAGAATCAAAGAAGGGTAAAGATAAAATGGACCAAAGAAAGGATCCCATGTATAATCCTACCAACAGTATTGAATTCATTGTCTAGAGGACCCTAAGAATCGATTTTGTATAGGTCTAAAAAGTTAGCACCCATTAATTTGGAAGGTATAGGACCTATTTGGGCCCCATTTTAGTGATATCCTCGATTATGGATGCATTTATGCTTGATTTCCCCAAATTTCTCTCCATTTTTCCTTGAGCCCCTTAATACTTCTTGGGCCTCACAACTTATTCCTCAAAATTTACCCTTCTAGGTATAGGTCGAAAAAATTTCAACCTATACCTTTGGGGTTTTAAATTTTTGGGTTTCGGGCCCGATGCATAGTATTTTCATTTTCCCGCCCAGTGAGGTTGGCCTCCGCAAAATTAAACCCTGAAACCTCTATAAAAGGAGGCCTCTCCCCTTCATTTTTCCATCCATTATCTATATTGGAATTCATTAACATATAAGACATCCATTGCACCCATTTCATTCCCACAATTTCAAGCAATCAAGTCCAAGGTGGTTTCAAGAAAGAAAGGATTTAGCTCCAAGATTTGAAGACTTTTGTGTGAATCTCTCTCTCATGATGGCGTAGTTGAAGACTTCCCAATTGAACAAGAGGATTCATATCCATTCCTTTCCTTCCCCATCTAAGCCTATCAACCATACATACATCCATGATCAACGATTTGGCATGTGTAGATCTATTACATTGGTGAGGACATCCTATCTTCTACAATTCAACATTCAATCAAGCGAGCATACATCTTTATGGGTATAACATATTTGTATCCAGCCATAGGGATTGAAAAGAAAGGTGAATACTTACATTTGTCTTATTTTACATGCTTTACTTATTTCATTTCAAGGTTAATTCCTAAATGGGGGCTTGACCAAGGAAAGCCCCTTTCCCCCAACAATTTCCCCTTCTCTCTTGTGTCCAGGCACAGGTTCAAAATGGAAATTTATTTGCAGATCTGGGAACCCATTTGAGATAAATTTCCAGATCCATTTTCTGTTTCAGATTTTGAAAGTGTTGGGTATAGGTCAAACCTTCAACATATACCCTGGCATTTCGAGTGCATATTCCAGTTACAGAGCCAGAAAGATAGTTTGAAGACTTTGTTTTTTTTATTTTGAGTAGATTGGGTATAGGTTGAACCTTTTCCATATACCTAGGTATAGGTCAAGCCACTTTTGACATGTTCCTGAGATAGAACAAAAAGTTGCAGATTACAAAGTTGCAGATCACAAACTGCTGGATTTAGGTACCGGGACATTTCAGAACTCTATGAGACAGAATATCAACATTTGATCACCTTCTTCCTCTTCCATTTTCAGGTACATACATTATTGTTCCTACATATCTCATCTACTTGTCTAAATTATATCAAATATGTTATTGTGCCTTCCTATTATATTGTATTTCAATGATAAATATAAGATCTTTTATCATTTCTTTCCTTACATTATAAAAAGAATACCATAAATTCTCCCTTGAACTAGATCTTGCATTTGTGCCCTTCCATCCTTTGGGTTGTACAAATCAGATTTGGCCCGAGGATAGGATTTAGCTTGAGGATAGGATTTAGGGTCATTCAACGTACATGTGTGACTTGGTGGACTACCACTGATCTCCATTTCACCATATAAAAATTTCAACACATCAGTGATAATGCAATGTTGGCAAAAAACAAAGATTGGCATTCCACAACTACCTCCCATTCCTCCACCAAGAGACAAGTTCTTGACTGTGAATATTAGGGTAGCATGTACACATGAAGAGGTTTCCAATTCTTTACAAGACCCTATAGTAATGGTTTTTATGGAGACCTTGGTCTCAATAGACCTAGATTGATATTTCCATATACTTGCACAAAATGGTGCTAATTTATCCATTAGATATGACACATCCACCTTAGTAGAAGACACACTCATGCCACCATAATTGGCTACTTCCATGAAACCCTCTTAGATCACTTCTCCCATACCATCTAGCAACACAACTCATAGTTTACCCATTTCCACAGGTATCCCTTTTATATTATCACACACCCATCCAACAACTAGTTCTCAATAAATGGAAGAAATTTATTCCAATACAAATCACCAAGGTCCAATTCCTAGTGGTCTTTAACCAGGCATCCCTTCCAATCAAGGACCACCCCTAATCATTCAGAGGTAACCTACACAACAATCTCTTGTGAACCCTAACCAACTGAGGATTCTTTCAATCCTTTTTGGACAATACAGAGCTACTGGGTCCAACAATTATTCAACACCACCCCAATATGTCCCACTTCCATGTTTACCTTCAAAAAATACAAATATGGAGTAAAAAACCCCGTACAATCAGGCGACGTGCTATGACAGTGGGAACCCATTTTTTGACCCTAATGCACTGCCATCCAAAATGATGCCCACTCAAGTCCTTGCTCAATAAGTTCAAACCCTTCAACAATAGATCACAAATCTAAAAATATGCTCTCCCAAAGTCCTACACATCAGTTTATCTTAGTCCTTATCCATTTGATATGACTCTATACATGCGACCCTTTTCACACAACTTTAAAATAGCTAAATTTGATAGGTACAAAGAAAAGGGTGATCCCCATGACCACATCCAAGAGTTATTCACGGCCTATATAGAAGTGGCCCATGATGAAACATACCTTATGCGACTGTTTCCATGTATTCTTAGTGGTTCATCCTTGGATTTATTTTCTAGACTTCCTCCTGGGATAAGATCATGGAATGACCTTGCAGAAAAGTTCATATCACATTATTCACATAGCATTGTCATTGAGATAACATTAATGGATCTCTGCACTAACAAACATTAAAGTGGTGAAATATTTGCCTCATTTTTACAACATTGGAGGAATGTTTCCTCTTAGGAAACCTTTCACATACCCACAAAGAAAAATATCCACATGTTATTTGAAAATTGTCAATTGGATATGATGTTTGAGCTAACTCCCAAAACATTGAGTTATTCAAAGAACTAGCCGAGAAAGGGCTAAAGGAATAAAAATCCCTCACCTTAAAGGGATCAATAAAAAAATAGACCAATACCACTACATCTTATGAAAAACCTAAATATTGGTCCAAGAATAAGAATGACGTAAATGACGACGTTGTTGACGCAAAATTAGCACAACCAATCTCGCATGTTCATGCGTCAACAAATGTCCAATACATCTAGACACCAAACAATGTCCAAAGTGCAAACATAACTGACCCTAAGGAGAAACCCCCGTTGAACATGCTGAATAACAAAAAAATTTATGAAAGAAGGCCCAATCCATGAAAGAATTATAGTCCTCTTGCAGAACCTCTTGAGAAAATCTTGGAGAAACTTATACAGCCCATTCAATATCTACCCAAAATTAGATCATATGAACTAGGTCCCTTTAAACCAACACAGTGAGATGAAAATAGCTTATATTTTTACCACAGAACCAAAGGACACAAAACGACCAACTATTTTTAGTAGAAGAATATTGTCAAGGATTTCATCGAATGTGGTGAAATCAAAGTTGTCAACAATTTTGGTACTACAAACCAAGATCATAAGATCTTTACAAATAAATTGATGGATCATGGAGAATTAAAAGCCTCAACATCAAGACATGATAACAAGGCTAATCTCACCTATTTCAAACCAGACACCAATTTGAATATTAATACCATCAGCATCTAAGGCCCAGACACTGATTGTCCTGTCATCACCCATTAATCCAAAATCATAGTACAAGGTTCCTCCAATTCTTTTACTCCACCATCAGGTTAGTATAACTTGTTAGACCATCTAAAAAAGACCCTGTCCCAAATCTCAATATTTGAACTACTCAGCATTTCACCAAACCATAAAGTAGTCCTAGATAGATCCCTTTAGTAGTCATCTATCCCAAAGGACATAGACATCAATGAGTTATAGACCATGGTTGGATATCTATCCACCCCACACCATGTATATTTCATTGAGAGGATATACCAACACATAAACCATCCCATAATGATCCTCTACATTTAGAAGTTTTCATCCATCTCCACAAAATCAAGAAAGTTTTAATATATGGAGGAGAAGGTCTGAATATTTGTATGTTAGAAATGGAACAAGCACTCGAATACTATGAAACTTGTGTAGATGTAACTAAAAAGATCATAATCGGGGCTTATGATGATGAGAAACTTCCTTCTAAAGGCATGATTACCCTCTCAATCAAACTAGGTCCAACAACACAAGAAACTACATTCCAAGTGTTGGACTTAGACCTAGGATACAAAATGATCTTGGGGAGGCTATGGATTCATACCATGTAGGAAATATCATCTAATTATCATAAATGTCTTAAGTTTCCTCACAAAAGAGTAGAAATCACCATGTCAAGTGATAGATATCATTTCCTATATTGTACAAATCTTAAAGGAGTCATTTCCAACTAGGAGCCCAATAATCAGGAAGCGTCCACTATTTCCTCATCTCAACACATAGATTCTACCAGTATTTAAAAAAATTGTTGAATCTACATCAAAACTCAAGATCCAAATTCAAGAAAAGGGATGTGGAGAGTATACCTATGAAAACTCTTTTTGTGTAGGCAAGTTACCTATCTCACCCTGTACTTATGGAAAACCAAGACAACCTCTTGAGAGGAAAAAATAACTAATACTTCTCTATTACCCAATGGTTTTCATTAGATGAGGTGACCTACATGAAGAAAATTTTGAAGATAATTGGTCCTCTTGGCTATACACGGATGAAGAACCCCCTAAGGTCACATTTACAATTCATTAATATGGACGAGGGTATACTATTGTCCAAAATAAAGGATATAATGGATGCTCTGGCCTTGGAAATAATGGTCAATAAATTGTAGAGCCAATAGTAGCTACTCAAAACCTAAGGTTTGGTGGCTTGGGGTACCGACCGCCAGAAGAAATTACTTCAAGTATCCTGTTACTTCCTAATAATGATGCTTGTGTTTATGATGAAGTTGATGCATTTGAAGAGTACCATTCTGACATAGACTCCCATGACTATGAGTGGGATAGCCTGTGAACTTCTAGTACCCTCCACCTAAACATTTCCATTGCACACTTATCCTTACAAGATAGACCAACAAATCACAAAGCATGGATTGAAGAATTCTAGAATATATTTGAACCCTCATCCTCTTCCTCATCAAAAACCCATGAATTAGTGTCTAATTCATATATACACACCTTGAATGACCTTCCCATCTCCTCCTTTTAAACGTAGGATAGCATAGCCTTGGTCTACCCCAAACTGATCAATTAGGAAAATAAAAATTCACCAACTATACACATATTCAAGAATGACGAAGCAATAATTAAGTTTTTGGATTTGAGACAAGGCATACTAATGGAAAACTATACAGAAAGATTCAATATCGAATTAGACATAGCAACGCATTTTGGGGAGTTATGGTAATCCTCCAGTCACAAAAATAAATATAAATAAAATATAAGGCTCTTAGGTGAAAAATGAAAGGCACCTTCCAACCATAAAATAGTAAAAATAAAGGATGCAATTTGAGGGCAAAAACCTCCTTGAGGTTCTTGAGGATGGAGAGATAGGAAAGAGAGCAGTTCATACATTTCTTCAAAGATAGGAAAGTCAATTTTTATTGGTCATACTACAACATGCCTGGATTAGATCTAGAACTAGTACTCCATCATATACCACTGAAACTAGGGGAAAAACCTTATAAACAAAAGCTCCATAAAATGAATCCCAAAATAGAAATACTAGTCAAATAAGAACTAAAGAAACTATGAGATGCGGGTTTCATAAGACCTATCAACTATGCTATGTGGATATCTAATTTGGTGCCCGTATCCAAAACTAATGGAGACATAAAAATCTACATAGACTTTAGGGACCTGAACTTAGCATGTTCAAAGGATAATTTCCCTTTACCTAACATTGACATAATTATCAACCTAACTTATGGGTACAAAATGATATCACTCATTGATGGATTCTCCAGGTATAATCAAATAAAAATTGAACTAGATGATCAACACAAGAAAAATATTACTTGTTCTTGGGGCATGTACTGTTGGTGCACCACACCCTTTAGTTTGATAAATGTCAATACCACATATAAAAGAGCCATGACTACTATCTTCCATGATATGATGCACATAAAAATGGACGATTATGTAGATGACATATTAGAAAATTTGTTGGAAAGGAATATGAACCTATCTATATTAGAAACCATATTTTACAAACTTCAAGAATACATGGTCAGATTAAACCCCAAAAAGTGTGTCTTTGGGGTCACTTCTAGAAAACGGTTGGGATACATCATCTCACACAGAGGAATTAAGATAGATCCTGAAGAGGTCCAAGCAATAATTGAGATGCCTCCAACAACAACACTAAAGAAGCTAAGAATTCTAAAAGGTCAATTACAATTAGTTAGAAGGTTCATCTCACAATTGGCAAACAAGTTCCATCCATTCCAACATCTACTTCACAAAGGCATAAATTTGAATGGATAGAAGAGTGTCAAAATGCATTTCAAATGCTAAAAGACTATCTTATCTCGACACTAGTCTTGATGTCTCCTATTCCATATTATCCCCTACTATTGTACATTTCAGCTACAAAGCACTCACTGGGGACACTATTGGAAAAAATGGTCCAGAAGGAAAGGAAAGGGTCATATACTACATCAGTCAAACACTTGCAACTTATGAGCTCAACTATATTGCTACTGAGAGAGCATGTTTGGTTGTAGTTTTTGCTTCACAAAAGCTCAACCACTACATGTTGAGTCACAAGAAACTCCTAATTGCAAAAATTGACCCATTAAAATATTTATTGAGCAAATAAATATTGACAGGGCAGCTAGCCAAATGGTTCATGATCCTAAGCGAGTTTGACATAGACTATGTAGACACAAAAGATATTAAAGGTCAAGCTACTGTCGATCAACTAGGAGATGCACCTTTACCTTAAAATCATTCAATGTTGATAGAATTCATAGATGAAGGCATATTTTATTTAGAAGAACAAAAGAAGTGGAAGTTATATTTTGATGGCTCTTACATACAAAAGGGATCATGCACCATTATACTTTTTATCACTCCTCAAGGTGACTCCATTCCCAAATCTTACAGGCTGAAATTTGATTGCACAAACAATATTGCTGAGTATGAAGCACTCATCATAGGTTTCAAGACCACAGTCTAATGGAAGATCCAACATCTAAAGGTATATGAGAATTCCCAATTTATAATCAACCAAGTCAATGGCAATTACAACCCCAAGGATGAAAAAATGATTCCATACAAGGCCATGGAAGAATACATCAATAAATAATTTAATCATATATCATTTGGGAAAATCCCCAGAATCAGTAAAAAGGAAGTGAATGCCATGGCCACTGTAGGATATTTGTTGGACATGCCTCCCAAAGTGATACATTATGAGTTCTTTCTCTGAAAACTTATGGTCCCTTCCTATGACGTCCCCACAATTGAGATTGTGTGTGAAATTGTTGGTCTTGATTACCCATGGTACTAGGAAATTTATGCTTACCTAACAAACCAAATCATTTCCCTTGACCTTTCATATGACCTAAAGAAGTATTTAATAAGGCAAGTCTCACGCTATGGCATCATAGCTAATACACTCTATAGACAAAGTCTGGATGGAATACTCTTACGATGCATCAACTTGAAAGAAGCATAAACAACATTATTAAAAGTACATGGGGTTATTTATGGTTCCCATTCTAATGGCTTAAACTTATCTAAAAAGCTTTCAATAATTGGCACTATTATCCCACTATAGAGATAGTTTTCTATAAATTAATCCAAAAGTGTAACAAATGTTAGAGACACAATAACTGTTAGAATAGTCCCAAAGGATAACTTAGAGGGGGTGGGGGTGGGGGGGGGGGGTGAATCAGTTATCAGATAATA
>MU223206.1:1451023-1466181 GCA_018584345.1 Thuja plicata | reverse complement strand
TTTTCTAGTTGTTTTATTTCAAAACAGGAAAGTTTCTATTATGATCTTCTCAGGGTTTATAAAAGAACCCTCTTTCTTCATTCAAATCCCCTGAAAACTTTACTCAAAATTGCATTGTTATTATACTGAATTGTTGTCTCACTTTCTTAATATCATATAGAGTAATTGCATTTTGCAAATAGATAGCTTCAATTTCTAGATTAATGGCATTTAGCATTCATGTTTAGATGATCTCTCATATTTCAATTCATTAGCATAATCTTTGCATTGCATTGTTATCATGATTAAATCCTTCATTCTTAGATGGTTCATAGTTGTGAGGCCCTCATCTTGAGAGCAAATTTCAAAACCCCATCTAGATAGAAGGCAACAGGTCAAATCACGCAGACAGTCAGGATGAATAACTCATATTCAGTCTTGGATGTACCTGGTGAAGAAGGACTATGTTGAAGTGTGTGGTTGATTGAGAAGGCCAAAATTAACACATACAGATAGCATGGCTACCTCTGATGGACTATGAATTAGATATTGATGTTGCTTCAGAGGCTATTGAGAAACTGTTGAATGAGCCTGTTGATAAATATGCCATGAGATTTGGCACCTATGAAGAAGCAAAGACCCAAATATCAATTACTTTACAATCTCAACAGATGAGTAAGAAAAAGACTAAAATTGTTAAAACCTTGAAGAGAAAACTTGCAATCACAGATGAAGAATTGGACAATTCTGAAGATGAAACTGAGGAACAGACCTCAGTCATTCAAGAAGAAGAACCTGAACATGAGGTTGATGCCACCGAGTTTAATGAAGCACCAGTTAAGGAATCTAAGACCAAAAGGGGAAAAAGAACAAAGACTGGGTCTCCATCGAAGACAAGATCACAATCAATGACTATTGATTCACAACATTTGAAGAAAGGTGTAGAAAAAATCACAAGACCCTCACCAAAGTTCACATAGAAAACTAGAAAATAGAAGGGTACTATTGCACTAAGACAAAAGAGGAGATATGTAAGGAACAAAGATGAAACAAATTATTCTGATGACAATCCAGATCAATTCAAGGTTGTACAAAACATGACATCACAGACTATTGATGAGATTGCAGAGGCAATCAAGACAACTGAACAGTTAAGACACCCAAAGATACCAGCATATTCTGATCTGACTACCGAGCACAAGGATAAAATCAAAGAAGAAATAATAGGTATGATGATCAAATTCAAACAAGTTCCAGTTGAATTTTCTACTTCAATTCCATCAGAGTTATATGATAAAATAATAGCATGATGGTCATATGCACTTCAAACCAAAAAATAGATGAGAGAAGCAGCTCCCACTCTTATTAAAGCTGAGTGCACAGTTGAGGAAATTCATGATATAATGAAACAATATGCCAAGAAATTTCTAAACAAGGCAAGAACACTAAATATTTTGCAAGGAAATCTAAAGGAAGTGGATATAGAGAGCACCAAAATTTGGAACAAATTACTGAATCCACCCGAGGACATCCAAGATACCGATGAAGTAAATGATGTTGCATCTACTAGATTGAGTACAGAACCCATAACAATTGATGATGTATTAGATGGTATTCCTGAACTCTTGACTAATTTAGGTCACCCAAATATCACAATAATTGATGTAACTGAAGGTGATCTAGATGATAAGGCCAAGGAAGATGAGTCACTCAGAGAAACCGAGACTATAGATGAGCAAGACACATCAGAGGTCACCCGAGAAAATGTACCAGGCCAGTTACCTATTTTGGTCAAATCAATTAAAATTAAGACTGAAGCATGGAAAAAGAAACCTGAGCTGGTTACAGATACAAATGAAGACAAGGGTGAAGATCATGGTAAAGAGACCAAGCATAGTGGTGGAACAACACAAGGTGATGCACCTAAAGATACCACTAGTGCTACAGAAGAGAAAGGTGAAGGTAACACAAAGAATCCAGAAAAGATAGTAGATACATCTACTACAGACACAAGGTCAGCTATCGAGCCACCTCACCAAGTCATCACTCTGAGTACCAAGAAAGAAAATCTAGTAACTAAGAAAAAGGCTCAATTAAAATTATCTCTCTCCTTCATCGAGTGTTCAAGGAAAGAAAAAGGAGAAGAAGAAACCAAGGACGTAGTTACTTTAGATGAAATCATAGAGATTCCTAAATGGGATCCAAGAACACTTTATCTAGAAACATTGAAGAAATATGGTGAGCTTTACACCCAAAAATAAGGAAAGCACAAGCTGAGACAAGAAGCAAAGAGTGTACACGTGCTAGAAAAAGCAAAAATGATTCTAATGCAAGTTGTACCAGATATCAACATTTATGAACGAGCCCCCATACTTGAACAACTTGAACTAATCACCGGGGTAATTGAAAAACCTGACTTTGATGCCGAGCATAAATTAGAAGAGTGGCAGAGAAGAAGATCCAATATAAAGTTACCAAGAAGATCAGCTAGGTAGTGGAAGTACATAAGGTAACTCTGTCTGAATTTGTAAGTGGTTTAGAAACTATTATATCTGAAGTCATTAAAATTCTACAACAATTATGCACTCTAGATCACTTCACTACCGAGTTTAGTGAAAAGCTAAAGCAAATAGATCAATATTTAAAGGATAGTGAAAATAGTCTATCAATCAAGCAACATGCATTATAGATGCATTAAAAAAAGGTACTTCAAAATTAGTGGTTGAGACAAGACTTGAAGAAAGAAGAAGAGACAATCAGAGAACAAGTAACCATGCTTCAAGCAACATTACTACCACATTTGGTCATGATGCAGAAACATGTGACATTGGCAAAGAATCTAACTGCCACCCCAGAATTGTCAGTGATAGACATCATATATGATATGCATGCTCAGATCAATTTAGAACAATTAACCCTCAAGAATTTAAAAGAGGAATGGGAGAAGCTACTGGAAACTCTCAAGAATGCCCATCCTAATATTTTTAACAAATTATAAGTTATACTCCTTTTGTCATTATTTTAAAAAAGGGGGAAATATATGTATAGTAAAGTGGGATACTATAATCAGGATGATTTCATATACATATACCGAGTATATACAAAGGGGGAGAGCATGTACAAAGGGGGAGTCACTATGTATAGTAATAAGTTTTTGATACTAATGCCAAATGGGGAGAATGTTACCCAGATTATGCATTGAAGTTGTCAATAGTATTCATGCACTTAAAATGGACATTCGGTAAAAGAGCCACAACAAGACAATCGGTATAATCACCGAAGTACAGAGTTAACCAAGAGCACTGATCACGTCCAGAGTTAACCAAGTGCAGTGATTACCGAGTAGATAGACTATTCCAAGAAGTAGACAACATCGAGCTACATAGTATAACCGAGATACATAGGCGATACCAAGCCACGAGAGACATCATTAAACTAGCAGACCAAAGGCCACCTAAAAGTTTGTTATGGCACATCATTCTATGTAATAACTTTTTAGCCGACCTAGATAATAGTTTACATGATTGAGGAGGACATTAATTATGGATTTACAACATTAACTATTTATGTGTCCTATGTGTAGATGATCAAGGTAAATTATGTACACTGTTGATCTTAGGTTAGGGATGTAATTGTAAAGCCCTAATTAGGTCATATCATTTGATATATATAAATGTATAGATGTCACTTTGTAATGTATGTTGATCAAGAAATGATCAAGTAGCTTCCATACTACAGACATCAAAGATTAGACAAGGGATTTTAAGGGCAGAGACTACATCACAGAAATTAGTTTACAGAACTAAGGCAAGGCTACCAAGCAAAACATAGAAGAAGGTATTATCATTCACATTGAGGTGATATGTTTTGTATGTACTTAATGGATCTGTATCAGCAATATTGAGATTGTATATGTTTCGGATCAAATTTTTGTTACTCTCTAACAATTGTAATAGACCCCAAAATCTCTTAACAGAGTAGACTTAACTGTCTTATTGTAAATCTCTTAACTGAGTGTACACATAGCTTGTGTTGCAAAATCCTCTCATGAGGTAGATCTTATCAATCTCATTGTTACTCCTAATAGGGTAAGATCATCAGAAGTGATCATTCTTTGTAAGCTTTAACATGCTACTTTATTGCTGCAGTAGTGAAGTTTTGTGGGTTTCATCCCCACCACATTTTTTACCTTCTAACAGGGGTTTTCTGCAATACCAAAAATCTAGTGTCATGAGTACTTAGTTTCATGTATGTCTACTGTTTACTTTACATGCATTTACATTTCAGTAGTGATACTATATGGTTGGTGTATGGAATCTACTTAGTCAGTTATTATAGATCTAGTGGTTACAAAGAATTTATTAAAAGTTTTTAAGGGTACTAATTCACCCCTCCCCTCCCAGTACACACCTCTCCATTATCCCAACAACCTCCTCTTTACAAGTATTCACATACTTTGATGATCTTGTAATATGATTATAGATGCCAGGTGTGCCTTAAGAAAGGCTTCAAATCATGGAAGAATCCACATGAGAACCTGAAATGAGTCTTCCCTTGCAAACTTTTACAATAGGTTCTCTTGACGTTTAGCTTTGTGGCACCATCGGGCATACTTAATATTAACATTCGATGATAACAAGAATAACCTATATATAGAGGGTGTAATATTCACAAAGAAGGGAATGTTCTATATCAAATCTCCTCCATTATGAACTAATCTTGATGACGTGTGTATATATAGCATATTACATCCGCTCAAGGACTCTTCTTTATAGGAATGTTACAAAACAATTTGAAGTATGAGAACAAGAATCAGGATTTTGAAAGTCCTCCTCAACACTACTATTGGAAAATTTCATACCATTGACAACTTATCATTTCTCATTCCTTAGACATGCTATAGATTATATATATTTCAAGGCATTTTTAGCTTTGAAATTGAAATCTCAGTCCATGATTTGGTCATTATGAGCCTGCAGTTTTGAACTGACCAGTTGGCGCTTTTGAGTTTGAACTCTTAGGTTTGTCAATCTAAATCATGGAATTGCATTGAAACTCCTCACTGAACTATATCATGGAACCAACTAATTGATTTCAACTTTAGGCCTTTTGTTGGCCCTTTTGAACCATCAAATCTGAACTGACATTTGAACCTTGAATCTCTGAAACCAAGTGTGCACTTTGAACCTTAAACTTTGAACTGTTGGTTCAAGGTTCAAGTTCAATACCTCTAGTTGATGATATCACAAGCATAATTTCACAAAGAAATCATTAGAAAAAAATCCTTATAAATCATGAGAATGTTTAGGGAATTTTCTTCGTGGGGTCCAACTTTCAAAGTTTAAAACTTGGGTGCTGGAGGCAAGCCAACAAAAAGCTCTGACTGGGGATGTGGGCCGCAAGGACATGAAGAATCAAACAATATCTGGTATAAGAATAGTGCCTACACATTGGGAACTTATTCAAAGCAATGAAGAACTGAGGGATATTCTTGCAGAGAGGGAAGAGGCGAGCAGGGCACACAATCCAACACAACTAGAATAAGAGCACCAAAGAACAAACAAAGCCCAAACTACACACAAAAAAAACAAACATGACCAAAATTATTTACAAGTATTCACATTGGAAGGAAACTCCTAGCACAAGAGCTAGAAATGAAGAGTACTTACACAAAGCCATTTACAGGTTGAAAGAAATATGATCCCTTTCTGAACAGTGATTTGCATCTGAATGAGATAAACTTATATAACTTGCATGTGGAAAACTCCTCGTTGCTGCAAACCAAACTAAATGTGTGCAAGAATTTTATAAACCTAACATCATGCCCGATGAGCCATGATTCATCATATAATTCAAATTTTTTTTAGTATTCAACATGAAATTATGAAGACCATTTTCAATTGGTGACTGAAAAAAATTAAGATTAGACATTCTTTAAGAGAAGATCATGCCATTCACACGATCAACATTCAGAGGACCCCAATATTTGAAGGGATTTTTAGCATTTAAAACATCTTCAAAGAAAGAATAGACTTCATCAAGAATAGGGTCAGTACTCACAGGAATATCTTCATTCCATTTTGCTGCAACTAAATCTGAAAACACCTTATCCAAGGTCAATGAATCCGGCAAACCCATACCTAAATTTTTATCTTTGGGATATTCTTGCTTGATTTCTGATAAGAATCTATCAGTAATCTCTACCTCATGCCAAGAATCACCACCCAGGTAGGCCAATTATTTCTGGGACTGCGATACTTCAAGAATCTCATTATCATTAAGTGTTGCATACATTTCATATTTTTCTTTTCCATTAAGATCTGCAGAGTCTAAAGAACTTTTAGTAGGGCACATGTTGGCTTCACTTTTAATACAAGGTTGATAAAAATAATACCCAACTCTCCTACAAGAATGGACTGAATCATCTATTGAAGAGCATCCTTGTTTGACAAGCACTAAAGATTGATCAACCTCATTAAACACTTCTTGGGGATGCAACACTTCTTGTTGGGTGGATAAAATGAGTCTCCCCATGGTTTCCTCTCCACAAGATGTGTCCTTCAAGACATTTAGAAATTTATAGGGTTGTAATACTTCAACTGGATCATCAAAATGCCCTTTATTTTCTACAGAACCTTCCTTCCCAAGTAGGTTTTTAGAGTTACCAGAATATTCTCCAAAATATGATTCCACTTCACTTCCATCACAAGATTTGTTAGAAGAGCATTGAATAACTTCATCTCGAAAATTAGAAAATTCTATAATAAGGTCATTACATTCTTTAAGGAAAGAAGTATCTTCAGCTTCTGGTATGGAAGTAAAAACCATACTTTCTGGAAACATAGAAGTTTGAAATTCTTTATTTCCTATACTTGTTGCAACAATATGACTCTCTAAACCTTTGAAACTAAAGCTCTAAAATTATGAAAGGAAGGCATAATAAAATGATTTATTTGCATCTAAACTCACCAAATTTTTTGTGTCTGGATTTTCTTTTCCTGCACTTTCTTGCATCTCATGAGGCTGAAAGGTTTCATGATGTACATCTTGTTCACTCAAAACTGAATAGTTACAAGAAATATAATTGGATGAGATTACCGGGGCTTCTTCTTCACCAACCTCCAACTCTTTTTCAAGCTGATGCACTTTTCTTTTGTGCTCCTGCAGATATTTTAGCTTTTGAATTCTGACACACATTTTCCTCCATATCAAGGAAGAAGTGTGGTCATCTTCAATTCTCAAGTTGGTTTTCACGGTATGCAAAATGCTTTCTTTGCAGTGCTCACAGAAATTGTGCAACACCTTGTGATTCATTTGGATGATCTCAAGAATGGTAGGGTCAGGTCTTTTCTTCTTCATGATCTTTCTATTTGGCATGGTCACTTCACAGAGTCACCAATCTCCTACACATAGAGATAATATAATAACTGAGGAACCAAATTTCAGACACTGATCTTTGCTTTCGAGGTCCCCAGCTGGGTCACCTAAAATCTGTTAGTTAACAAATTTATCCTTTCGAAAATACCTTAACTAATGACCCCAAATGCCCATGTGGAGAAGAAAAACTAAACTAACAGTTGGAAAGGCTATCATTAATTTGATAGCTTTCCTCTGAATTGTGATGTACAACTCCCTCCTAATATTTATAATGCATTAAGAGTGGTTTATGTCTTTAACCTGAAGACATGAAGGTTATTGACACTCATTTCATCACTATGAAATGAATGCGTTTACAAATGAGAAAATAAAGGTAAAACCAATAAATAACCACAAGATTATTCACTAATTCCTCCTTATGACATAGAATTTGAAGGAAATTGAATGCTTCAATCTACAAAATGTGAGTACATAAACTGACAGATTTATTAACTTGGCATAAGTATACAGAACAATGTTTGAAACAAAAAATAAATGACGACAAGATCAATTACAATCTAAGAAACAAATATTCACACCCCAAGATCTGATAGATACGCATTACTCATCATTTCGAACACAAATCATAATAACCACAAGATTATTTTTCCTCTGCCATACTGTCAAGCTACCCAGAAAAATAAAATGAAAACATATAAATTTCCTCCTATTCCCCTTGATGAGACCATAATTTGTCTCTGTTTTATGGTAATATTTATACTATGTTTAAAACATTACCAAGACATTAGTGAACCTTTTAGTATTTGAGCTTGTGGTAAGTAGAGTTGGAACCACCTAGCCTATGGGTAGCTATTAGTGTCATGTTTTTATAGAAATTATATGTCTTTCATATATCTATTTGAATGTGTGTTCTAAATCTGGATTGATTTGACTAGTTGACTTGATTATATATTTGCATATGCTACTAACCTACTAGGATGAAGGAGTGGCTTGAGAGTGGTCAAATGCATTGAAGAGAAGGCATTGAAGTTCTAGATGTGATGGGGAGAACTATTATGGCCACAAGAAAGGCCTAATACAATGGAGGAGCCATCATCTAAGGGAATATAGGAAATATCTCTTCTATATTTCCTCTTAGCGGTCAATATCTCGATGAAATGGTTATCCAAACTTTATTACACTCTGTCATGGGCAGTTACAATATCCTTCCCCTATGGTGTGATTTAATTAGAACTGATCTGTATGATTTTGGAATAAACATTAATTCTCTATATAATGGGATTTGATTGTTAGTTTCTAGTTTAGTTTTTGAAAATATATTGTTGTTGCATTTTCACAACAAAGTTACTCTTTCCAGTTCTGTGCATTGTTTTCATTATGATGTAATCAGTTTTTGGAAATATAATGGAGTGATTTTGGTTTATTCCATTAAGTAGTCGTGTGTGTTTACTTTCTTGTAGCAATAGCGCAGGTCTCTTTCATATATTTTTCCTTCCTGCAACATAGGTAGTATAACTCTTTGAGAGACTTAATGCACATATCATGCTGTCCCCTTTCTAGTATATGTCCTTGGGTTGAAAATTTAAATGTACTTCATGATAGGAAAAGTAGTCCTGAGTTTGAATATACAATTCCTAGGAGAATATTTGGCATGATTATTATTACCTATTGTAAGGCGGTTCATTTTTGGCATTGCTGCCGAGATGGTGTCAAGCTGAGAACCTTATTGAGTCATTTTCCATTTTTAGATAGTTCCTTTCTTTCTAGATATTAGTATGTAGTCCTTAACTTGCTTCACAAGTTTACATAATTATTTGCATGCATCAAAGAGGAAGAAGATGAGATGAATAGGGAAGATTTATGTCAAGAGAGTCTGCTAATTTGAATGAAGACGTTGAATTACCTTTTGTTGACGCAATTCCTGAATTTCCTGCATCATCTTCATTTGAAGCAGAGCATTTTGATCCCGTTGGCCTTCGAATTTTTGCTAAAATTTTGGCTAGTTTTCTTGATAATTCCGCTCCAAGTGCACCAGTTGTTCATAACCCCGTGGCTAATGTTCCTTTTTAGCAACAAATTCATTTCCAAATACCTCCAGTAATAGCACAACCTACATTTCCATTTCCTCTACCTAGCCTTATCAACAATGCTAACCTCAAAAACATACCCACTGCTACACTCCCAAAGTTCTATGGCCTAATAACTGAAGACCCTGATACCTTTCTGTTTGAGTTTGACATTATTTGTAGAAGCTTTGAATATAAAACTGATGGCCACAAGCTCAAGTTGTTTCCAGCAACACTGAAGGATTCTGCCCTATGATGGTTTATGGGCTTAGGAGCTAATGTAGTAACTAGCTGGGATGAAATGCAGACTCTGTTTCTGTAGAAATACAAAGAGTATTGCAAGGGGGTGACCCAAAAGGAGATGGCATTTTTTAAATGTCACAGAAGGAGGATGAAACTTTGGAAGACTATACTTCACGCTTCCTTTATAATTTGCAAAAGAATCCACAACATGTCCTAAAGGAGGACTCATAGAAACTCATTTTCTTGAGGGGAGTAAATGATAATTGCTTGGAAGAACTGGACCTCATGGCTAGAGGAGATATATCCCAATCTACCTAGGATGAACTCAAGAGAATATGCCTTAACTATTCAAGATTAACTATAAAGAAGGGAAAAGGATTTTGGTCTATACTTGCTAAAGGGAACAACTTGGGCATTTCTAAGTTGGAGATCTTGAACCTGCTGTCAGATTTCAAGCAAGATATCATAAATGATGTTGCCACACAATTGGATACCATGACTACCAAGAAGAAGCATGCAGATGTCAAAGAACAACTAGCTGAGTATTGTCCTCACTGTCGCAAACAAAAGAAATATTGTGGATGCAAGCTAGTGGCAAACTTGGAGAACCAACATCTTCCTACTGAGTACTTGAAAATAGAAGGAGACAACAAGAAAGTGTTCTTTATTTCTCAATGTCAGCCATGGGCTTCAAGAAAAGGTATGCCTTAGGATCCTTTGCAATTTTCTAGTCCTTATAATAATTAATGGAATTTGTTATTTATCAAAATCCTTCTCAGTACTCCCAACCTTCTTGGAACAACTCTGGCCTAACCAACAACAAAACTAGTGGCCTCAGCCTCAAAATCAATGGCAGCCACCACAGGGGATTTGGTAACCATATAAATAATGGAGGGGGCCTCAGCAGTGGCCTAATCAAAATCTTGGTTATTCACCCTTACCACCTCCAGTGTCAACCTGCAATAATGCCACCTCCTGTAGCCACAAGTCCTACTCCAAAGAAAACACAATTACCTTCTCAGCCACAACCCAATCCTAACAACAAGAAACAAAAACAACTAATGTATGCCACTAATACTCAGCAGTACCCTGTATATGCACTAGAGATATATGATGTCCATTTGAGATTTGGTATTACTCTACCTGCACCTGAACCTTCTGTTATAATAGAAGTTCCAGAAATTCCTGCAACATTAGAACCACTTCTAGAAGTTACTTTTCCAAATACTATCCAACCAATTGATATACCAAGTAAAACTAATGTTCACAACTCAGTTAATCCTCCCTTTCCACAAAGGCTTACCATGGAAAAACCTATATCTAAAGAAGAAACACCGTTTGATATCCTTGACCAGTTGAAAAACATGCATATCCAAATTCTATTGTTTCAAGCTATCAAAGATGTTCCTCTTTATGGAAAATCCATTAAGGAAGCATGCTTAAAAAAGCCTGGATGTAAGAAAAAGGATCCTAAAATAGTCCATGTTATAGGTCAACTTGCAGATATTATGTTGGAATTAATAGTCATACCAAAGTACTCTGACTGTGGAAGCCCAGTTGTTGATCTTATAATTAATGACCAGTCTGTGAAAAATTCTCTAGTTGATTTGGGAGCAACTATAAATATTATGAATAAGGATAACATGCATAGGTTGAGTATAGAGGGATTGAGAACCATAGTAATAGTCTTACAACTTACAGACAGTTCTACTGTAACCCCAGATGGCATCATAGAAGATATATTAGTCACATTGGATTCATAAGAATATCCTACAGACTTCTTGATATTATCACCTAAGGTAAATTTTCTTGGTTATCTAGTTATTCTTGGAAGACCTTGGTTAGCCACCATTGATGCCCATATTAGTTGTAGATAAAGTAACATGACAATTTCAAATGGCCAAGAAATTAAGAAGCTATCATTATATCCTCCTAGCCAACCCCAACCAGATTTGAGTACACCTATTTGGCCAGATTTGGGAGATGAGGAAGAAGAGATAAATTATGTTGCTCAACTAATGATGTTACACAGATAATCCTTACTAAAAATTCATGAAGAATATGATGTGATTCAAAGTATCCTTAACAATGAGTGTGTCATAGAAAAAGATATTTTTGGAAGCTCTATTCTACATTTGTGTACCTATGAGGACTGTGTTTTTCCAGTAGCCCCTGATGTTATCCATCAATTACTACCCTATGAGGTATATAAAAGCCCAATATCTAAAGTGTCAATGCTAGAGCTGACAACTTCTATGGAACTTTCTCCTGGTCACAATCTTCATGTTAACAGTAAGCTACCCCCACAATAATTGACATTATTAACTAAACTCCTTTGTAAGCATGAAAAAACATTTGCTTGGGATTATGGAAACATGAAAAGCTTGAACCCAAAGCTATGCACACATAGAATCTACATCAATGAAGGAATTCTACCACTTTTCCAACCTCAGAGAAAAATTAACCCATCCCTAAGAGAAATAGTAAAAACTAAGTTGCAAAAGTTGCTAGATGCTGGTTTTATTTATCCAATATCTGATAGTAAATGGGTATCACCTTTGGTCATTATTCCTAAAAAGGGGTGTAAATGGATAATATGTGTAGATTATAGGGAATTGAAAAATGCAACAAAGAAAGACCATTTTTCCTTGCCATTTATTGATCAAGTTCTAGTCACTTTAGCTGGAAAGCAGTACTTCTCTTTTCTTAATGGATACAACGGTTATAACCAGATTAGAATTTCTCTATAGGATTAGGAGAAGACCACATTTACATGCCCTTGGGGAACATATGCATATTCTGTGTTACCTTTTGGCTTATGTAATGCACCAGCTACTTTCCAAAGAGCTTTAATCAACATTTTTGCTAATATATCACATGATTACATGGAAATATACATGGACAACTTCACTAAATTTGGTGTCACTTTTGAGGAGGCTTTGAAGAACTTGGAAAATTTGCTGATCAGATGCCAAGAACACAACCTGTCTCTCAATAGTGAGAAATGTTTAATGTCGATGAATGAAGGAGTAGTGCTGGGACATTTCATTTTAGAAGCTAACATCCAAGTAGAACCTGCAAAAATTGAGGTGATTCTCACATTGCCTACACCTACTAAGAAAAAATATGTTAGATTCTTTTTAGGACATGTTGGCTATTAGAGGCGCTTCATTCAAAATTTTAGTTAGATAGCTATCCCTCTATACACTTTTCTTACAAAAGAATCTGAGTTTGCATGGACATCAACTTGTGATGAATCCTTCCTATAGCTCAAGTCACTTCTGACAACTCCACCAGTACTTAGGGGGCCTGATTGGTCTTTACCATTCCACATATATACATATGCTTCTGACTATGAAATAGGGGTAGTCTTAGGACACAAGTATAATAACCTTGAAAATGCAATTTACTATATCAGCAAGAGTTTACATGGCCCAGAGTTCAATTACACAGTTACTGAAAAAGAATTACTGGCAGTAGTTTATGCTTTGAATAAATTCTGCCATTATGTAACATGCTGTCCCATCTTTGTTCATACTGACCATTCAATAATCAAGTATCTTATGAACAAACCTACCATCTCAGGCAGGTTAGCAAGATGGCTTCTTCTTTTGCAGGAATTTGATATAACCATCATTGACAAGCTAGGGAAAGAAAATGTAGTAGCTGATAACTTTTCTAGACTCCAGACTGCTGACAATGATACTACTATGATAGATGCCACATTCCCTGATGAATTTTTTTTTTTAATATTTCTATCAAGAGTCCATGGTATGCTGATATAGCTAATTACCTTGTAGTTGACAAAATTCCTACACATTTCTCTCTTAAGGACATAAGAATGCTTGTTGAGAAAAGCTTTCAATTCTCTTGGATTGACAATACACTATTCTACACTGGTCCAGACCAAGTCATGAGAAGGTGTGTATGCAAAGATGAAACATATGATATCCTCCATTCTTTTCATGATCATCCATGTGGAGGACACTTTGCAGCTAAGAGGACAGCTCTGAAGATCTTAACAATAGGTTATTACCAGCCCACACTTCACAAAGATGCAACCAATTATATAAGAAAATGTGATAAATGCCAGAGGATGGGTCATCCAACAAAGTCAGATGAAATTCCTTTACATCCACAAGTGGTTGTCACACCATTTGATAAGTGGGGCATGGATTTCATTGGTCCTATAGACCCCCCATCTAATGGAAAGTCTTACATATTGGTATGCACCGATTATCTAACCAAATGGGTGGAAGTAAAAGCCATGAAGAATGCACATGATCATAAGGTAGCAGAGAGTGTATGAGGAAATATTTACCCATTATGGTGTGCAAAGAGAGCTTGTAACTGGTCAAGGAGCACAATTCACATCCAATCTAATCACAAAACTCATGAAGGAATACAATATCAAACACAAGAAGTCCAATCCTTACCATCCTCAAGCCAATGGTCAGGAAGAAGTTACTAACAGAGAGATAGAAGCAAATCTAACAAAAAAAGTTCATCTACACCGCCGTGACTGGAGAAGCCGACTCTCAGAAGTAGTTTGGGCATACAGAACAACATGGAAGACAACCACAGGGTTCACTCCATTTGAATTACTATATGAGAAAGAAGCAATGTTACCAATCGAGTTTGAGCATAAAACATTGCGTACTACTCTGGAGTTAAACCTTGACCTTCGCACACTATAGAGAGACTGACTACTCCATCTCAACTCCTTGGATGAAATGCAAAAATATGCATTGGAGTGAACTGAGATAGTAAAGAAAAAGAGGAAGAAGTGGCATGACCCCCATATTAAGAACAAATAGTTTCAAGTTGGTGATTGGGAATTACTGTATCACTAGTAGAATTGGCCCCTATTTTTGACAAAAATTGGTCAAATTATCTACCTAGATTGGTCAAAAGACTCACAATTTGCTTTGTCAATATTTTTCTGGTTAAAAGTTTGACACATCCTAGTTTAATTCAAAATTTCTACGTAAGCTTTGGTTGAAATTGGCATGTTGAAATGTCCATATTATTTGTTGAAACTTTGACCACCTTTCATCATAATCTTTAACCGATCTGACTAGGATGTCAAACCCACGACACATATTTTTGACACACAATGGTGGAAACATACACCGGCCCAAGTTAATGTTTCAACCAAGTTTGGTTGAAATGTTTGACCCATCTGACCAAGATCCCAAACCCATGACGGAAACGTTTGACACAGAATGGTTGAAACGTAAACCAGTATAAGTTAATGTTTCGACCAAGGGATGTCAAAATTTTGGCCAATATTGAATTTAATAAAAAAAAAATTACATCTTTGTCCAAAAATTTCTCAAGAAGTTGCAATGATAATGGCAAAGTTGTCAAATTGATAAGTTTTGCAACTTTTTAACATTTTCTATCAAATGTTGGCTTCCTTGCCTAGATGTGATACAAAATCATGTCAAATGATATTTTGACATGATTTTTTATCACATCTAGGCAAGGAAG
>MU223206.1:1432625-1448819 GCA_018584345.1 Thuja plicata | reverse complement strand
ATATAGAGAGAGAGAGAGAGAGAGAGAGAGAGAGAGAGAGAGAGAGACCCAAAATGCTAGACACTTTCTCTTTTAAAGTACTTTAGAACCCTTAAGAAACATAAACTAAATTGACAATCTTCAAATTCATTTAAAAGATCTAATTTACTTCCTATGTTCCATGGTGTTTCTAAGGTTTTTTTGACTCCATCCAATTTGGGAAGTGAGGTTTTCCCATCTATTCAGACAATAGAGGTGGCAGAAGGAGAATTTGAATTCTACTCTTTGGGATTATATCATGGGAGAGCACACTTTGATCCCCACCATTAGATTAAGAGAGCATATGGAGTTCAACACAGGCACATAACACATATAGAGGATCATTGACCTAATGCCACTGATGACATGGAGATAAAGAGAAAATCATTTTCCAAGATGTTGATTGAGTTGATCAGAGCAAGCAAGTGGATCCAAATCCCTTAACAAGTGGAAGATGATAGGAAGTACCTCCAGCCTAATTATGAGATAGCAAAGAAAGATGGTATTCCCCATGTTGATTGGACAGGCAAAAGAAAAGAAAGTTTGGATGGAATGATGGTAACTGTTAGAACATTCACAAAAGTTTGGTTGAAAAACATATAGCTCACCTATAGGAAAGGAGGCTTCCATTGACTTATAAATTAATGAAGGATGTAATTGAACTTGAGGAGGAATCATCAAACCAGCCGCAAGGTATGAACATTGGACTTGAAAGCCAAAGCGATGAGAGGGGGCGCAACCAACCTTCCCAAATGAAAGAAAAGAAAAGGAAGGAAACAATTGATCAGGAGTCACAACTAAAGAAACAAGAGCATCAAGGAGTAGGCATGTCATCAAAGCTAACAACAAAAAGAGAAATGTCAGTCTCAGTTGAAAATGAATTAGGAGATAGTAAGAGTCCTAGCTATGTACCTTTGGATCACAACAAATAGGAGGTAGATTCTCCCCTCCATAAAAATGAAGAACATCAAGATGAAGAGAATGAAATTGTAGATTTGGAGGCACTCTCAAAGGATGGAAAAATTCAGGCACAAGAAGTTGATGCAGAAGTTCAAGAACAAAATCAGGAAAATGAGAAAAGAGAAGATGAACAAGGAGAGATCACAACACCGACTTGGATACTAGATAGAGTGAAGATAAAAAAAGTAGTAGTTGAGAAACCAACCGATAGTGTGGAAGAGATCATGAGGAGAGACAAAGTTGAAAAGGACAAAGTGCTAGCCAAGAGATCTAAATCAATTTGTAATGCTAAATCTGCTATCGTTTGTTTTGTAATTGTGAAAAAAATTGTCATTATTAGTGGAGCTTTACAAAGTAATTTCATTTACTACTGTATGGAATTTCAATGCTCTATTTGGCATTATCCTCCTCCTCCTCATTCCCTGTTGCCAGCATCTGAGCAAGAATCTATAATTTTCCTCTTATTTTACCATATTTTTTAGCATATTTTCTTAATTGAATTTAATTAGTTGACTATACCATGGAACTTAATATTGAAGTGCCTAGGTGTAAAAATATGCTAAAACAAGTGTCTCCATGGTAGATTTGTGATCTCTTGTTCCCGATAAGAGAAGTTGGCCATACCATGGAACTTAATATTGAAATGTCTGATAGAATATGTAACCCAGGTACTCTGTCAACATTTTAGATACCAGTTTGGACCTTTCTACGCCAAGGAGGTAATGGACCCTTGGAATTATTAATCTGATTATTCATAAATTAGTCCTCCTTATGAAAGATGAAACTCTAAATCAGTATTCAAAGTTCTAATGCCTCTACAGTTCAAAAGAGGTCTAGGCTTATAAAAGGGAATTCTTAAATTGGCTTCCCATTTTCAAATTTTGGCTTTGATTTGGTGGTCTATTTTGTGAATCCAAAGGTGGTCTTCAATCAACTATTATTTTGGCTTTCATCTCAGTCAATTTTTCCCTATATGCACATGCCAAAATATTAGGTAGCCGAAATTCTTGTTTAAAATCTAAATGAACTTGCATTTGATTAAAATCCCTGATCTAGATCGATTTGTGCTGCTAAATCTTCTATCGTTTGTTTTGTAATTGTAAAAATTGTAATTATTAGTGGAGCTCTACAAAGTAAGTTCATTTACTAATGTATGGCATTTCAATCCTCTATTTGGCATTATCCTCCTCCTCATTCCCTGTTGCCAGGATCTGAGCAAGAGCCTATAATTTTCCTCTCATTTTACCATATTTTTTTAGCATATTTTTTTAAATCAAATTTAAGCTGAATAACATTTGCAAATAGGAGAAGTACATACACAAAAAAATGTTATTAAAAACAACATCATAGAGTTGAATAAGTTTTTAAAAACTACTGCAACAACCATAGCAAGATCTACATGGTAAATATTGTTCTAAAAAGTTTTAGTTCTACTGTAGATTGTTCTAAAAAATTGTAGTTCTACTGACACCACATATTAGATATAATGGTAGGTTATATAGAAATGGAAAAATGGAATCGTTGGAATAGTATTGAATCATTTTTGTAGTCTTTTAATTGATTTTTTCAAACAAAAATCAAGGGTTTGTTTTCTAAGAAATGTGACTCGCTTCTAAAGAATCACGACAACATTCTACACCATATCATGGTTTTTCCATCCATACAAAATTGCATGACTACAATTATTATGCATCTAGGGTTTATACAGTTTTTGAAAAATGAAAAGATTTGGAAAAGCCCTTTGTTTAAAACCAAAAAATATGTGATGCAAACATACTTACTAGGCACAAATTTGTGATGCCCTCCTCCCGCCCAAAGTGCTTCCCGTGTTCAATGAAAAAATGAAAAATGTGTTTCACTTTTCAGTTTTTTTGTTTATAATCCTGTGTTCATCAAACATTCGACCTTTCTTAATACACGTCAAAATTTTGACCTTTTTGGGATCATAAACAAAAAAATAATAATTTCAGAAGCCAAATTGGCCTATCGTCAAAAATTTTGGTCAAAAATAGGGGCGTAATGTACTAGTGTATGATTCCAGATTCCAAGAAATACCAGGCAAGCTGCAGACAAGATGGCTGGGATCATATGAAATAAACCATGTCTTCGCCAATGGAGTAGTCCAGTTGACAACTATTGACCTAGTACACTTCAAGCTATTGGTCAACGAGCATTGGATCTATCTGTATCATCATCCCCAGACCAAAGAAGACTTCTTGCAGCAATTTAGATATCCAACTCCAAATGAGAAACATGTAACACTTCCTACAGCAGAGGGTGAAAACCTTCTTTCTGCAGGTTCAGAATAACATTCCTTCGTGCATGTTCATAATAAAAAATTCACTTCCAAATGAAGTTCCATTATCCATTCATGTTAAATATTCTTATTTTCAACCCATTCTTCTTCTCTACCTTCCATCCACCCATCTTCCATGTCACCACCTCTTTCCATATTTCTATGTTCCACAAAAGAGCAACATCAGCTGACGCATGCAACCATCGTAGTTCTCCACTCTCACCATCTTTTATTTCTCATGCGCAAGGTAATCGACTAATAGGTACAAATTTTCAAATTTATTTCTTCTTTTAGCACATAGATTTTGGTAATTATATCTAGTACTGCGATTAGTCTATGATTAAGGCATTAAGTCAGTTGCTCACCTTGTGCCAAGTGTGACAAGTGTGGACGCTTGTCTTTATTTTGTAGGGGGCAGGGAAGTGTATTAATTTTACATGTCATTTCTAGTTGTCCTTCTCACTTCTTGTAAGATTACCTGTCAACTCAAATATGTACTTTGGCCTTGTCTCATTAAGTCCCTTTACTATCTCGCACAAGTGTCGTACTATTATTCCAGAATTATCCCAAATCTCTAGACTTGATGTGACCCAAAATGACATAATTAAACTATGTGGTAACTTTTACTTAAAATGACAGTTAGAGTTATAATTTCTTCTGTAAAAACACCATTATTATTGTTTATGATAAACACAACAGAAGATTGCAAGAGAAAAATCTGTAGTTTCAATAAGTGCAGTTTAAAAGCTTAATTTAGGGTGATCAAAGAGGGAATAAGGTATTCGTAAATTGCATAGAAGAAGAAATTGAGAGATTGACAAGTTACAATAGAAAAACCTAAAGGAAAGTATTTAGAACAAATGGGAGGGCAGCTTTAGAGGCATGAGCCTGTGGTTCATGGCATTCTACTCACAAATATTGAAGCAGTGTAGAGGTTCAATGCATGTGGTTGGCTGGGGTATTTTATACAACTAACATAATTTAATGATGAGGTAGCAACAAAATTCATGAGTACCTTTGAAGAGGGAAAGACAACCTTATGGGGTTTAATGGTTGTTACAATAGAGGAATGCATAGCTGAAGTAACTGGATTTCCAGCAATTGGGGAGCATTATCCCAATGAGCATGACGCTAGGTTAGCTCAGGCGCAGTTTAATTTTCTTACATACCCTCCACTGGATATTAACAAGCAAGGATGCAAATGCATGTCACTCCCTCCGCCATTCAATGAGATGGAAACACACATTATCAGGTACTTGACTTGTGAGGTAAGATTTTCAAATTTACATGCACATCATTTCAAGTTACTTAGTCATTTCCAATAAATGTTCCCAATTTCTTGTATAACATGCTAAGTATTAGTGTGGAGGAGACCCAAAAGGGGAATGCAAATTCTGTCTCTCACCATGCCCTAATCAAACTGTTATTTGAAAAATCCCTTAAGGAAGTATCTCCTTTGGCATGGTTAGAGTTTATTTAGCTTAAAACCTTGCAACCTCAAGTTGAGCCTATTGAGAAACCTAGAAATGATAATGCAACACCCTCTGAGCCAAATTTTGAGGAAGCCACTCAAGAGAGGGAATCCAAAAAAATTGAAGAAAATAGACCTTCACCTAATCCTAAGAGAAATGCCCCTACCTCTTCTCATAAGAGAGGAAAATAAAAAGTAGGTGAAGCAAATTATGTTCTTGCATCTGAACCATAAAATCCCACAACTTCAAAAGGAAAGAAAAGGAAACCGACTCCTGCAGTAGCTACTCCTGCAATAGAGAGGCTGAATAAAGCTAGTAGAAAGAAGGGTGTAGAGGTTGAGGAAACTCCTATGTGGATAAGTCCTAGGAAGAGAGGAAAAATTACTCAAGTATCACCAGAGTGCCAATCTATTTCTTCAGAGCAAGCTGCTGTAGAACCCCATGTGCAATATATTCCAGATAATTCTCCAACTCGACCTGAAGTCCCAGATATTTCTCAAAATTTTAATGAGAAATGTGACGATGAGCCTGCAATATGCCAAAATGACCCTGAAGTGTGTCATCAAAATGTTCCAGAAATCAATGAGGAATAAGTTCAAATGCCTCAACAGTCAGCCCAATCACAGAATTCCCTAGTAATTTATCGAAGAACCTAGTTCACCAGCTATTTAGAGAAGGTATGGAAAGAGAAGAGGAAATAAAACATTCAGCTAGAGTAGTGTGACCCACCTACATTGCAGTCCCTTCTCTTTGGATTGCACAATAAATTTGATCTTAAAACAATCCTATGGATGGAAGAAAAGAAGAAAATGCAAAGAGTGATAAACGACCAAATGAGGAAATAAAAGACCTAAAGGAGCAATTGGAAAAGAAAAAATAGAGAATAGATCATGAACCAAAGTTGGCTGATCAGATTATCACTTTTAGACCTCCTCCTAGGGTCGCTATTTGTTTTAAAGAATAGTTCCTCTTATTTCAATGATGATGACCTTGAAGAACATAGATTTTGAGTTCAAAACAACCCAAGAATTCTATGGCCTATATCAAACCCTTCCTTCTTGGCAGCAAAATCTACTCTACAAGTTATACCTACACAACTTCATTATTCCCAAGGAGACTGAATGGAATCCTCTACATTATATTGGGGATATACATCTGAGGGAATTAATGTCATGGATACATAATGAAGAAAATTATGATAGATAGCTAGACAACTACAAGGACCAAGAGAAGACAAAACCTCTACATTTAAGGCCTGAGCGTAGTAAGCCTGATGTGTTTCTAAGAGATTCGTTTAGCCTGACCTATGGAAGCATAAAAGAAGAGACTAAGAAGAAGATTTTTAATATCAGAGAAGAGGTTTATGCAAAATATCAGGGAATGTCCTATTTTGATTTTCAGAGAGCCCTGGCTGGTGCCAGAACCAGGTGGAATAGAATGCCAGTAGCATTCAAGAAATTAGAGCTACATAGTCCTATTAATCTTGAGGCAACCATTCAAAGAGAACCAAAGTATATCTAGCTAGGAGGATATATTAGGTGTGAGCTATGGTGTCCCCTTACAATCCAACCACCTATGCTTCTATGGCCTCTTTACAACATCAATGTTGCAAAGTTAGATCAACTACATGAGGATTATAGGATGGACTTCTGGGAGAAAACCAGAGGGTTCTACTATACCTTTAAGAGAAGAAGAAGAGGAAAGATAGAGTTCGAGGAGTTTAGAGGAATTGAAAAGAAATGCAATGCTTGAGGACAAGCATTTTACTTGTAGGGGGTAGATGATGAGACTATAATTTGTCTCTATTTTATGTTAATATTTATACTCTGTTTAAAACATTACCAAGAAATTTATGAACCTTTTAGTATTTGAGCTTGTGATAAGTATAGTTGGAACCACCTAGCCTATGGGTAGCTATTAGTGTCATGTTTTTCTAATCATTATATATCTATCATAGTATTTCATATGTCTATTTGAATGTGTATTCTAAATTTGGATTGAGTTGACTAGTTGACTTGATTATATATCCGCATATTCTACTAACCTGCTAGGATGAAGGAGTGGCTTGAGAGTGGTCAACCGCATTGAAGAGAAGGCGTTGAAGTTCCAGCTATGATGGCCGCAAGGTATACCTACTACAATGGAGGAGCCATCATCTCAGGGAATATTGGAAATATCTCTGCTATATTTCGTCTTAGCGGTCAATATCTTGATGAAATGGTTATCCAAACTTTATTACACTCTATCGTGGGTAGTTATAATCTCCTTCCCCTATGTTGTGATTTAATCAGACCTTATCTATATGATTTTGGAATAAACATCAATCCTCTATATAATGGGATTTGATTGTTAGTTTGTAGCTTATTTTTTGAAAATATATTGTTGTTGCATTTGCACAGAAAAGTTACTCTTTCCAGTTCTGTGCATATGCTTCTATGGCCTCTTTGTGACATCAATGCTACTAAGTTAGATCAACAGTAGGAGAATTATATGATGGACTTCTGGGAGAAAACCAGAGTGTTCTACTATACCTTCAAGAGTAGAAGAAGAGGAAAGACAGATTTCAAGGAGTTTAGAGGAATTGCAAAGAAATGCAATGCTTGAGGACAAGAATTTTACTTGCAGTGGTAGATGATGAGACTATAATTTGTCTCTATTTTATGTTAATATTTATACTCTATTTAAAACATTACCAAGAAATTTGTGAACCTTTTAGTATTTGAGCTTGTGATAAGTACAGTTGGAACCACCTATCCTATGGGTAGCTATTAGTGTCATGATTTGCTAACCATTATATATCTATTATAGTAATTCATATAGCTATTTGAATGTGTGTTCTAAATTTGGATTGAGTTGACTAGTTGACTTGATTATATATCCACATATTCTACTAACCTACTAGGATGAAGGCACGTCTTGAGAGTGGTCGACCACATTGAAGAGAAGACGTTGAAGTTCCAGCTGCGATGGGGAGAACTATTATGGCCGCAAGACATGCCTGCTACAATGGAGGAGCCATCATCTCAGATAATATAGGAAATATCTATGTTATATTTCCTCTCAATGGTCAATATCTTGATGAAATGGTTATCCAGACTTTATTACACTTTGTCGTGGGCAGTCACAATCTCCTTCCCCTATGGCGTGATTTAATCAGACCTTATCTGTATGCTTTTGGAATAAACATCAATCCTCTATATAATGAGATTTGATTGTTAGTTAGTAGTTTAGTTTTTGAAAATATATTGTTGTTGCATTTGCACAACAAAGTTACTCTTTCTAGTTCTATGTATTGTTTTCATTATGATGTAATTGGTTTCTAAAAATATAATTGAGTGATTTTGGTTTACATTATATGTTAGTAGTTAGCAAAAGCCAACCAAAGGGGGCCCACTTGGGAGGTGGATTAGATTATAGTAGGTTAGATTTACTTTCAGCATTTACAACATTTTGAGTAGAAGTTTACTATTTCATTCCCGCAACATTAGATGCATGTATGTTCCTGCAACACTTGCAAGGATAATTATGGTGAATGTTATGGGATGATAAAATAGGTTTAAGCTAAGTTTGTATTTTTCAACATTAATTCCATTAATTAGTCATGTGTGTTTACTTTCCTTCAAAAATTGTGTAGGTCTCTTTCATGTATTTTTCCTTCCTGCAGCATAGGTAGTATGACTCTTTGAGAGACTTGGTGCACATATCGTGCTATCCCATTTCAAGTATACATCTCTGGGTTGACAATTTAAATGCACATTATGATAGGAAAAATAATCCTTAGTTTGAATATACTATTCTTAGGAGAAGTTTTGGCATGATTATTATTACCTATTATGAGGCAGTTCACCCCTCCTCTCTTACAATCAGAATCAAAAAACTATATTCTCCTTCCCATAGCCCACAAAATTGCATGAAAGAAGAGCCCCTTTTTATTTTCTGCCCCCATATTTATCATCTTACCTTCCAATAATATTTTTCATTTTTAGTAGCAAATTCTTTAAAATATATCTCATCTCTACATATTTTAATTCAGCCTCTCATTCCTAATCTGAATATATTTAGACATAAAACATAAAGTGGTGCTCTTCACTTTAATTTTGACAAGTATCATTTTTTTTAGATTTATTCAACTTTATTCACATTTTTCCACTGGGAGGTAGGTTTCTATTTGAATGTTGAACTGCATCTTTCTAGACACAAAACATTTCCTCATATCTTGTCAACACATAATCACAGGTACCCATAATATTCAATAATATTCAAAATTCCCTTCATGATCAATGTGTATCTTAACCGTGAGGAGCTACCTATTAGGTGAAGAGATAAGTGTAGCAGAAACCAACTGTACGCCCGCCGATGGGTATTTCTTATGGTCAATACTATAACCAAAGATGTGATGTGCATCTTTTATCTTATCATGGAATCCATAAATGGTTCCAACCGAGCGCTTTGTATGTTGGTATATCAGTGAGGAGATCCATCATTCCTCTATTTGAACCACCAAGACTAACTCTACCTTTGAGAATTCTCTGACCACATAGGAGATGTTATCTCTAATGGCTGATTAGCATTGTTTTGCATCGGCTCTTGATATATGAGGCTACTTTCTAATCTCATTAATCATGTTGGCTCCGCAACCTATTAATAGGTAACACTTTTGGCATGATTAAATAATAAACCGATGCCTATTTTTGTCCTGTGATTGCTAACAAGTAAGATCCTCTACCTTATTTTTCTTCGGACTGCAATTGGAATTTGATATATACATAGATAGGCTTTGTGCTATGTTCTTATGCATTACCGAGTTCATGACAAGGATTTCTCCCGTTCCTCCTTCATGATTCATCGTCAACTAGGGATCGATGTTTGCCTTTCCATATGAAGACATTATTTGGCTTCCAACTTCCACTGAATTAGTCATATCATGTAGAATACCATCTTCAAGGAATTGAGTCCTTTACTGTTTGAGATTTTGTCAAACAGTTTGGATCCATCCTTCACACATATTCAATAATGGGCTCAGTCGGTTTACACTATGTTTTCTCTTTCATGGGTGATTCTCAATTCAATTTAAAATGGGTTTGTAGCATTGGGAAAAATAATATTCATATCTCTTGTTGACTTGCATCTAAAAATGGAGGTTACAACCCATATATATATGGACCTGTGTTTGGAAATAGAGATTTGACCAAACACTTTTTTGGAAACCTCTATATCTTTGTCACTTCAAGCACAAATTTATGAGAATTTATTCCCACCTAGCAGTTGATGACTTTCATAATGTGAAGAGAAGCCTTTGATATTTGACCAACGATCTATATGCTCCTTCATAGAGAGTGTTTCTCCTCTTGTTTGTGAAGTCTCAATGATCTTCGCTACTACTATGAACAATTCAGGCATCAAAGAGGCTTAAAACATTTCAAACCAATCACCATTATGAATCTCTAAGTGTCTATAGAATGGGGATATCCTTCTCATTTGCAACCCAATGGCTACTACTGTGATCCCTATGTGGAAAATAGAGATAATGATGTTTCTCATTTTTGTCAAACATGTTGCATGCATCATGACTTCTTGCCTCCTCTTTACAAGTATTCACATACTTTGATGATCATGTAATATGATTTTAGATGCTAGGTGTGCCTTAAGAAAATCTTCAAATCATAGGAGAATCCACATGGGAACCCAAAATGAATCTTTCCTTGCAATCTTTTACAACGGGTTCTCTTGACCTTTAGCTTTGTGACACTATCGGGCAGACTTAATATCAACATTCGATGATAACAAGAATAACCTATGTATATGTATCATCTTAAAATGGAAGTACTTCCATGTTAAGAATGTTTATCCCTCCATAGGGGGTGTTTTAGACCATCATCATGTTGTCCTATCATTTTTTCACCCTCTCCATCTTCTATGCCTGTTTAGGACCCTGATTGGGCCTCTCCGGACACTGTTTATCCCACCTAACACATTTTCCAGGGGTTCTGACTCCCTAGGTCAAGGTTGACCTCAAAATTGACCTAGGTTAGGTTCAAGCTTGAACCTAACCTAGGTCAAGGTTGACCTTGACCTCAATCCAAGTCCCCCTTTCCAATTGGAAAGTTTGTCAGTTGCCGGGTAACATTCAAAAGTTCATTTTCCTGCTTCTGGGTTAGCTGTTTCAGGTTCCAAAGTGATAAATATTTAATTATATTTAATATAGGTCCACTTCTAGGGGTATAGGTCTAATTTGAATTTAATTCTCCTATTTAGGCCTCTCTATAATATTTTTCCCTAGACTTGTATATAAGGAAGCTTTTCTCCTCTCATTTTCAACAAGTGAACAAGACCAAGCAAGATTATCTACACATAACTTATCAAAGTGATTGTCTACTTTCAAGCATCCATTATTCTACATTTTTTCAAGATTTCAAGTGTTCAATCAAGGTTTTGAAGTCTACCTCTCAAGAATTCAAGTTCTCCATTGAAGATCAAGGATTCAAGCATTCAAGCCTTTGAAGGGATTTGGTTCAAGAATTCAAGATTTATCATTCAAACCCCAGATCTATCCATCATGGTGGTGTGATATTCCTTCAATATAATTTGTGCATCCTCAAGATTCATTCATTCTACCTTCAAGGTGGATTCCAAGCATACAATAATTGAGGTTTATGGTTTCTAATATTGAGTCTAATCTTTCATATTTACATACTTGTTTACATTTGAAATACAATTGCATATCTATTGAATATCATAGCTTCATTATTAGATCTAATTATACTACTTGCTAGAATTCTCTATTTCAATTATAGATTTCAAGGTTAATTCCTAAATTGGGTTTGGACTAAGGAAAACCCCTCCCCCAACAAACAAAACCATTTTTCTTGTAGGTACAGGTATAGGACACACAAATTTGGGAATAGATTCGGATACCCTTTTCGGCCAACTTCCAAGAACTGTAAAAAGAATTTCCATCAGAGTAGTGCATGTCAAGGTCAACATTGAGGGGTATGATTTCACCCCCGCAAAAAGGTCAAGGTCGACCTAACTCAGAAAAGGAAAATATTTCTAGGTTTTTTCCGTCTCTGCATTTCTGTTCCAGATCCAGTTCCAGAACTTCCCAAAACTCAACACAAACATCAGAAAATAGGCTTTTCCAAATCTGCTACATTCCAAGGTAAATATTTCATTTCAATAGAGGTTTTAAGCAATTTATATCTATTGTTTCACTTTATAAATTAGATCCTCTTCCCCTCTTTATCCATAACTAGTTGATTCCTTTTTGCATTGATCATCTCCTTTTAATTAATCAATTGGGATCTCCTTATCTTGGATTAGGAGGCCACACATTTCCATCAACACAAACCTCCCCCCTCATCATACTTAAAAATATATATATTTTTATATCCTACATTTTGGTGAACCCGTGATAGACAACTCTTTCTTTTGGGTGTTAGATGCTTTGCTTCTTTTCCTTAGAGACTAGATTTTGCATACATATTAGATTAGTTTTCTTTTATGCTCTTGCATTTTAAAAATACAAAAATAATACAAAATACAAAAAAATTTCTTGCATTTCATTCGCTATGAAGATATTTAAGATGCTTTTGGGTATGGTTATTTTCCTCATTATTCTTGTTTTAGCATCTCTTTATAGTACTTATGATGTTTATGAAAGTATCATCCATTTCATCATGTTTGTTACTCTTCATGTTTCACTTTCTTATGCTATTTTGAGATTAACTAATACTAGTCTTCCTACTTTCAAAACTTTCATTAAGGATTTGTGTAGTGGACTTATTTCTCTTTTGAATTATGTGAGGAATTTGGTAGATGATACCTCATTTCCTAATCTTCCTAATCCTAATCCTATAATTCCTAATCTAGTTCCTAATCTTCCTAATCCTAATCCTATCCTTCCTAATCCAATTCCTAATATTCCCACTCCTATTTCTCCATCTTCTATCCCTATTTCTCCCCACACTCGTGATGAGGCTCCAACTATGGTTCATGATGCAAATGTTCAAGAATTCTTAAATTTACCTTCCCCTTCTTATCTGATCTATGATGATATTAAAGGGAAGAGAAATGAAACTTCTTCTAAACCTATCATTCTTCCTTACACAACATTTTCTCATTATCACCGTAAAAAATACCTCCTATAGAAGCTTTACAAGATATATACACCACAAGATAAAATATGGTGGATAAACAAGGTTATAAGGGTTTAGGGCTTGGTGTTAATGAACACGGTATTAAATATACTGTTCATCTATCCCCTAAAAAGATAAGCATGGTCTAGGATTTCCACTATCTCAACTTAAGGTGGTTGATTTTGATCGTCGCCCTCCTCTTCATATTCTCCTTCCAACACCTTCCTTAGATTACCCTGATACCCCTTAGGATGTGGCTAAGAAGGTATATGTTCAGTTATGAATTCTAAGAAAAAAATATTTAAACCTATACCGAAAGATTCTCTCTCCAAGTGCAAATGTCCTTTTCATTATTGTAATACACATGTAGTTTCTGATTGCATGCATTTCAAGATGTATGTTAGAGAAAGAGCTTCTTTAGGAATTATATCTCACTCTCATGCGGTATTACAATTTATTCATAATTTCCATACGGGGAATACCCCTCATTCTTCTATAATATAGATCTTTCTCCCTCTTGTCTCTTCACTAGGGGGCAAGAGGTATTTCTTCCATTTTTTCTAGGATCCATTATGTTCTTAGCATATTTTTTTTTTTGAGCCTAATTGTTTATTCTTTCTATATTCTGTCTCTATGGTATTGTATTATGGTACATCCCTCCTTTGCTCATAATTATCCATAGCTCTCTTCTAATATTTATGATATCTTTTCTAGGACATTGTTTTTGTAAAGATATCTCTTTGTTACAAAATTTCTTGATATGATTGGTATATCCCTTTCTTTCAGCCCTGGGGGCAAGGTTTTCCTTCTTGCTCTTTGTCTAAGGATCTACTTTCCTTAGCTTAGCGGCATTTGTTTATTCTACAATATTATTTCCTTATAAAGCCTTATGTTTTGGCTATGGATACCCTCTTATATGAGAGGTGATTATCCTAGGTCATCACCTCTTCTTTATTTTTCAAATTATGTTCTTTATAAACTCTTTCCCTTCCTTTGGGGTTTAGAGTTTGCTTCCTTCATTACCAAGATTCCACTTCCTCTTGATTGCAAGGGGCTTGATGATTGAATCGTTGATCCCTCTTTGATTTTTTTTGAAAGATGATATTTTACCCTAAGCACTCCTCTATGGTGGGGGTCTTATTGATAAGATATCTTCCTCTTTGAGGATCCTTTTTCCATAAGTGACATATCCTTTTCAAAATTATCTATGCTCTTAGATGTAAGGGTCAATACTCTTCGCTAAGATTATAGTATACATTGTTGTTAATAGGATATCTCCTTACTTTGTGAAGTAGGTATCCTCCTTTATTTTCCTTATCCTACCTATTAGGTAGCCATGATAAGGAGGGGGGCATATATAGGGTCTCAATTATACTATAGTTTACATTTTACAACATGCTAAATCCTTGGAAGGTAATGCACATAAGTTGCTAAATCCTGAAGAGACGTATTTTTATTTTTACTTTTATTATTGCTAAATCCTTGAAAGGTAACACACATAAGTTGCTAAATCCTGAAGAAATACATATTTTCAATTTCAAATATGCTAAATCCTTATAATTTAATGTACATAAGTTGCTAAATCCTGAAGAGACACGCATTTTATATTCCATAGTGATACAAGAATGTGGATCTATGGGTACTCGGAAAGCTGTCAGAAGATGAATTACAAAGCACAATTTATGGGTGAAATTGTTGGGCTATCCCTCCTTGGTGATTCATGGTAAGGTGGGCATCTTACTAGGTGAGGTAATCACTTTCTCTTTTCTCTCTTTCGCTTTCATGCTAGTAGGATTAGATCATGAAGCTATGTTATTTATAGTGTTGCTCTTGTCCTACTTATGTAGTAATTTATGTTTTCTATGATTATTTTCTCTTTGCTTTCATACCTTTCTGTGTGTATGTTGAGTTAGAATCCTTGTTCTGGGGGCTCATGTCATTTTCTAAGTTATGTTCTACCTCGTTGCGATCCACTAGATTCTTTCTTCTAACTTTACCGTGAGTATGTTTGATTTCCATACTCTCGCTAAAGTGGGGGCTTAATGTATCATCTTAAAATAGAAGCACTTCCATGTTAAGAATGTTTATACCTCCTTAGGGGGTGTTTTAGACCATCATCATATTTTCCTATCATTTCTACACCCTCTCCATCTTTTGTGCCTATTTAGGACCCTGATTGGGCCTCTCTAGACACTATTTATCCCACCTGGCACATTTTCCAAGGGTTTTGATTCCCTAGATAAAATTCAACCTTGACCTTGACCTAGTTCAGGGTCACCCTTGACCCTTCCCTAGGTCAAGGTTGACCTTGACCTTGACCCAAATCCACCTTTCCAACTGGAAATTTTTTTGGTTGCTGGGGGATATTCAAAAGTTCATTTTCCTGCTTTCGGGTCGGTTGTTTCAGGTTCCGAAGAGACAAATATTAAATTATATTTAATATAGGTCCACTTCCAGGGGTATATCTCTAATTGAAATTTAATTCTCCTATGTAGGCCTCTCTAGAAGATTGTTCCCTAGACTTGTATATAAGGAATCTTTTCTCCTCTCATTTTCAACAAGTGAACAAGACCAAGCAAGATCATTTACACATAACTTATCAAAGTGATTTTATACTTTCAAGCATCCATTATTCTACATGTTTTCAAGATTTCAAGTGTTCAATAAAGGTTTTCAAGTCTTCCTCTCAAGCATTCAATTTCTCCATTGAAGATCAAGGATTCAAGCATTCAATCCTTTGAAGGGATTTGGTTCAAGCATTCAAGATTTATCATTCAAACCCTAGATCTATCCATCATGGTGGTGTGATCTTCCTTCAAGATCCTTTGTGAATCCTCAAGATTCATTCATTATTCCTTCAAGGTGGATTCCAAACATACAATCATGGAGGTTTATGGTTTGTAATATTGAGTCTAATCTTTCATATTTACATACTTGTTTATATTCGAAATACAATTGCATATCTTTTGAATATCATAGCTTCACTATTAGATCTACTTCTACTACTTGCTAGCATTCTCTATGTCAATTATTTATTTCAAGGTTAATCTCTAAATCAGGGTTTGACTAAGGCAAAACCCCCCAGAAAGAAAAACCATTTTTATTGTAGGTACAAGTACAAGACAACAAACTTGGGAACAGATTCAGATACCCTTTTCGGCCAATTTCTGGGATCTGCAAATAGAATTTCTGTCAGAGAAGTGTAGGTCGAGGTTGACATTGAGGGGTACAATTGTGCCCCCATAAAAAGGTCAAGGTCGACTTGACTTAGAAAAGGAAAATATTTCTGGGTTTTTTCTGTCTCTACGTTTCT
>MU223206.1:1412160-1431985 GCA_018584345.1 Thuja plicata | reverse complement strand
TACATATATATACATATATATATATGTATATATATGTATATATATATACGTATATATATATATGTATATATATGTATATATATATTTTTATATCCTACAGTATAGAGGGTATAATATTCATAAAAGGGGTAATGTTCTATAGAAAATTGCCTCCATTATGAACTAATCTTTACCACATGTGTATATATAGCATATTACATCCGCTTAGGGACTCTTTTTTTATAAGAATGTTACAGAACAATTTGTAGTATGAGAACAAGAATAAGGATTTCGAAAGTCCTCTTCATCACTATTGTTGGCAAATTTATTACCACTGACAACTTAGCATTGATTTTTACTTAGACACTCTACACATTATATAGATGTCAAGGCATTTTTAGCTTTGAAATTGAAATCTCAATGCATGATTTTCTCATTATGAGCCTGTAGTTTTGAACTGACCATTTAGCACTTTTGAGTTTGAAATCTTAGGTTTGTCAATATAAAGCATGGAATTGCATTGAAAATCATCACTACACTATATCATGGAACCAACTAACTAATTGTAACTTCAGGCCTTGAGTTGGCCCTTTTGAACCGTCAAATCTGAACTGACATTTGAACCTTGAATCTCTGAAACCAAGTTTGCACTTTGAACCTTGAAATTTGAACTGTTGGTTCTAGGTTCAAGTTCAATACCTCCAGCTGATGATATTGTAACCACCCTAATTTGGACCCAGCTTTCATAGTTAACACAAGACGTAATCAATACCTTGCTGACAAATAAGAAATGCCTCCTAGATTACTTCAGTTTCAACAAGGAGAGACATCTTGCAATCCCCTATTCGATCAAGACTCACCTACAATGGAAGCTCCTCATCAAGGATGGAGTGTAGCTTTTGATAAATATAACAATGAACAAGACCATAAATAATGAGAAAGCAGTCATGAAGAACAAAATATCAACCATTCTTTGTTTGACTTGGATAGTGATGAAGACATATCCGAAGAAGAGTATAACAAGCTCAAGAAAAGTAAAAAATTACAAAGAACCTTGGAGAAAATTATTGGTGAAGACAAAGAGAAATATTTTCTACACTTAGCTTCTCTTGGGGTAAGACTTCCCAAAGACAATGATGTTGAGAGACTAAAGGAAAAAGAGCTACCAACACCTATTTCTATTCTCACCAAGCAATTGACCTTAATGCAATCTGAACTTGCGACACTCAAGCAAGAAAAGGTCAAACCAACAAAAAAATACTCTTTGGAACATATATGTCCATTTCCTTTTGACAAGAGTATTAACATGGTTCTATTTCCCCCTAACATGGCAAGACCCAAATATGACATGTACAAGGGAGAAACCTATCGACATGACCATGTTAGAGAGTTTCGCTCTCTAAGCATAGATTACATGCATGAACCTACTTATTTAATGAGGCTATTTTCAGGAAGTCTAGGTGGAAATAAAATGGAGTGGTTCTCAAAACTCACACCAAGTGTGCAATATTTTGAGGAGTTAATACAAAGATTTTTCCAATATTACTCCTACAAAATACAACATAATGTAACCATGATGGATCTTTGTAACATGAAACAAAGAATGGGTGAATCCTTTACACACTTTTTACAAAGGTGGAGGAGAATCTTTGCAAGGTACTCAAGAGCAATACCTGAATCTGAAAAGATGGAAATATTTATCAACAACTTGGTACCCAAAATTAACTATGCTTTGCAAATGCAAGATTCACCTAGCTTTTATAGAATGAAAAAAAAACACTATCCGTGAGGAAGGCATCATGGTCAAGTAAGGATAAATCACACTCCAAAGTGATAAAAAATATAACAACTACAAAAAAAACCTGATTGGTGGAACAAGAACAATAATATTGTTAGTGATGGAGTGGTAGAAGCATCAAATGCAAATCCTAAACCAGCGGTGTTCAATCTAACAAACAACTTACAAGAAAACAAAGAAGCTAAGGTAACAACCAAAATACCAAGAGAAAACAATGAGAACAACGAGAGTAAACCATGGAATAGACCTCAACAAAAATTTAATCCATTGGGAGAACCTCCTTAGACAGTTTTGAAGACACTCTTGGATAAAAAGTCCTCACGATACCAGATTCAAAACCATGGGAACCAGAAGTTAAACCAAGATGGTGGAATGACAATGCCTATTGTGTCTTTCACAAAAAAAAAGGACATAAGACTAATGACTATGTTAAGCTCAAACATATTATAAAAGACCTTATTGAAGGAGGAAAAATCAAAGTGGAAGGACATACCACTAACAAAGATCATATGACATTTAACAAACCATTCCCTAACTACAAAAAGGAGAAGATTCTAAAGGAAAAGGAAATGAAGTGAATTACACCTATTCTCATAACGATAATGTGATCAACATATTTGAAATTAAAAATGAATCAATCAATGTTATCACTATCAAAGGTGCCAAAGACACATCAAGACATTCAAACATAGTAACTCAAAGTCAAGCACAAGTCATGATCAAAGGAACTAACTCCTCATCTAAGAAAGTGACATCCTCTAAAGTTCCTATTGTCACAATTCCTAAACCAGCAGCAACAAGACAAACAATTACGATACCATCTGCAAACTATAACTTGGTAGACCAGTTGCAAAGGACCTCAACTCAAATTTCTCTATTTGAGTTACTAAAGATCTCTTCAGTGCATAGGGAAGTTATTGAACAAGCCCTACATTCTGCAAATGTTCCAAAAGACATTGATGTAGACAAGTTCCATGCAATGGTCAATCACATTTCAACTCCACATTACCTCTCCTATTTAGAAGAAGATGAAAAGTCCTTGAATCATCCTCATAACCAACCTCTCCACATTGAAGTCTTGATTCACAAATCCCATGTCAGATGTGTATTGATAGATGGAGGCATAGGGTTGAATATACGTACTCTTAATCTAATAAAGAAATTGGGTCTTTCAAAAAAAACCATTGATTCAAGAAGTAAGCTAACCATCAAAGCTTATGATGAAGAAGAAAGATCATCCAAAGGGCTCATTGTTCTACCAATCAAAATAGGACCAATTGAGTGCAATTTTATTTGTCAAGTTGTCGATCTACCATTGGCCTATAACATATTACTAGGGAGACCTTGGATACATGAAATGAAAGTAGTGCCATCTACTTACCACCAATGCATCAAATTCCCACATAATGGGGTGGAAGTGACAATTCTTGTAGATTCAAGCTACACTTGCAATAATGTTAAATAAGATAGTAGGGTTCCTCACAATAATAAATTCCCAAAAGAATCCATACCTAAAACTTTTAAAGACATAGTGATGAGAAGCTTTGGAAACACATTAAAAATTCAAGAAACTAGTATGGGAGAATACAAACTAGACATGATGCCATCATTGGCTAACATTCCCATGTCTCCAAGATCTTATGGGAAACCTTCCTCATCTTTCACACCTACTACATCTAAAGAACAATACATTCACAAACCAACTCGTATGGTTAGATCTTCTACTTGTCAAGAAGATGAAAAAGAAGATAAAGCAGTTTTGGCTTGGCTCTATAAGGCAGAACAAAAAGAAAATTAGGTAAAACATGTGGAGATATCCCCAAAAAAGTATGGCAAAGGATATGACCTTCTCAAAAAAATGGGATACAAAGGGAAGGGACCTTTAGGAGATAAAGGAAAAGAACTTTTTGAACCTATACACATGGAATTTAGAAACACCAAAGACAAAATAGGGTTAGGTTTCAATAACAAGTTAGAAAACCCTACTTCAAGAGATGGTCCAATCTTTGATGAAGGAAGTGATGATGAAGAAGAAGAAATAGAACTTGAACCATGGACATATGTAAGATTATTACACATTGGTACTGAGGATCTTGAATATCAAGGAGAAATGTGTGTACCTACTTTTGTATCACAACAAGAGCATCATGTTCCTTTTTTGTCACAAGCTAATGTCCAAGAAGTAGAAGAAACAATAGAAGACTCTCTAGAAGTCCAACAGATAAAAGAAAATATTGAAGTAATACCCCCCAAAAAAGATGTACATCTTAACTAGGGGCAATTGGTAACAATTTCACATGTCTTAGATTTACCACACTTTGATTTAAAAGTGGCTAATAGGGTACATCAGGTAACTATTATTGAGTTTCTAAATAGATCTGATGATGAAATAATAGACTCACATGATTATGAATGGGATAACCTATCTAATGCTACCATGGACATTGAGGTAGATGTGATTAACAAATTTGCATCTCTATTGGAGAGATGAGAAAGTTCTAACACTCAATTTTTGATGGAGATACTGGTTCTTTACTAGGTTTAGAGGACATTCAAAGGATACAAGCTATGAGTTTCCATTTGATGAGAGAAGAAGAAGAAAGCTCAACTGATGAGTCACTATAGTTAGGTCTAGATATTACTAACAATGACCCTACTAATTATGATTTGACTCTTAATGATCTAAACCCTATAGAAGCTGACTTAATGGAACATGTCTTGTCAGTTGATTGTCTTGATGATGATGTGATGTTGTCCTTACCAAACTATGAATCATTATCCTTGGTAAACCCTGACCTAATTGATTAGACCAATTCAGATCCTACTCCTATCATGAACTTTCCCAATGACTATACTTTGGCCTGGTATCTAAATTCTTGTGAACCTTATCCTTCTTTCACCAATACAAGGAGCATGAACATGTCAGAAGAGGATATCAAGTTTCCTAGTCACAAATTGAAAAATAAAAAGAAGAAAATAAGTGATGGTGAAAACCACATTGTGGCAGTATCAAATTCTAAAAAGTAAAAATAAAAGACATATCTGATGGTGAAAACCTCTAAGAGGTTCCAAAAGATGAGATTCTTGATATCCTCCTTGAGAACTTTCAAGAAAGATCTTTAGTTCTAATAGAACATACACAACAAGTTAAATTGGGAACAATAGAATCTCCTCAATTTGTTCACCTGGCACAATCCTTATCAGAAGAAGAAAAGATATAGCTCACTGAATTCCTCAAAGAGAAGAAGATCAAATTTGCATGGTCTTATACTGATATGCATGAACTTGATCCTGAGTTAATAATGCATCACTTATCTATAGCTCCTGGAATCAAGCCCGTGAAACAAAAATTATGGAAGATGCACCCACATGTGGCATTATTAGTGAAAGAAGAGCTAGAAAAACTATTGAAAGATGGATTCATAAGAGTCATCTCTTATGCAGGATGGATTTATAATGTTGTACCAATTTCTAAAACAAATAAATCTATCAGGATCTGCATAGACTTTAGGGACTTAAACAAATCTTGTCCTAAAGATGATTTCCCATTGCCAAACATTGATATGATTATAGATCTCACAAAAATCTATCAGATGCATTCTCTTATGGATGGATTCTCGGGCTATAACCAAATAAAGATTTCTCTTGAGGACCAAGAAGAGATACCATTTACATGCGCATGAGGAACATTTTGCTGGAACATCATGCCATTTGGACTAAAGAATTCTGGTGCTACATGTAACACCCCAAAATTGGAACCTTACAATTCTAATCAATTTTGGTGCATTTTCTCATCATCGAAGTCCTATTGTACTAGGAAAATTATCCTTCCTAATTATCTTTAATTGACTTAGTCTCAAATGCAGAAAACCTAAATTTTTATAAATATTACACCATATTTAATTCCTAAATTTTCAAGATTTATTAGCTAAAAATCCCTATGATTAATTAATTTAATTCTAAAGTCCTACGTGCTTTTAAATTAAATTAATCCCACCCCCTTTAGCTAATACACATCAAGGGAATTAAATATTATTTGGTTATTTGAATGGATTATCCTCACTTGAATTCAATAATTCAATATGAAAAGCCACCCATGTGGCAATAATTCATTTATTTAATTAAATAATTCCTCCATATTTTGTCTCACCTTCCTCCATGGAGATGAAGAGTCAGCCGTTTCTTTCCAAGAAACTCTTCATCCTCTCTTCAGGATTTTCTATATTATGTACCTTCTTTCCTTCATTTGGGGGAGCAATTTTAGAGTATCAAAACTATAGTGAATTGTTGTCTCAATTCTCTCATATTTTCAAGCTTTCATTGCATAATTAGTGTAATTTCATTTAGTTTAATGGCATTCTTCATCTTAATTTAGTTTGTTTATCTATCAAATAGCTTAATTATATTATCTTTTTCAAGTTCTTAGCTTAAAATCTGCATTTTCATTCTTATATTATAATTGCATCTCTCATATAGAATAGTTTCATTTCAGTTTTCAATGCTTTCAAATCCTCCATTTTAACAATGGTCTATGGTTGTTGGCTCTCATTTTGAGAGTAATTAAACACCCCCAACTAAATAGGAGGCAATAGGTTTATTCAATCAATATTGTGGAATGAGAAATTCATGTTCATCTTCACAATTCAATGATTGAGCAATGACTATGTTGTGTTGTGGCTTATTTAGAGGTCAACATTCAGACACATACATTTTGGCATCCACCGTGGGGCAGAAAACTGATATCTGACCTCACTCTCGAAACTTTTAATGACAAAATTATGTACTCTACTATACAACCATACTTCTCTATGTACAGATTCTCACTCAAGAATTCTAAATGTACCACGCAAATTTTTGTACTTCCTTGCGCGAAGCCTTGTACTTCCTCGCATGAGACTTGGTGCCAGTCTTTGCAATTTTACAGTTTCTGCAATTACTGTTACTATTTTTTTTGATTATTTTGACATGCTACTATTTTTATCTTTCTTATTTTTCTGACAGTATAATAGTGGGCTGCAGGTCACTTGACGAAGACATAAACTTTCTAACGGTTTTCTTGTAGGACGGTTGTCAAAGATAATTTTAAAATGTTGTGCTTGTTTATTGCTTTCGTCACATAGTATAACTAGGGCCTTGTTAAAATTTCTTGGGAATCTTGATAAAAAAATAGGGGAATAGGCTCTTCATTACATGGAAGTGATGCCCATGGATTAATCCAAGACCCAGACATTACAAGCATGATGGAGACCTAGGGAAGCAAGGAAAGTTAACAAACCTTTAGCACGTTCACTTGTCAGGGGATTATGCTCTTCTCTCTTTAAGAGAATCAAAAACCCAAAAGATTGTGAATTGGTTGGAGGAGAGTTATCTCGGTGTTGAATATGTCTTTCATGTTTGGGTAAGGTGAAGAAGTATATAAGTATGCTCTTCTCTCTTTGAGAGAATCAGAAAATCTGACCCTCGAATCTGAGCCAAGTTTTGTGTCACCTTTAGAGGACCTATCAGAAGTTGAACCTTCAGGAATGACCCAAGTGAGTACACACCTATCACCAGTGATTCCACCTCACTATAATAAAGTATGCTTTGTTGAGTCCAAAGACTCCAAAGCCATGGTAACTTCTTTCTCATGATTTTGACTATCATCTTGAGAAAGCCTTGTCTGTTGTACTGAGCAGTGCCACTCCTAGCTCTGCTTGCAGGGGTGTATGACTTTCAAGTGTTGGTGTGGCCGCGATGCCCTAGCCCTGTATCAGGGATACCAAAGGTTATTGTGAATGGAAGCCCACTAAAAAATTTCTTAGTTAGATGCCTACCTGGATCACCTCCGAAAGAAGACATAATCTGTGCGCAAGGAGGGGGAAGAATCTCTCCCCTAGATTCTCAACATAGGTATGCACCTGGATGCTTGAGGTGGTATATGACATTGACCCCTAATTTAAGGGTAACCTTAAAACATATATTAATGAGTACTTGGAAACACCAAAAACATGGGCACCATCTCAGGGGTGACACTGCTGTGTGAGGTGCGCGCATATGCATAAGTTAGTGAGGCACGAATTTTGTCTTCTCTACCATTTTTTTATAGGGATAACTAAGTACTTGTTTTGAGTCTTAAACTGTCCAATCATGATTAAACAAAGACTCCCATGATTCTGCCAAGTTGCCTTGTCCTTGGTAGAACTGTTTGTGACTACTTCTTGCGTCACTATTGCTTGATCAAAAATTTGTGCTTGTTAACGATTGCTTGTCACACTCAAACTGAGATTGCTGATCTGAACTGTAATAAAAATTCCCTAAATCTAGAAATTCTATCAGAGAACAGTCCTAACTGTGTCTTGAAATCTGATTTTTGGTCTCAAAAATAGAGTTCATCTATCAAAACCTAGAGTTTTCTCGTGCGAGATTCTAGAAACTGAGCATTTCCCCTCATGAGATTTCATTTTCTCGCACGTAGTTAAGAGTTTCCATGCATGAACCATCACTTTCTCGCGTGAATATGTCCTCTGGTGTCCTAAAACAACAAGTTATTTCCTATTGACTGATGATTTTTTTGCCTGATCTAATTTTTGTCTGAGATCTGATTGCCTATTTCCCTATTGTCTATAGTCTGAAATTGATTGTCTTGAGTTGTGAACCGACTAATTCTTTCTCAAACTTGTTATTGTCTCTTTTTTCTTTGTCCTACTTTTCTGTGCTCTTGTACCTTGCGATGTAATAGTCACATCTCGACTGTTCTAGCCATACTCTCGATGATTCATGCTGGGTGTATTTCACATCTTCATTCTTCTAGCCTTTACCTCCTTTTCGCTATTTCTAGAGACAAAGTTCTAAGTTGGATCCTAAGTTCTCTCTCATTTTATCTTCATCTATGCCTGTTACGACTAGAAGCGGCAACATATTTCCCATTCATGGTTCTGAAATAGGTAAAGGTAGATCTTGTAATCAAGGAAGAGGTCATTTTGAACCTATTGTTAAATCTGATAGTCAAGAGGGATCCTCACATTCCTCCTTGTCATTCAATATAGATCCCAGTCCAAATTAGAAACCAGTGTTCCAGCTGTGCTATAATCCCTTATTTCAAGATCAACATAACCCATTTCATTCAGATCAACAAAACTTTGGAAGGCCATCTACTTGGGTCAACCCTATTGACGATCCTCGCTACCTTATTGATCCTTTTGGTCCTATTGATCCTTCCAAACCCATCGATCCCTTTGACCTGCCAAAAGTTACATTGGCCATGAACTCTTAGCTCGATACACAAACTCACACTGAAGTTGTGCACACAAAACAATCCCACATCAACAACATGGGAAGCCCTTTTGATTACCTAAAAGGTCAATACAGCGAGGTCCATGACCAATCTCATAATGTTCAGGGTCAACAAGGTGATCAACATCACCATCGCCCTCCTCCACATGACCAGAGTCAAGATCAGAACCCAAGCATTTATGAGATCCTTGGTAATGATGATGATCTAATAACTCAAAATGACGTAGATGTTCTAAAATATAACAAGGCTCTCATCAAGATGATGGAAATTCTCCTTGCAGAAGATAAAGAGAAATATTTTCTAGATTTGGCAAACCAAGGAGTAAAGCTACCCCCAAATTTCCAAGTGGAAACACTTGTGGCTAAAGAAGAAGAGACTGAGACTACCAAATTGCAAAAGATGATTCAAGATATGCAAAACCAAATTAGCCAACTTGTAAAGGATAAGGACCAACCCGCACAACAATTCATGATGGAGAGCATCTGTCCTTCCTTTTGATAGGAGTCTTCATATGCCACCTTTTCCCAAGGGTGTGGAACTCCCTAAGTATGATAAATATCTGGCTACCACCGATCCTCAGGATCATCTGAGAGAATTTGGGGCCCTATCTATGGATTTCATTCATGATTAGACTTATTTAATGCATCTCTTTCCCTAAGTCTAGGTGGACCTGCCATGGAGTGGTTTTCTCGACTATCCACCGGCATTAAGACTTTTGTTGAGATTGAAAATCTCTTTATCCAGCATTATTCTCACAACATACAACATCCTGTCAACATCAGGGACCTTTGCAATCTCAAGCAAAGACAAGGGGAGCCATTCCTAACATTTCTCTAGAGATGGAGACAACTTTGCACCAAGTATCCTTGTAAAATACCCGAATCTAAGAAACTCAACATCTTCTTGGACAATCTCACTCCTGATTTTGGGTATCAAGTACAACTTCAAGGTACCCTCAATTTAGACAGTATGATTAAACAAGCTGTGAGGATAGAGGCATTTATTGGTAAGAAAGGTGAATTGAATTTGCACAAAGACAACAAACAAGTTTTATCCTCTTCCAAAAAAGATAAGGGGAAGTTTGTCAACAAGAATAGGGACGTTGTGAATGGAGTGGTTGACAATGTGACCCTGAATCCTTCAAAACTAGTTTTCAATCTTACTTCTAGTATACAAGTGATCAAAACTACTAAAAAGGCTACAACAAACACTCAACCGCCTTCTATATTCTCTAGAAACAAACCTTGGGCCCCTCGACCCAAGCATGAATTTACTTCCTTGGGAGAACCGCTTGATGTAGTTTTCAAGACTTTGGTGCAAAACCAGATTCTCACTCGTTTGGACAAACATCTATATGATCTGAAACCACGACCCCATTGGTGGAATGAAAATGCATACTATGACTATCACCAGAACAAGGGTCATAAGACTTCTACTTGTCTTCAGTTGCACCATAAGGTCCAAGATCTGATTGATAATGAGGATATTATTGTGGAAAATCATAATAAGAATTTAGATCACTAGGCATTTAAAGATCCCTTTCCTCATCACTAGAAAGGTGAGTCTTCCAACACTAAGAACAAAAATGCCAAGGTTAACTACACACATACCACTAATGACAATGTCATCAACATGATCGAGCCTGTTGAAGTTGAGAATTGTGATGTGATTAATATCAAGGGGAGTGGGGATGCTCCTAAGCCTAAGACCCCATTTGTCTTGAGAGGCCCTAGGTCTCACTTTTCTAAACCTGAATCATCTTAGGATTGTGCAAACATCGTTACCAGATCCCACGCTAAGATCACTCTCAAGGGTCCTAACCCTCTTGCTACTACATTCGCACAGAAAAAAGCCGCGGATAAAGATATTGGTGGCCCTACCAAAAAGACCATGAAAATGGTCCCCACACCTCCTACTACTAATTATAGCATCGTCGACCAGCTGCAAAGAACCAACACTCAAATAACCATCTTTGAGTTGTTGAAGATCTTGCCTGCTTACAGGTAGATTCTGGATAAATCCCTCGCAGAGGCTAACGTCCCCATAGACATTAATCTTGATTAGTTTTAATCTATGGTGGGTCACTTGACTTCACCACATTATCTGTCCTTCTCAGAAGAAGATGACCATTTGATTAGCCACCCGCATAATGCTCCTTTGCATATAGAGGTCATGATTGGCAAAAAATAGTCTGCCACATCCTTATTGATAATGGTGCTGGCCTCAACATCTGCTCTGCTCACTTGCTCACTCAGCTAGGATATGACGAAGATCACCTATATTCCCACAAGAAAATTACTATCAAAGCCTATGATGAAGAAGAAATAAAGTCTAAAGTTTTAGTTGTGCTACCCATTCGAGTTGGACTTGTTGAAAGAGATGTCACTTGTCAAGTGCTGGACATTCCTCTTGTTTATAACATCCTATTGGGAAGATCGTGGATCCATGAAATGCAAGTGGTTCCCTCTATGTATCATAAGTGCATCAAGTTTCCTTTCCATTGTGCAGAAGTGATAGTTCCTGCTAATATGGGTTCTTCTTGTAATACACTCACACAGTCAGCTAATAGTTTTGTTCCTACTAATAGAGAATCCATAGAATTCTATGATGCCAAGCTTAAAGACATGGAATAGACTTTGAAAATCAAAGACATAGGCATGGGGGATATCAAATAGAACTTGTGCTATCATTAGCGGCTCTACCTCCATCTCCTCATTCTTACGGGATACCTTCTGAGAACAAAAAATCTTCTAATACTCCTAAAATAGTTTATGATGGTGCCTTTGTACGGGCTTCAACACCATTAGAAAATGAAGATGAGGAAAGAGCTATTAAAGCTTGGCTTTACAAAGGAAAGGACATATCTGAATAGACCACCCCAACCTATGAACTAGATCCCAATAATGAAGGTCTTTAAATCATGAAATGCTTTGGATACAAAGGGAGTGGTCCAATAGGGATGAATGGTAATGGGCTAGTTGAGCCTATTAAAGCTACGGGTCGAAGGATGAAAGACACAACTATTTTAGGCTTCAAGAAGATCTCGTTTCATCTAGGGATTAACAAATTTGTGTCAAATCTTGATCCTCCACCAAAACCTGAAGGCACAACTACATTAGACACCTCAGAGGATAGCTCCGACGAGGATTGCTTTCCTTATCTTATTCCTCCCGATTCGGCAGCATTCTTTGCTGAGCCAGATGACATCATAATACATGCCAGTACAGCCAAGACTAGAAGTGACTCCAATGTCACTATTTCATTCACTAATCTAACATATGAACAATGGAAAGTGTCACAAGACCCTAGTTTCCAGGGTGAACGATACATACCATCACAGTTTCAAGAGCAGTTTGCGCAAGAATAGGCTGGTGTCACAAGAACTCTTAAACCTTCATGGTGAAAACATCTCAGTCAGAGTTTAGACACAAATTCTCATGAACATGATTTTGATATTCTTTCAGAAGAATCCTTTGATAGGAATGTTGATACTACACATGCATCTGAAAACCTTCTCGACATGGGTGAAAGGTCTAGTGTAAGGTCTAATGAGTCTGATTCCATAAATGTTAACATGTCTTCTACTACGGTTTCTAGGAGTCAAAGGGATTCAAATGCACCTTTGGATGATATTTCTCTTGGTCTCAGCTTACTAGTCCACACTTTTGATGATTATACCATGAATGCACTTGAACCTATCACTTCTCTCTCAATCCAACATCCTGAGCTAATAGAATGGAATTCCCCTTCCTCATCTAATGAAGTCCTCACATTCCAGAATGACTATGCTCTAGCCTGTTATCTCCATGCTATTGAACCTATAACATCCTCCACTAGTGAAGACAGTGTCAACATGACCAAAAGTGATATCAAGTATCTTAGTCATAAAATCAAAAAGAAAAAAAATAGGCACCCCAATGGTGAAAACCACATTGTGGCAGTGTTAGAGCCAAAAAAGTAAAAAGAATAGACGTATCCGAAGGTGAAAAACTCTTCGAGGCACTTGAGGATGAGATACTTGATGTTCTTCTGAGCCATTTCTAGGAATGATCATCGGTGCTAATTGATCCGACTCAGCAAGTAAATCTGGGTACAAAAGAACATCCGCACATTATTCATGTGGATAAATCATTGTCTGTAGAAGAACTCAAAGAATTCATAGATTTATTCAAAGAGAAAAAGATAAAATTTGCATGGACATACTCTGACATGCCTGGTGTATATCCTGATCTCATCATGCATCACCTAGCAATAGCTCCTGGAGTAAAACCAGTCAAGCAAAAACTCAGAAAAATACATCCACATGTGGCTCTACTTGTCAAGGCGGAATTAGAGAAACTCCTAAAAGTTGGGTTCATTAGAGAAATTGACTATGGAGAATGGATCTCCAACATAGTTCCAGTGTTGAAGCATGACAAATATATCAGAGTCTGCATAGAATTCAGGGACTTAAATAAGGCATGTCCAAAGGATGATTTCCCACTAGCCAACATTGATATGATTGTGGATATGTCTGCAGGGTACAAAATGTACTCTCTAATGGATAGTTTCTCTGGGTATAACCAAATCAAAATTGTGCTAGAAGACTAAGAAAAGACTACTTTCACTTGTGCATGGGGCACTTTCTACTAGAATTTTATGCCTTTCGGTCTCAAGAATATTGCAACCACGTATCAGAGGGCAGTCACTACTATATTTCATGATATGATGCACAAAAAAATGAAGGATTATGTTGATGACACCCTTGCTAAAAGAATGGATAGGAAGACACATCTTAATTTTCTAGGCCCTAAACTAGATCATACAGAAAAGTTCACACTACGTCTCAATCCTAAGAAATGTGCATTTGGAGTAACTTTGGGAAAATTGCTTGGTTATATCATCTCTGCAAAAGGAATCAAGGTGGATCCCGAAAAGGTGCAAGCTATCATGGAAATGTCTCCACCTCACAATATCAGACAAATTAGAGGTCTTCAAGGTTGGCTTCAGTCTATCTAGCGCTTCATCTCACAACTAGCTGACAAGTCACAACCATTTACCAAAACTCTACATAAAGGTGTGACCTATGAATGGAATAAAGAATGTGAACAAGGTCTTCAACAAATCAAACAATATCTAGCTAATCCACATATATTAATGCCTCCTATTCATGGGAAGCCATTAATCTTATACATCTCAGTTACAAAAACATCTCTCGGTGCTCTATTGGCCCAAGAAGTTCAAAACAATAAAGAAAGAGCAATCTATTACATCAGCAAAACATTGGTCTCCTATGAAATGAATTATTCTATCATTGAGAAAGCTTGCTTAGCGGTGGTATTCACTTCCCAGAAGTTATGAAATTACATGATTGCTCACACTACAAGGCTCATTGCAAAAATTGACCCATTAAAGTACTTACTCAACAAAGCTTCCCTCACGGGTAGATTAGCTAAGTGGGTCATGATACTCAGTGAATTTGACATTGAGTATGTAGAAAGAAAAGCTATCAAAGGGCAAGCAATTGCAGATCAATTAGCTAAGGCACCTATCACAAACTATCAACCATTAAGGATCGAGCTCCTAGATGAGTCCATCATGCTTCTCACACATCAGTCATGGACCATGTTCTTTGATGGATCATTCACCCAGCAGGGGTCAGGTGCCAGAATCTTGTTCATTACACCTTAGCGGTATTCATTACCAAAGGCTTACAAAATGTTGTTTCCTTGCACAAATAACACTAATGAGTATGAAGCCTTGATTAATGGATTATAAATTTCTATTGAATTGCGTGTTGATGAGCTAAAGGTCTTTGTAGATTCACAGTTGGTTATCAATCAGGTGAATGATATCTACCAAACAAAAGATGAAAAACTTGTGCCTTATAAAAAGATGGTTGATGATCTCAAGAAATACTTTGCACACATTACTTTCCAACAAATTTCAAGGGTAGATAATAAACTAGCCGATGCCATGGCTACTCTGGCTTCCATGTTGCAAATGTCAGAAAATGACTGCAGACATGAATTTCTAGTGGAGACGTTATGCTACCTTGCTTATAATTCCCTTGAATCCTAGATGATACGTTTAGTCATTGGACATGATTCATCCCGCTACCACCATATTTACTCCTACCTTCATGACCAGATCATTCCAGACACTTACACCCAAAATGAGAAATGTCACTTAATCTATAGTGCTTCACGGTTTGTCATCATAGCTAACGAGTTATATAGGAAAGGTCGTACCCTCCTTAGGTGTTTAGAACCTAATGAGTCCAAACGTGCGTTAGTAGAGGTGCATGAAAGCATCTGTAGGTCTCACTCAAATGGTCTGACATTGGATCACAAAATTATTAGAGATGGTTACTATTGGTCGGATATGGAGAAAGAAGATATACAATTTGCTAAATCTTGCAAACAGTGTCAGCTTCATGGAAATCTGATCCACGCTCCCGCCAAGGAGCTCATTTCTTTCATCAGCTTTTGGCCATTTCAGTAGTGGGCCTTTGACTTGGTGGGTCAGATACATCCATCTTCTTCAAGAGGACATAAATACATCATTACTGCTACAGACTATTTTACCAAGTGGGTTGAGGCAGTGCCCCTCATCGTAGCTGATGGAAAGTCTGTGGCCATGTTTATACTGAACTACATCATCTACAGATATGGTGTGCCCTCATCAATAATCACTAACAATGGGAGGCAATTCAAGAACAAGGATCTAACTGATTTATGCACTAAGTTCAGAATTATTTAGCACTGTTCTTCTATCTATTATCCCTAGGGTAATGGACAGGTGGAAGCTTCAAATAAGACTATTCTCAAGATCTTACACCACACAGTACACAAATCTGGATGAGACTAGCATCTCCAAATTAGTCTAGCTTTATAGGCTTACCACAGCAGTATACAGACACCAACATGGGCCATGCCCTTTGCTCTATTTTATGGTGCAGATGCAGTACTTCCTATTGAGGTTGAGATTCCTACCTTGTGAGTCTCTCTGAAGGACCTCATTACTGATGATGATATCAGAATATCTCAGCTTCAAGAGCTTGAACTACTGGATGAACATCAAAAAATGGCATTTGATCATCTCCAAGCATATCAGAAGAGAATATCTAAAAGCTACAACAAGAAGGTCAGACGAAGGGAATTCCAAATAGGTGATCTTGTCCTGAGAAAGAATCCCAAGAATCAATAGCAACGGGTCCAAAAAGGAAAATTTGAACCAAACTAGCTTGGTTCGTATGTTATCACTGTAGTATTTAGGTCTAGTGCTTACCAGCTCTCTACCACAAAGGGGGAATAGCTCAAAGAGCCTATCAACACTCTTCATCTGAAGAAGTTCTACAGTTAAGATGACTTCTGAATGCTCATGTACATATTCTATTATGAGAAAATCCTAAAAATTGCAAAATGTCTTGAAAAAAAAATGATCATCTCAGTGAAAACCTGGAAAATAGGCACTTTGATGTATCTATTATCCTATTGAAAACTTGGTAAACAGGCGCCTTGATAATACCAAAAAAAAATAAAAAAAATCAAAAATATAAAAAAAAATTAAAAAATGAAAAATACAAAAAAATGAGAAGAAGAGAAAAATGTGCCATTGATGGAAACCTGGTAAACAGGCGTCATGGTAGCAAAAATAGAATTTTTGCCAAGATGGTGAAAACCTAGTAAACATGCACCTCTTATTCTGCAATGCTCTATCTTTTGCGGCATTCCTTGGCTTTCTTGCATTTTCTCTCCTGCTTTAGTTTGCTCGCTCATGCATTCGCTCTCAGTTATTTTTGAGATTTTGGTTGACTTCACATGGATTGAAACTGGTCACACTCAAGGGCATCTTCCTAGTCTGGGGGCATTGTCCTATCTTTTGGAGTCTCTCTCCTCTACGCACCAGTCACTAGTGGTTCTCACTGAGTCTACCTACTGATGCATAGATCTCACGCTGATCTTTATACTTGAGAATCTTTCTCGCGTCAGTCACCAGTGATTCTCACTGCATCTGCCTTCTATCGCTATACTACTGAGATTTCTCACATTAACTCACTATCTACATATTTGACATCAATCCATTACAGTACTTGGGGGCATGGATCCCCACTTTGATCGCATCTTTGGTTTACACTCGAGTCAGTAATCTTGTTAGTTCTAAAGGACAACTATCTACTAGCATGAACTAGTGTTTCTTAACACCCCAATCAAATATTTTTTTTCAACACTCTCTTTGGACACATCTACATTTTTCAACACACATCAGACATCGCAACATAAACATCTCTCGATAGCAATCAAACACATTGCACTCACAAGAACAATGATGTTTTTCAACACCCTAAACACATGCACATTCATAAACTTTGAAACATGCAAAGCTATGATTGAATATTTCATTGTATGCTATCTGTTCTCATGAATTTCATTGATATTTTCATTGTCTACTGCTTGTGGGTGTGTTTTGATGATCTGACAATGTCAAATAAACAGGGTGTATGTGGTAAGAGCTCCTACATTAAGGTGGGAAAGCCTCACATCCCTCGATATTGTTTATTTGTATGCCAAGGGGAGGTTGGAACTATCTCTTTGACTATTATTGCTCTGTTTGTTTGCTTATGTACTTTTACTATATCAAACTGGAAACAATGTTTAGGTCATCTTGGCTTTTGTGCCCTAGTGCTTACGTTCATTTCCTACATTTTATCCGATGAAAGTCATACTCATATTCTTATGGTTGTAGTGGCACCAGTAAGGATTGTATTGACTCTGATGTTCCAAAAATACTTGATGATGATAATTATGTGATGAGTCCAACAACCATGTCCTAGGGTTGCATTTAGCTTAGGCTTGCATTCACATTTTAAGCTTGCATAGCAATAGTTTTGGTGCTCTCTTCACTGTCTCCTCCTTCTTTGAAGGTTCTCATCTTTTGCCCTAGATTCCTCTTGACTGTACAAGTGTCCGGTCCTTGGCTAAATCGACCATTCTGAATCCATTTTCGTGATCAAAATTGAAATCCTACACTCCTAAGTAGCTCAAATCGCATTTTAAAATTTTGGGACCGACGTGCTATGACGCTTGTGCAGTCATCTTTCTGATGTCACTTTCTTGTCAGAATCATCTCTTGTCATCATTTTCTCAGCTTCTACAATCTTTTCATCCAAGTCAACTCTAGTCAATTCTGGTCAAACTTGGTCAACTATGGTTAAACCTAGTCAACAAGACCTCTCAATCACTCTAAATCAATTTTGCGTTCTCTTGATCTATCTCTGAATTCCTCTAGATCTTCGATCTTACTTCTATCTGCAATATTTTGCTGTTGATCATCTTTCTGTTGTGTCATCTTTTGATTTCATTCCTGAGGGGTAGGATGATTTCATAATTGAATCTTTTCACATCATTCTTGAATCAGTCTGATCTGAATCAAAAGTCCCCATTGCTAGGGGCTTCTCTTCACTTGGCGTATATTCAGTTTTTCATACCTTATTGTCAAAATTGGATATTCCATGATCTTGAATCTCTAGGGGCATCTTGATGTCTCACATCTTGTCATCTTTTCATCTATCTTTCTAGGTATCTGAGAAATCTAACTCGGATCCTCAAGGATTATGCTTCATTCTGGAGATAGTCTTAAAAATCTCTATAGACTATCTTTTGGGATAGGTATCGGGGCAATCTAACCCTGACTCCTAAAGGTTGAGCCTCATTCTAGGGACAGTCTTGTGAAAGATATCAATCTAACCTAGATTTTGGGGGACTAAGCTTCATTCTCGAGATGATCTTGAAATCTCATTGGGTATTGGGGAAATCTAACCCTAATTCCTGAAAGTCATGCTTCATTTTGAAGATGGCTCTCAAAAGCTCTTTTCAACCATTATTTGGACAACCTAACCTGAATCTCGGAGGGTTAACCTTCGTATTGGGGAAATCTAACCCTAATTCTAGAGATAGTCCTAAATCAACGGACATTGGGGCAATCTAACCCCGATTTCAATCTTCTCTCAATTGGTATTTGGACTGTTGTCTTCACAATCTAACTTATTCTTTAGAGAATCATGCTTCATTCTAAAGATGGTTCTGCTTCTTGATCTAATTGGTGTCTTGGAAACCTAACCTAGACTCTCAAAATCTTCATTTGTCACATCAGACTGTTCTTTGAATCAATGCGTTGTTTGCACTTCAATTCAAAGAGGGGCAAAATGTAACACCCCAAAATTGGCACCTTACAATTCTAATCAATTTTGGTGCATTTTCTCATCATCGAAGTCCTATTGTACTAGGCAAATTCTCCTTCCTAATTATCTTTAATTGACTTAGTCTCAAATGCAGAAAACCTAAATTTGCATAAATCTTTTTTTTTTTTTTGGTAAAAGGCCAAGGCCAAGATTTCATTAATCAGTTAAAATATTTACATGAACCCCACTCAGTGCAGACACTGGTAGGGAAGAGCGGGGTAGAGAAACCCTCCAGCCTATCCTGGGACCTTAGTCCTATTTTTATTACATATCTTTATAGGAGGGCATTCCTTGCCTTTACATTTATAGGAGTTCTCCCCCTTTTTTATAGAAATCACTTATTCTATGAGCCTCTATCTATTGTCTAATCTTCATTTGACTTCATTGGAACAATCTTGTGGATTACCCTTCATTGAGTACTTTGTCGAACCTGCCGTGTTAGAATCCTTTATGCTTTGTCTGCAGTTTGGTTAGTGTATAATTGCATGATATCATGTTCAAGAAATAATTTGTGAGGAAAGATAAGAAAAACAAACCCTTATTGCCCTTAATA
>MU223206.1:1349432-1401841 GCA_018584345.1 Thuja plicata | reverse complement strand
GATAATGGGAGTTACATTATCCTATTACTCTATGTTGATGACATGCTTGTTGTTGGGTCCAATATGCAACACATAAATGAACTTAAACAGAAATTAGCAAGGTCATTTTCTATGAAGGATTTGGGTGCTGCTAAGAAAATCCTTGGTATGAGGATTACACGAGACATGAAAAATAGAACTTTGAATTTGTCCCAAAGTGAGTATATAAAGGTGTTGAAAAGATTCAATCTGCAGGATGCAAAAGAGGTCAGTACACCTTTGGATAGTCATTTCAAATTGACTAAGGAAATGTTCCCAAAGGCACATGAAGAGGTAGATAAAATGTCTAACATCTTGTATTCATCAGTTGGTAGTAGTTTGATGTATGTAATGGTATGCACACGGCTAGATATTGCTCATGCAGTGGGAGTTGTCAGTAGGTATATGAGAAATCTGGGTATGGAACATTGGAATGCTATCAAATGGATTCTTTGATATTTGAGAGGAACTACTACAAAAGCATTATGTTTCACAGGATCTAAAATTTTTTTGAGTGGATTTGTTGACTCTCATCTGGTAGGAGATATTGATACAAGGAGGAGTACTACAGGTTATGTTTTCACTGTAGGGGGTATTGCAGTCAGTTGGATTTCTAGATTGTAGAAAGTTAATGCACTTTCAACTACTGAAGCTTAGTATGTAGCTGCTACAGAAGCTAGCAAGGAGATGATTTGGTTACAAATGTTTTCTAGAGGAATTGGGTCAGAAGCAGGAAGATTTCCCATTGTACAGTGATAGCCAGAGTGCCATTCATCTTGCAAAGAATTCTTCTTTTCATTCAAGGACAAAGCACATATAGCTTAGGTACCATTTCATAAGGTCTATTTTGGAGGGTGGCCAATTACGGCTTGAAAAGATTCACACAAGTGACAATCCTGTAGACATGTTCACGAAGGTAGTCCCCAAGGAGAAGCTAGTTTCTTGCTTAGCTTCTATTGGGCTTCTTGAATGATGATCATGGGGTTAATACACAACAAGGTCTTTTATCCAGTGGGAGTTGCACATACTACATTGTCGTCTAGTTCCAGTCTCCAAGTGAGAGATTAATTGGTGTGGAGCCTGATCAGTCTCCAAGTGGGAGATTGTTGATATTATGGTGACTGATCATGTAGTAGGTGTTGATATTATGGCCACATGTCTAGTAGTTTCCAGAGGTGAGGGGCGATAGCCCTGAACTGGAGGCCGGCCTCAAGGGCTAAAATTTTTTGGTGCTTTTTTAGGAAATAGATTTTCTTTTTTGGGAAAAAGAAGACCGACATTGTAAAACCCTAAAATGGTCAATTTTCAAGGTTGCCCTAAAATGCATGTTATAAGAATTTGAGATGTATAATGCATTATAAGGTTGTGTACATTTTTTCTGGATAATAAGAAAGGTTGGACGGCTGTGCAGGTGGACGTAGCCCAGGTTTTGGGTGAACCACATTAAATCTATGTGTTGTCTGCGTTTAGTTTCTTTCTTCTATTATTTCTGTGTATAACTATTTATTCTTATATTGTTCCAGTTTTGTCAAACCTTAACACTTCCTGATCCCATCAATACTCTACACTTGAAGTGGTTCTATGCTTGAAATCTAGCTGACAGGGCTCGTGCAGTGGAAATAGTTCTCACAAAATACCAAAAAATTGGAAAATTGATCTTGAAGAAATCCAAAAATAGTGGAAAAAGTCCTGAAAAAAGGTATCCTTGCTGAAAACCTGGCAAACAGGCACCTTGTTACTAACAAAAAAAAAAGAAAAGAAAAAAAGAACAAAAAAAAAAAATTGAAAAAGAGAAAAGTGCTTTGTCGAAAACCTAGCAAATAGGCATCTTGGTAGAAAAAATAAAAAATCTTTGCTGAGTGGTGAAAACTTGTAAAATAGGTGTCACTTGTACTTTGTGCTCCATCTATCAATACATTTGTAACACTAATCCTTCACGATCGCACCTATGCTATGGGTTGACTTTGATTCCTTACAAATCTCTTATCCTTGCTTGGGATTTGTCTGCATTTGCGTCTTAGGAATAGTCATTTTGCATTGGGGGCATCTTTGCTAGCATGTTTGGTCTACGTCTGCTAGGTTGTCCTAGGTTCCTGTCTAGGATGATTTGCCTCTCAAAATAGTATTTCTCAATACTTGCATCAAAAAATCACTATCACAAACAAGGGTGTTTCTTAAACACCACCTACCTGTAACAGACATCATTCTAGTGTTTCTCAACACTTTAATCTCTAGTGTTTCTCAACACTTTAAACAAACATTGTTCCTAAACACTACATTAGATTGCAATTGTTGACAAAGTTAATCTCATATACTCAGACATGAAAAACATATTGCTTAATTCCACATTCTGATTGATACTCTATTGCGTTTGACAAATGAATCAATAGTATTTATATATACTACTTAAACACATATAGATTGATCTTGGTTTGATTATGACTCTTTTATGTTTCGATGATGTTTCAAACTAGGGGCATGTAAGCAGTTTTGAATTTCTTTGATTGATTATCAATTGGTGATTGTTATGTCTTCAAAGTTACTCCATGACGTCTATTCAAAGACAAAGAGTCACAAGGACAAGGGGCATAATATTTTCTTGGTTTTCTATGTATGGTGATTGTTTCAATGATCCTATAAATTTCACCTAAATTGGATGTTTATGGTAAGAGCTTCCAACATGAGTGGATAGCCAAATATATCTCGATCCTAGTTATGTGTAAACTATAGTGAGGTTGAACCAATTTCCTTGTATGTTTCTAAATCAGATTCTAACTAAGGTGTACGACAAATTATGTACCCAAGGATATGAATATTGAAGATCATTGTGGGTCACATATCTTACATTACACTTGAACAGAAGATGATTCTCAAAGAAAAAGGAGATAACTGACTAGTCATCCTGGCCTATATGCCTTGATGCTTAGGTTTATTTTTGACATTGCGTCCAATACACATAGTATTCATACTTTCATGATACCTTGTGGGTATTAGCGAAAATTGTACTATAAGATGATGGCTGTTACAAAAGTGCCCAATGATGATAAACATGCTACAATGTATACAAATCAATGACAGTCCTAAGAGTCTGCATGTAGATGCATTTAAAGATTGCATGATTCATTTTTAGAATAGCATAAGGACTTGAGCTCAAAATGATTTCCTAGTTCATTTGAAATCCAAGTTAACTACATAATCTATATTACTGATATTAAATGTCATTGCATATCCATGACATACATTCTGCATTCATAAATGAGAAAGAGAAAATACAAAAACAAAGCATTCAAGCATTGCATTTCTTTTACAACCTAATTGTATCCATATATATATGCATAAAGAAAAGCTCAAGAACATACATTTGCATATTCATCCAGAATAATTCAAAACACATTTACATATCAGTAATAAATCAAAGAGCATAAATGATGTAATCACATGAATCTATTCTAACTCATCAAGAGACCAGGTACATAATCACATGTGCATCATTATAAACATATATCAAGAAAGAGAACCCATGAACATATCAAGATCAGAAACATCTATCTCAGATATATATCAATGATGGAATAAATAATAAATGTGGAACTGTCTACAAAAGAGTATCAGTGTGATCACAATGAAACAAATATATATGTATAAAAGTTTGTGTTACAATGGATGATCTCAGAAGGATCAACATATACAAAATGTCTCAATATATCACAAGTATAGTATTAGTTCTGACTGCCACCCTCTCCCTGATCTAGAGGAGGAGGAGGAGGAGGTGGTGGAGGCATACCTCCCTCTGACTACCGTGCCACTCAAGAATATAAAGGAGCTCTTTGTCCCTCTAGAACTACCACATAATAAATTGCAAAGTAGTATGCAGCTCTCTATCCCTGATGAATAGTTGTCTGGGCATGTGTATCTTGCTCTAATATGAGTCTGTCACCCTGCTGGTATCTCTCATCTCTTAGTATCTCAAGGTGTCTATCCATGTCTCCCAAAAATGTATCCAATGTAGCGATCCAAGCTCTGAGCTTCTCACGCTCCCTCTAACACTGTGATAAAGCATCTCTGTCTCTACTAAAATCCCTGCCTGTATCCCTGGGAGGACTCTGTCTAGGAGGTCCACCTCCTACACTATGTACCTATCCTAATGGCTTCTGCTACTGTTGCTACTACTCTCTAGTCAATAATGGTCCTAGATCTAGAGACACGAACCTGAAGCAAGTCCGTCTGCCACCAGAACCCTCTCCTCTTCCACCCACTCCACCACCACCTAGATCATCTCCATCATCTCCATCATCCTAACCACGTCCATGACCTCTTTCTAGAGGAGGGAATCTAGCATCTCTCCCACCCCCACCTCTCTTGTCTCTCAGGGGTCCACCTCTTCCTCTAATAGGTCTATCATTAGCTGGATCATAATCTAAGGGATCCTCTATGCGAGGAGCTACCTCCTTAGGAGTTGTGAAATGAGGAAAGGTATATTGTAATATATGTGCAAGATAACCATAAGTAAAACCTGCATCTGCAACCTTTGGAAGGTAATCCCATCCAACTGTGACCATCTAACTGATCTCTAGCTATGCGGTCTCATATACCAATCGAGCCCCCCAAAGAGGCTCCTCATCATGAATCCAAATGTATGCTGTCAAATCCTGTGATCTGCCCTATACAGAACCATACTGTTACAGCATGCGAGTAACAAGAAACCACTCAACAATGTAACAGGTCCAACCAATCAAGTACCTACTCTAGAAAAAGTAAGGCATCTAACACCTATCTGAGGTCCAATCCTCACAATCTAAGTATGGTCGACATATAACAACTGTCATATCATCCAAAACACGATGCGAATACTCCACCTTGCTTAGATGGGGCTGCTGAATGAAACCTACATACATGTATACATAGGGATGCTCTAGTGCCCTTTGTTTGTGTACTATCGGCCATGTAACTTGGATGTGCTCCCAAGCCCAGATCTGGAATATCAGGATACCAACTGTCATGCTGCGAGAATACTCATATACTATCTCATGTAACTCTCGATACATGTGAGCTAAGATGAAACTGCCCTTGCCAAATCTGTGCGATGAGACAATATTCTTCTCCAAGGTCTCAACCTAGCCCCACATAAATCCATGCTATACTCGATTAGGCATTAGGATCCCCTGAATCAATTTAGCAAGATAAATAGGTAGTCGATCATAATGATCGCACATGTAATTCCATGTCAGATATCGATGGACTATGGTCTGATCTCCAAAATACCTCTGGGTAGAAGAAATAGCTATCATAGAGCATGACTCGAAGTGAACCTCCTGACTGATCATTGGAGTACGCATAATGCACCACACATCCTCGGGTGTGAAAGTCATCTCACCAATTGGGAGACGAAAGGTGTTGTGCTATGAATGCCATCTCTTGGACAGAGCATTCAACAACCCCCGATTTACCCTGATGTCGGGTAAATCTATAAGTGAAGTCAAACCTAAACGTTCTATAATTGGTAACTTAGAAAGTGTCAAGGCCCTGGATAAATCAAGGACTCATCCTAGATGAGGTCCTCGAAAGGACACTACCTCAAAATCAATCTATCGGTAGAACACAAATATAGGTTCAAATCAGTATTTTAGCTAAGGAAACTACGTAGAAAAGCTTTCAATTATGAATTTTTCACCTTCAGAAAGAGAAAAACAGTCAAAATTGGAAAAAACCTAACTCCTACACTGATAAATATTGGTACTCAAAAATACAAGGGTTTTTGAGTACCTTGTTAATCTTTTGCATTTTGACCCCCTATAAATGCTTTTTGTGCCTTTTTTCCCAGATGGAATTTTGAGGTCTACGATGAATATCAGGTGTTCATCACTCTTTTTTTGACATATGAATACATACCAGGTTGCCAGATTCAAATTTTGATTTGTTTCATGGTGTCTTGATTTGAGCACTTATCCAATTCTGCATTTGCTACCTAAGTGTTACTTTGCTGTAACAGGCACAATTTGCATTTGAGTAACTTGCATCCTTTTGAGTTTCATGGAATGCCACATTAGGAATGTTTAATATGCATATCAAAGGGCTTATGTTTCAAATCCCAAGCCATTTTGAATCCATTTGATAAGTTTGCAGATTCCCCAAAGTTGGTTTTCCAGAACTGTCTTGTTTCTCTGTTTTGTCCAGAATGCTGAATAGCCTATTTTGAGGTCCTACAAGTTGCACCTAGTTCAAGATTTTGAAGAATTGATTTTTTCCCTATATTATAAACATTAAAGTGTACTTCTTTGAATATTTTTAGACTCAAACCAATCAATTTGTCCACTTTGCCTAGCTGATTCCAAATTCAATTGCTGCGTATATACTGTGTTTAAATTCATAAAAGTGTTTAAGTGTCGACTTTGCATATTAGTGTCAGTTGATCACTCAATTTTTTAGTGAAAGCTAGTTGAATTTTCATAATCCATATATGAAAGTGAACCCATATTCTGGGTATCAGACTTTAAGGGTCTTATTTGATGAGTTTATGAATTCAAATCTGAAGGAGTTTTATGCAGATTGCTAGTGCTAAACAGAATAAATTTTGTAGAATTGTTGTTTTCAGAGGGTTGTGGTTTCATATCAGATAGTTTTCATAGGATGCTAGTTATGGATTCATATTCTTTGCATGTAAATTTACTACTTGGATCAGGGGTTGGGCTTCAAGGCATGTTTTGGTATTTTTGCAAAGGCCAACCCAAGTGAATTTTTTGTTGTTTTCACATCTGCGTTTGCACAAGTTTTTCAGAAATACCATGTTTGATCGGTTACATCTTGCACATGTAGTTGAATCCGGTGAAGCCCTTTAGTGTGCATATTTAGATGTTGGAGATGAGCAAGGGCTTTAGACTGCATGGATTTATATGACTTTTTGATCAGCTTTTAAGGTCGGCTCCAAAGGCCAGATGCTGATATTGAGTTCAATTTGTAGAATTATAAAAGGTGGTTCTAATGGTCGTCAGTTCAATGCTTCATCACCCAGTTGCACATTGGTTTATGTTTAGGAATCACAAGATTGTTGACTCGTGAAGTAATGGCACTTCCTCTATTAAATAATTCTTCAAATCCTGGAATGCACTGAATGCATATGAGGATGGTACTAAAAATGTTATTCGGCAATACGCCGATCAAATGATGTCTCTATTTCTTTGAGTATTTTCCTGTAGAAGTCCAACAATCCACGAAGGAGCTATGTTGGCAATAAGGGCTTTTGCTTATGCAACTGGTGCTGAATTTTCTAAGTACATGCAAAGAAGTTTTATAAGTTTTAAAACAATTAAAGAAGAATCCAACGTAATTTCATTAAAAGACTTGACACAACATGTGGAAGATATTTGAAACATTAAAAAACATTGCAAACACAACTAGTCAAAGCCTACACAACATCTTAAAAGGAAAGGAGAAAGTATTGTTTTGGGGGGAAATAAAGTGAAAGAAGCATGGATTATGAGCATGTGTAGGAGAAATGCATGAGGGAGTTAAAACCAAAACAACAAATGCCAAGTTTAAACCAAAATAGTTAGCGCAATAAGAACAAAGAGGACCCCACGCTAAGCAAGAAACACAAAAAAATCAAACACATATGCTAAAGGAGCTGTGCAAGGGTCTATGGAGGCTATATATGCAAGGAGGTTTTAAATGCTTTCTTCCAAATGGAATTAGCGCCTCAGCTAATTAGGAGGCTGCATGACTGGTATAGGGAGACAATGTTGTGCAAGTATTAGTGTATGGTTTTTAAAAGCATGCGCAGAAGCCAAAATGGATGCCCATGCATAAAACCATAACATAGAAAATGCAATTTTCAAAGCCAAGCATTGAGAAGACCTGCGTAAGCATTGAGAAGACATGCATAGGAACTGCATAGACATTACCGAGGGTTGTCCAAAGAAACTTTGAAACTTTCCAATCAAAATGAAAATGACATATATACATACCAAAGGCCTATACAGTGAAGAAGAAAGGACGCCAGTTTGAAATGAAAGGGTTTTGTTAAAATGTTTTAAAGAAATGATGAAATCAAGGACCTACGCAATGTAAGAAGGAAGTTTTTTAAACACTTTGTTTTACATTTTGACAAATGTAAATGAGAAGCCATGAAGCATAGTGAAGGGAGGTTTGAAAACTTGAAAATGCAAAGAAGCATATATCCCACATACAATGGATAATTTTTTTTATTGTGTTTTTATACTCTAACGATTTCATAATGAAATAAGTAAGAAGCCAAGAGGCCTATTGGCAGGCCCCTTGGCTGGAGGAGTCAATGTGCAGATAGGCCCCAAAATTTTGAGACAGAATGCAAAAATTCTTTAAAACTGTAAGGGGATTAATCCCACATTGGTGCTGCAAAGGCAGTTTGAGATTTTTATAAGGAAGATTCCAAACATATAGAAATGTGAAGCAGAGCAGGAGGCTCTCTTCAAGTGCACACGCAGGTGATAGGTGGTGCCTCAAGAAACATTTTTGTGACCAAGATGACCAAATTTTGTAGACAGGTGACACACATGATGACGAGGATGAAGCGACATGTGGCAGATGGTCGTGCAGTCGCGAGATGCTAGTGGTCAGAGGAGATAACCATGGAGATCACATGAATAACTTCCAAGTTAATCGTTGGGTGCAGTCATGAAGTTGTGAGAGGTTTCCAGATAACATCCAAGGCTTCCAAGACTCAGAGACCGTGCAGTCACAAAAGAAAGCTGGAGTTAGGAGATAGCATCATAGATTTGGTGACTGCAGGCTAGTAAACTGCAATCGCAAAATAAAAACTATTAAGTCCTTAACATTGCGAGATTGAGCAACTGTCGTCAGATGGAGATTAAGATCAAGCGCTCGCATTGAATCTCAAAGTAAACCCATTGTTAAGGAATTTTCTTAGAGACTCAGAGACACACTGTTTAGAGATAACCATGGTTAAAGTGTCATTAGAGTATGGTTAAGTTAAATTTTATAGATACTTAGAGACTAAATGTAATCTCCAAGTCTCACAATAAACCATGAGTTAAAAAAATCACTTAGAGACTTAGAGACTAAGTAGTCTCCAAGTCTCCAAAGAAAACCAAGGTTAGAAAGTGAGTTTCTCAGGACAGTTAAGATGAAGCCAGTTAGAGCATGACATGTGTCAAAATCTAGTAAGTTCTGGGAAGTTATGCTTATAATGAGAATTTCAAATGTTGAAAAAGGAGAATTTCATGCACAGGAATTAAAAGATAAGAAGATTTAAGAAATATTATTGTCTATGCAAAGTATTGAAAAGGAGATAAAATCAGATTTGCATAGATAAATAAGACAAGAATGCAAATTTTAAAATTACAAAAGGATTAAAGATAAGGGCATTGTATTTTTACATATTTTGGAAACACACTTTTTATTTCAAAATCTGGAAGATTTTTTTTCATGGAGGATGCTCTCAGAGGATGAAAATCAGATTTTGAAATCAGATTTAGAGGATATTTTGAGAGAATAAACTCAGACATTGATTACAGACTAAGATCAGATAATGAAATCAGATTTTATTGAAAAGATAGTTTGTAGGAGGAGATTAGATCAAGTTAGTTTTGAAAGGGCAAGAAAAAACCAGATTTTGGAGGCAGTTGAATCAGATTTTGAAGTCACCGACAGAGATACAAAGTCAGAGTTTGAAAAAAGACAAAATGAGATCAGATTTTAGAGGAGAAAAGAAGGATAAATAAAAGATCAAATTTTCAAAGAAGGACAGGTGTGAACCAAGCATGATTCCTAGGGTTTCCTTCTTCTATTTATTCTCCTCTTTTCTCAGTTATTATGGTTCTTGTTGCTTCTCTATTTTGGGGGTTTCTGAGTCTGTTTAGTCTCTCTCCAAAAGTTTCAGAGAAGGTTCCAGTGATCTTCTATAATATTTTTCTCTCTTCTATACATACTTTTTGTTTTGTTATCTTGGTATTTCAGGAAAGAACATTATTGTAACAAAAATCTTTATGAATGAACTTTCAACATTTGTTGATTTAATATCAAGTTGCCTCCATTTTTATTTTGAATCATATAAACTAGGGCATCAAGGGTGTTTTAGTTTTGTCTGATGTTGATTAGCAATAGAGTTATTCAAGGAATGACTGTGATTTAAGATCTGTATTCAAATTTGTATGAGTTGGAATATCAAGGTGTAAGATCTAAAATAGAGGGTCACCAAAAGGTAGGGTCACCAACATGTAACATAAGAGATATTACATTTAAGAATTTGTTAGGTATATGGAATAGATGTGTATATGAACATTTGTGTGAGGAGGGTAGGATTGTCTTCTTAATCCCAAATTTCTTAAAGGGAAGATCCAAATTGATTAACCCTAAAGAAAGGATCAATGCATAAATGAATCAACCTATTAAATATATGGATTAAAGAAAGAAACCCTAATTCCTATTTTATAGAAGAGAGTGTGTGATAAATTTAGATAGATTAAGAACCTTAATTGAAATAGATAGGAGAAATGTACTAACCATGAAATATTGCAGATACAAAGAATATTGTTTACTAAATCCTATGTTGAGTTTCTGGAAAATCTGAGACCGGATCTGGAATAGAAACGCAGAGATGAAAAAAACCCAAAAATCATTTTCCATTCTGACACAGTTCCAATTTGTACCCTCAAGTCAATGTCACCATTGACCTAGAATTTCCAATTGCACCCTATGGCAGAAGCGACCTAAAAAGTCTCAGACTGAAATTATGTTTTCAGATCCCAATAGTTTTTTGAAAAGGGTATCTGAATCTCTGTCCCGATCCACTGTTCCAAACCTATACCTGCAAGAAAAATGGTTTGTTTTTTGGGGGGATGGGTTTTCCTTAGTCAACCCCTGATTTAGGAATTAACCTTGAAATCAATAATTGAAATAAAGAATACTTGCAAGTAGTAGAAGTAAATCTAATAATGAAGCTATGACATTCAAATAGATATGCAATTGTATTTCTAATGTAAACAAGTATGAGAATATGAAAGCTTAGACTCAATTAGAAACCATAAACCTCCATGATTGTATGCTTGGAATCCACCTTGAAGAGAGAATGAATGAATTTTTGAGGATACATAAAGGATATTGAAGGAAGATCATACCACCATGATGGATAGATCTAGGGTTTGAAGGACGAATCTTGAATGCTTGAACCAAATCCCTTCAAAGGCTTGAAAGCTTGAATCCTTGATCTTCAATGGAGAACTTGAATGCTTGAGAGGAAGACTTGAACACTTTGAAAGCTTGAAAACATGTAGAACAATGGATGCTTGAATTTTTTTCTTGATGATAGTTTTTCTTCACCTAGAGAGACTTAGGGCTTAACCTGACTTAGAGAAAATGAGAGGAGAGAACCTTTTTTTATATGAAACTAGGCCACAATCCTCTAGAGAGGCCGACATAGGAGAATTAAATTCCAATTATACCCATGCCCCTAGAAGGGGACCTATATTAAATATAATTTAAGAATCATTCCTTTAGAACCCAAAACAGCCGACCCGAAAGTGGGAAATGAATTTTTGATGACCTCTGGTAGCCGACAGACTTCCAAATTTGAAATTTGTACCTAGGTTAAGGTCAAGGTCAACCTTGACCCAGGGAGTCAGGAACCCTGTAAAAAATGTCAGTTGGGATGGAAGGTGCCAGGAGAGGCCCAATCAGGGTCCCAAATTGACACAGAAGTGAGAGAGGATGCATAAATGAGGGGACAATTTGATAGTGGTTAAAAACACCCCCTAAGGAGGGCTAAATGTTATTATGATGGAAGTGCTTCCATTTTAAGACAATACATTAAGCCCCCACTTTAGCGGGAGTATGGAAATCAAACATACTCGCGGTAAATTTTGAAGAAAGATTCTGGTGGATCATAACGAGGTGGAACATCAATTAGTCAAGGACATGAACCCCCAAACCAAGGATTCTAACTCAACACACATGCATAAAGATATGGAAGTAAAGAGAAATCAATCATAGAAACATACATGATTACATAAGTAAGACAAGAGAAACACTATAGATAACATAGCTTCATGATATAATCCTACTAGCATGAAAGCAAAAGAGAGAAAAGAGATTGTGATTACCTTGCCTAGTAAGATGCCTACCTTACCATGAATCACCAAGGAGGGAGAGCCCAACAGGTTCACCCATAAACTGTGCTTTGTAATTGTAATGCGTCTTTTGACGGCTTTTGAAATATCCATAGGTCCACATTCTTGTATCACTATGGAATATAAAATGCATGTCTTTTCAGGATTTAGCAACTTATGTGCGTTACCTTCCAAGGATTTAGTATATTGTAAAATTGAAAATACGTATCTCTTCGGGAGTTAGCAACTTATGTGCGTTACCTTTCGAGGATTTAGAGAAGAAAAAAATGTGCATCTCTTTAGGATTTAGCAACTTATGTGCGTTACCTTCTGAGGATTTAGCATGTTGTAAAATGTAAACTAATGTAAAATTCAGTATAAGGGAGACCTTATATATACCCCCTCCTTATCATGACTACCCACTAGGCTGGATAAGGAAGAGAAAGAGGATACCTACTTTACAAAGTAAGGAGATATCCAGCTTAACAATATACAATATATCCTTAGCAAAGAGTATTGACCCTTACCTCTAAGAACATATATGATCATGAAATGGATATGTCACATATGGAAAAAGGATCCTCAAAGAGGAAGAGATCTTATCATCAAGACCCCCACCATAGAGGAGTGCTTAAGATAAAATGTCATCTTCTAAAGAAAGAGGGACCAAAGATTCACTCATCAAGCCTCTTGCAATGAAGAGGAAGAGGAATCTCGAAATGAAGGATTCAAACTCTAACCCAAAGCAAATTCAAGAGTTTATCAAGAGCATAATTTGTAAAATAAAGAAGAGGTGATGACCTAGGACAATCACCTCTCATATAAGAGGGTATCCATAGCCAAAACATAAATCTTTATACAGAAATAATGTCACATGATAAACAAATGCCACTAAGCTAAGGAAAGTATATCCTTAGATAGAGGAATAAGGAAAATACCTTGCCCCTCAGGGATGAATGCAAGTGATATATCAAATTATATCAAGAGATGTTATAGAAAAAGAGATATCTTTACAAAACAAATGTCCTAGAAAAGATATCATGAATGATTACATCATAATAAAAAATTATAGGGATAGGATATAGAAAGAATACCCAATTAAAATCAAAACAAAGTACATGCTAAGAGAAAAATGGATCCTAAAAGACTGGAATAAAATACCTCTTGCCCCCCAGTTAAGAGACAAGAGGAGAAATATGATTTAACTTATAGAAGAATGGGGGTAATGCCCTATATCAAAATTATGAATAAATTGTAATACTACATAGGAATGAGATATAATTCCCAAGGCAGCTCTTTCTCTAGCATATAGCTTAAAATGCACTCAATCAATGAGTAAATGTGTATTACTATATTGAAAAGGAAATCTTTATTTAGAGAGAGCATTTTTCAGAATAGGTTTGAAGATTTCTTTCTTAGAATTCATTAATTGGACATACACTTTCTAAGCCACATCTTGAGGAGTATCAGGGTGATCTAAAGAAGGTGTTGGAAGAAGAACATGAAGAGGAGGATGATGGTTAAGATCAACTAGCTTGATTTGATGAGGTGGGAAACTTTAACCATGCATATCTTGTTTAGGAGATGAATGAATCAGGTTTTTAATGCCTTGTTCATTGATACCAAGCCCTAAACCTTTATAGCCTTGTTTATCCACCATAGTATATCCGGTAGTGTATATATCTTACAAATCTTTGATAGGAGGAGATTGATTATGGTGTTCATGAGAAAATGTTGTGTATGGTGGAATGATAGGATAAGAAGATGTTTCTTTGTTTTTACCTTTAATATCATCATGGATTGGATAGGGAGGGGACGGTAAATGAAAGAATTCTCGAACATCATTATCATGAATCCTAGCTTGAGCCCCATCATAAATATGGGAAGAACTAGGGATAAAAGGTGGAGAAATAGAAATAGGAATATTTGGAATTGGATTAGGATTGATAGGATTAGGATTAGGAAGATTAGGAGCTAGATTAGGATTAGGATTAGGACTATTAGTAAATGGCGTATCATCTACCCAATTCTTCACAAAATCTAAAAGAGTAATAAGTCCACTACAAAAATCCTTAATGCAAGTTTTGAAAGTAGGAAGACTAGTATTAGTTAATCTCAAAATAGCATAAGAAAGAAAAAGATGAAGATTAACAAACATAATGAAATGGATGATACTTTTGTATACATCATAAGTACTATAAAGAGATGATAAAAGAAGCATAATGAGAAAAATAACCATACCCCAAAGCATCTTAAAGATCTTCATAATGAATGAAATGCAAGAAATGTTTTTATATTTTTATGAGTATGTAGATTTTTTTGTATTTTTAAAATGTAAGAGCATAAAATTAAAGTAATTTAATATGCAAGATATAGTCTCTAAGAAAAAGAGGCAAAGCATTGAACACCAAAAAGAAAGAGTTGTCTATCGCGGGTTCACCAAAATGTAAGATCTAAAATAGAGGGTCACCAAAAAGGTAGGGTCAGGAACAGGTAACATAAGAGATATTAAATTTAAGAATTTTTTAGGTATATGGAATAGATGTCTATATGAACATGTGTGTGAGGAGGGTAGGATTGTCTTCTTAATCCCAAATTTCTTAAAGGGAAGATCCAAATTGATTAACCCTAAAGAAAGGATCAATACATAAATGAATCAACCTATTAAAGATATGCATTAAAGAGAGAAACCCTAATTCCTATTTTATAGAAGAGAGTGTGTGATAAATTTAGATAGATTAAGAACCTTAATTGAAATAGATAGGAGAAATGTACTAACCTTGAAATATTGAAGATTTGAAGAATGTTGTTTTCTAAAGCCTATGTTGAGTTTCTGGAAAATATCAGACTAGATCTGGAATAGAAATGCAGAGACGAACAAAACCCAGAAATCTTTTTCCATTTTGACATAGTTCCAATTTGTACCCTCAAGTCAATGTCACCATTGACCCAGAACTTTTGATTGCACCCTAGGGCATAATCGACCTAAAAATTATCAAACTGAAATTGTGTTTTTGGATCCTGAAAGTTTGCCAAAAAGGGTATCCAAATCTCTATCCCGATCCACTATTACAAACTTGTACCTACAAGAAAAATGGTTTGTTTGTTAGGGGGAGGGGTTTGCCTTAGTCAAATCCTGATTTAGGAATTAACCTTGAAATCAATAATTGAAACAAAGAATACTTGCAAGTAGTAGAAGTAAATCTAATAATGAAGCTATGATATTTAAATAGATATGCAATTGTATTTCGAATGTAAACAAGTATGAGAATATGAAAGCTTAGACTCAATTAGAAACCATAAACCTTCATGATTATATGCTTGGAATCCACCTTGAAGAGAGAATGAATGAATGCTTGAGGATACATAAAGGATCTTGAAGGAAGATCTTACCACCATGATGGATAGCTCTAGGGTTTGAAGGATGAATTTTGAATGCTTGAACCAAATCCCTTCAAAGGATTGAAAGCTTGAATCCTTGATCTTCAATGGAGAACTTGAATGCTTGAGAGGAAGACTTGAACACTTTGAAATCTTGAAAACATGTAGAACAATAGATGCTTGAACTTTTTTCTTGATATTTTTTCTTCACCTAGAGAGACTTATAAGGGCTTAACTTGACTTAGAGAAAATGAGAGGAGAAAACTTTCTTTTATATGAAACTAGGGAAAAATCCTCTAGAGAGGCTAACATAGGAGAATTACATTCCAATTAGACCCATGCCCCTAGAAGGGTACCTACATTAAATATAATTTAAGAATCATTACTTCGGAACCCAAAACAACTGACTCGGAAGCGGGAAATGAAATTTTGATGACCTCCGACAGCCGACAGACTTCTAAATTTGAAAGGGGGACCCAGGTCAAGGTCGAGGTCATCCTTGACCTAGGTCAAGGTCAAGGTCAACCTTGACCCAGGGAGTCAGGACCCTTGGAAAACATGCCAGTTGGGATGGAATGTGCCCGGAGAGGCCCAATCAGGGTCCTAAATAGACACAGAAGTGAGAGAGGATGCAAAAATGAGGGGACAATGTGATAGTGGTCAAAAACACCCCCTAAGGAGGGATAAATGTTCTTATCATGGAAGTGCTTCCATTTTAAGATGATACACAAGGGTTTTTCCAATCTTGTCTTTCCAGTGGATGTTGGTTATGAATTGTTTGTTCCAAGGTCTCTTCCAAGGGGAGGGTTAAATTATTTGATTAGAAAGTTGCATATTTGAAGTACACAGGTGGATTCATATGTAGAAATTGATTGATAAGGTTTTTCTTATGTAAGGCATAAAGACATATCAGACTGTGCTTATTTTCCTTTGTTCATGATCTTCTCTGCAATGTTATGTGTTACTCTATTGCCCATTGGATAAGGCACTGGTATATGCAAGATTTGAGGTATTTCATAAATCCATCATCAAAACATAATTGAAAAATCATTTCCCTTTCATGCTGTTAGAATATTGCATAAGACTTGATAATACATTGAGGTATTTATTACCTAAAGGTATGAAAACTATTCCACTGTTATATATCTACAAGCTTGTATTTGTCACAAAGGATTCATCTGTGCGCAGATTAGGAAATACCCACCTAAGTGACGTGGAGATCGAAGAAGGAGGAGGAATCAATCCTCATCAATTAGACTTAGTCTTGAAAGAATCAAAAGTTGGGAGTCATAGAGTTGATTAATTTATAGTTTGTTTTGATCTTGTAAGAAAAATATCTAACAAATTGGCAACTCTGCTGGGGAGAAGTGGATTTTTGTAATGTCTGTAATGACTAATTGTCTAATGTTCATTTCTTGATCAGTTTATTAAATATTTTCCCACATCTTTTTGGGTGGCGACTTTGAAGTTTTGTTCAGCCGAGTAGCATTGATTTACATGTAAAAATTTAGAGCTTCTCAGTATATTGTTTGCAGATCTGAAGCCCTTGTTAGTTTGTTTTGGCAAGGAAGGAGAAAATATCAGTTGGTTGTTTGAGTGTATTTACTATTGCTGGTCATGAAAGAGTATTTTAGTAGCAATAATAAAGGTATTCTACTTCTCATGTGTTTTTCTTTCATGAGAATTGAGTGATTTAAACATATTGCCTCTATTGAGTGTTTTCAACACTAGGAATGAGGTGTTTTAAAATTAGTATGATGTCACAACTATTTAGGGGTAGGTTGTGTGGGGCTATAAATTTTGAAGGTATCCCTAGATACCCAAATCCTATTCCATCAACAGTTAGGGATTGCTTACGTAAATTCACTGGCATGGGTGAGCAATTAGCTAAGGATCATATAAACAAGTTTTGTGACTTAATAAATGATCATAACATCACACATGAGGATGTATTAATGACCCTTTTTGCAATATATCTAGTTGAAGGTGCTAGAGATTGGTTTAAAGAAATACCTCATGGTTCAATAGGGTCTATGGCTGCACTAGAATATTATTTTTTTGAGCAATATGGTGACATAGAGCACAAGAGTTATCATGACATGTCTAAATCTAAAGACCCTTCATTAGAACTTGAACTTGTTCTTGCTGAAACAGAGGTGTTAAGACAAAAGCTTCAAGAAAGGGTTGTTTTGAAATTACAAGAAAGTAAGAGAAAAGAAGAGGGTGATTCTCAATTTGAATTTTACATAAGGTTTTCTGCTCATATTAAGGAGTATAGTATCTCTTTTTGTCCTCAGGAGTTTGTCAGGGCTAATTTGTTTGTGAAACTTTGTTTCCCTGATATAATTAATTTGTCAAGCTCTCAGAGGGTGGAATATATTTGGCATACCATGAAATGGATGGAACATGTTGAAAATCTTTTATCTAAAGTTATATTTGAGGTTGAATTTGGTGATATTGAATCTGAAAATGTTAAGGATACTAAATATCAATATAGTTATGCTGATGAGGCCGAGTCTAGTGGTATTGAAACTAGATATTACGACAATAATGCTGAGTCTATTTATGATGAAAGTATTGATTATGATGTTGACAATGAAGTTTATGAGAAACAAGATGATGAAGATGAATGTATAGCTGGAAATGTTCTTTTTGAGTTTCTAGACTGTTCTTTTTCGTAGCATGAAGATGTTGATTTCTTGTTTCAGTTTAAAGAAATTCTTTGTGGACAGCAAGATGAATATTATGATGTGGATGTGAGTGTATGTAGTGATTTATGTGCACAAGATGATATGGACCAAGAGGTCTCACTCCATGTTTCCAATGAGGAATAAATTTGTAGCAACAAGCAAGAAGCCAATGAGGGTAAACAAGAGTTCCAATGTCTGCTAAGCAGTGAAAAAATCTCAGAATTGTTAGCTGCTAATTTTCAGAGGTATGTATCTAAAAATAATTCTAAAATTCCATGCCCCATGGATATAAGTTTTGATAATGATAACATTGCTGAGGGTGTGAAACATGACAATGAAGATACTGATTGTGAGAGTGTATCAACGATGAGTGTAAATGATGACAGTTGTTCTCTTCATAGTGAACAAATTTTAGAATTGTTGTCTTATGAATATCTTAGATTTTTAGGGAAGGATAGATTTGAATCCCTACACCCCAGATACATTGAGTTTGACAAGGAATGTATATCAAATGCTAAGATTTTTGATACTTATATTTCAGATTTTCATTGTACTCCCATCTCACTAGACTACAACAAGATTGAATATGACCTTGCAGATAATGAGAGCATTAGTGTTGTCTCAGGTTCAAGGGGTGAAGATTTTCTTGATACAATGTTGAGCACTGATTGTGATAGTTGTGTAGATTTTACATCTTTTCTGATTCTTAATCTTCCATTAAACCATTAAAGGATGGTCCTTTAGTTTCTCAAGTTATAGATGTTTATAATGAGTGCATTTATGTTTTTCCTCCCACCCACCATCAAGTTTTGGGTTTGTATGATGCTGATAATTTGCAAGAAAGTACTAGAGAGATTTCAAATATGGATATACAAACCACTGATAAGATGTAGGATGACAATCCTTTTGAAAAAAAGATTATGGATCATGATATGAAATTTCCATGTTTTGACAGTAATAATGTTGAATCTTGTTCTTTTTATATTCTTGATTTATCTCCTCATACAAAAGGTCAAAATCATTTGCATAAAATCCCTGATATTTATGATGAGCTTAACTTGGATGTTTCTCAGATTGTTGTTCCATATCCTTTGAAGAATGGGTTAGATCATGTCCCAAGTAATGAATGTCATCAATGTTTACATAAGGTTTAGTATGCTTTCTCCTTTGATGTGCAAATTACTGATGTGGATGGATCCAGCAGTATGGAAGAGTTTGAGTGCTCTCCTTTTCAGTGGAATTGTGATTTTATAAGATATGGCATAAGGATTGAAGATGATAAATATTACATTTATCCTAGTTTCTTTTTATCTAATGAGTGTAACATGCATATACCACACACTTTACATTCTCACACTCTGCCTGGTTTTCATGAAAGTTCAGATGATGAATATCCTAACAATTTTTTATCTGATGAACTAATACAAGATGGCAGTAGGTCAAATCAGACTGATGAAAGTGGTATTGTTAGCTTGTTTCTTGAGCAAAGAGCAGAGATTTTTTTTTTTACAGAGATAAGAGCTGATTCAAATTTTGGGGCTTCTGGCCTTATGTAAATAATGTATATGTTGTATAGTCCCTTTCCTTTCAATTGTGTGGTGTGTTTTCTTTCAATAAAGGGTTCCTTTTTTTTTGAGAAGAGAGGAGAGTTTTAAGAGAAGGGAGAAAAGAGAAGAGAATATGGAAATATCTAATTTTATTTTGTGAATGGTCTGTTGTACCATGAGATTATAAAGTTCTCTACATGCCCGCATGTGGCACATGTCCTCAATCAGAGCCACACTATTGGAACTCAAAAATACAACAAGGGTTTTTGAGTACCTTGTTAATCTTTTGCATTTTGACCCCCTATAAATGTTTTTTGTGTATTTTTGCCCAAATGGAATTTTGAGGTCTACCATGCATATCAGGTGTTCATCACTCTTTTTTTGACATATGAAGACATCCCAGGTTGTCAAATTCAAGTTTCAATTTGTTTCATGATGCCTTGATTTGAGCACTTGTCCAATTCTGCATTTACCGCCTAAGTGTCACTTTGCTGTAACATGCATAGTTTGCATTTGAGTAACTTGTGTCCTTTTGAGTTTCATAGACTGCCACTTTAGGAATGTTTAATATGCATATAAGAGGGATTATGTTTCAAATCCCAAGCCATTTTGAATCCATTTGATAAGTTTTCAGATTCCCCAAAGTTGGTTTTCCAAAATTGTATTGTTTCTCTGTTTTGTCCAGAATATTGAATAACCTATTTTGAGGTCCTACAAGTTGCACCCAGGTCAAGATTTTGAAGAATTGAGTTTTCATCTGTATTATAAAAATGAAAGTGTACTTCTCTAAAGAGTTTAGACTCAAACAAATCCAGTTGTCCATATTTCCTAGCTGATTCCAAATTTAATTGTTGCGTATTTACTATGTTTAAATTCAGAAAAGTGTTTAAGTGCTGACTTTGCATATTAGTGCCGATTGATCTGTCGATTTTTAGTGCAAGCTAGTTGAAGTTTCATAATCCATATATGAAAGTGAACCCATATTTCGGGTATCATACTTTAAGGTTCTTATTTGATTAGTTTATGAATTCAAATCTAAAGGAGTTTTATGCAGATTGCTAGTGCTAAACAGATTAAATTTTGCAGAATTATTGTTTTCAGAGGCTTGTGGTTTCATATCAGATAGTTGTCATAGGATGCCAGTTATGGATTCATATTATTTGCATGTAAATGTACTATCTGGATCAGGGGTTGGGCCTCAAGGCATGTTTTTATATTTTTGCAAAGGCCAACCCAAATGAAGTTTTTATTGTTTTCACATTTGCGTTTGCACAAGTTTTCATAATTACCATGTTTGATCGATTACATCTTGCACATGGAGTTGAATCTGGCGAAGCCCTTTTGTGTGCATATTCAAATGTTGGAAATGAGCAGGGGTTTTAGGCTGCATGGTTTTATATGAATTTTTGATCAATTTTTAAGGCCATCTCCAGAGGCCAGATGTTGATATTGAGTTCAATTTGCAGAATTATAAAGGGTGGTTCTAATGGTCGTCAATTCAATGTTTCATCACCCAATTTCACATTGGTTTATGTTTAGGAATCAAAATATTTTTGACTCGTGAAGTAATGGTGGTTCCTCTATTAAATGATTCTTCAAAGCCAAGAATGCACTGAATGTGTATAAGGATGGTACTAAAATGATATTCGGAAATGTGATGATCAAATGATGTCTCTATTTCTTCGAGTATTTGCCTGCAGAAGTGCAACAATCCACGAGGGAGCTATGTTGGAAATAAGGGCTTTTGCTTATGCAACTGGTGCTAAATTTTCTAAGTATATGCAAAGAAGTTTTATAAGTTTTAAAACAACTAAAGAAGAATCCAATGTAATTTCATTAAAAGCCCACACGCAGTATGTCGAAGATATTTGAAACATTAAAAAACATTGCAAACACAACCAGTCAAAGCATGCACAACATCTTAAAAGCAAAGGAGAAAGTATTGTTTTTGGGGGAAATAAAGTGAAATCTGCATGGATTATGAGCCTGTGTAGGAGAAATGCATGAGGGAGTTAAAACCAAAACAACAAATGCCAATTTTAAACTAAAATAGCCAGTGAAATAAGAACAAAGAGGACCCCACGCTAAGAAAGAAACACAAAAATAGAAAACACATATGCTAAAGGAGTTGCGTAGGGGTCTATGGAGGCTATCCATGCAAGGAGGTTTTAAATGCTTTCTTTCAAATGCAATTAGCACCTCAGCTAATTTGGAGGCTATGTGAATGGTATAGGGAGACAATGTTGTGCAAGTATTAGTGTATGGTTTTTAAAAGCATGCGCAGAAGCCAAAATGGATGCCCACACATGAAACCATAACATAGCAAATGCAATTTGCAAAGCCAAGCATTGAGAAGACCCACGTAAGAATTGCAAAGACCTGCATAGGCACTGCATAGACATAGTAGAGGGTTGTCCAAAGAAAATTTGAAACTTTCCAATCAAAATGCAAATGGCAGATATACATACCAAAGGCCTGCGCAGTTAAGTAGAAAGGAGGCCAGTTTGAAATGAAAGGGCTTTTTTTTAAAAATGTTTTAAAGAAATGATGAAAACAAGGACCTGTGCAATGTAAGAATGAAGTTCTTAAAACACTTTGTTTTACAACTTGACAGATGTAAATGAGAAGCCATGTTGGATGGTGAAGGGAGGTTTGAAAACTTGAAAATGCAAAGAAGCATATATCCCACATACAACGGGTAATTGTTTTTATTGTGTTTTTATACTCTAACGATTGCATAATGAAATAAGTAAGAAGCCAAGAGGCCTATTGGCAGTCCCTTGGCTGGAGGAGTCAATGCGCAGGTGGGCCCCAAAATTTTTAGACAGAATACGAAAATGCTAAATAAAATTGTAAGGGTATTAATCCCACATTGGCGCCGCACAGGAAGTTTGAGATATTTATAAGGAAGAAACCAAACATATACAAATGTGAAGCAAAGTAGGAGGCTCTCTTCACAGGTGTGTGCAGGTGATAGGTGGTGCCTTGGGAAATGTGTCAGTGACCAAGAAGACCAAATTTTGCAGACAGGTGGCGCAGATGATGACGAGGATGAAGGGACACGTAGCAGATGGTCGCGTAGTCACAAGATGCTAGTGGTCAGAGGAGATAACCGCAGATCACGTGACTAACAGCAAATTTAACCACCAGGTGCAGTCCCGAAGTCGCGAGAGGTTTCCTGATAATCACTAGGGCTTCCGAGACTCAGAGACCATGCAATCAAGAAATAAAGCCGCAGTTAGGAGATAACATCAGAGATTTGGAAATTGGAGGCTAGTAAACCACAATCGCGAAGGGGCAAAATGAAAACTGTTAAGTCCTTAACATTGCAAGATTGAGCGACTACCGTCGGATGGAGATTAAGATCAAGGGATCGTGTTGAATCTCAAAGTAAACCCATGGTAAAGGAATTGTCTTAGAGACTCAGTGACACTGTGTAGAGATAACTCTGGTTAAAGTGTGGTCAGAGTATGGTTAAGTTAAAGTTTATAGAGACTTAGAGACTAAAGGTAATCTCCAAGTCTCACAATAAACCATGAGTTAGGAAAATCTCGTAGAGACTTAGAGACTAAGTAGTCTCCAAGTCTCCAAAGAAAACCAAGGTTAGAAGGTGAGTTTCTCAGGACAGTTAAGATGCAGCTAGTCAGAGCATGACATGTGTCAAAATCTGGTAAGTTCAGGGAAAATATGCTTATAATGAGAATTTCAAATGCAGAAAAAGGAGAATTTCATGCACAGGAATTAAAAGATAAGAAGATTTAAAAACATTATTGTCTGCGCAAAGTATTAAAAAGGAGATAAAATCAGATTTGCATAGACAAATAAGACAAGAATGCAAATTTTAAAATTGCAAAAGGATTAAAGATAAGGGCATTATCATTTTACATAGTCTGGAAACACATTTTTTATTTCAAAATCTAGAAGATATGTTTTCACGGAGGATGCTCTCAGAGGATGAAAATCATATTTTGAAATCAGATTTAGAGGATATTTTGAGAGAATAAACTCAGACATTGATTGCAGACTAAGATCAAATAATGAAATCCAATTTTATTGAAAAGACAGTTTGCAGGAGGAGATTAGATCAAGTCAGTTTTGAAAGGGCAAGCAAAAATCAGATTTTGGAGGTAGTTGAATCAGATTTTGAAGTCACCGATAGAGATATAAAGTCAGAGTTTGAAAAAAGACAAAATGAGATCAGATTTCAGAGGAGAAAAGAAGGATAAATAAAAGATCAAATTTTCAAAGAAGGAAAGGTGTGAACCAAGCATGATTCCTAGGGTTTCCTTCTTCTATTTATTCTCCTCTTTTCTCAGTTATTAGGGTTCATGTTGCTTCTCTATTTTGGGTGTTTCTGAGTCTGTTTAGTCTCTCTCCAAAAGTTTCAGAGCAGATTCCAGTGATCTTCTATAATATTTTTATCTCTTCTATGCATACTTGTTGTTTTGTTATCGTGGTGTTTCAGGAAAGAACATTATTGTAACAACAAGCTTTATGAATGAACTTTCGGCATTTGTTGATTTGATATCAAGTTGTCTCCATTTTTCTTCTAAATCATATAAACTAGGGTATCAAGGGTGTTTTAGTTTTTTCTGTTGTTGATTAGCAATAGAGTTATTCAAGGAATGACTGTGATTTGAGATTTGTATTTAAATTTGTATGAGTTGGAATATCAAGGGTATTGCTAATCTTGTCTTTCCAGTGGATGTTGGTTATGAATTGTCTGTTCCAAGGTCTCTTCTAATGGGAGGGTTAAATTCTTTGAGGAGAAAGTTGCATATTTGAAGTACACAAGTGGATTCATAAGTAGAACTTTATTGATAGGGTTTGTCTTATGTAAGGCATATAGACATATCAGACTGTGCTTATTTTCCTTTGTTCATGATCTTTTTTGCAATGTTATGTTTGACTCTGTTGCCCATTGGATAAGGCACTGGTCTATACAAGATTTGGGGTATTTCAGAAATCCATCATCAAAACATAATTGAAAATTAATTTCCCTTTCATGTTGTTAGAGGTAGGAATTGCTCTAGTTTTCATATTTACTCCATACAAGTAGAATATTGCATAAGACTTGATAAAACATTGATGTATTTATTACCTAAAGGTCTAAAAACTACTCCAGAGTTATATATCTGCAATCTTGTATTTGTCACAAAGGATTCATCTGTGTGCAGATTAGGCAATACCTGCCTGAGTGATGTGGAGCTCAAAGAAGAAGGAGGAATCAATCCTGATCAATTAGACTTAGTCTTGCAAGAATCAGAAGTTGGGAGTCATAAAGTTGATTAAGTTATAGTTTGTTTTGATCTTGCATGAAAAATCTCTAACAAAAACAACTCTGATTTTACGGGGTGCGATCCTAAACACTGGATGCGATGCATGATTTCCCAGATATGATGGGGAATCTGGGAAGTGATCTTGTTCTAATAGGATGCGACGTAGGACGGGGGGTGTGGTCCTATTTTCATAGGACATGACCAAATTCAAAGATCATCAAAATTCTACCCTATGCAATGCAAAATTGGAAAAGAGGACGCGAACCTGAATTAACAAGGTGTGATTTGGGATTTGGTGTAAAAACAAGATGCAACATGGGATTAACCGGATGCGACCCAGGACACAGGGTGCGAAACTGAACTAAATGCTTCATAACTACTAAAAAAATGGACAAAAATGAAAACAGAAAACATGAAAAGATAGGTATTGATGTACTCACCAGCGGTATGTAATCGGTCGGGTGCTGATGTCGATGTGCAAGCTCAAATCGATGTTTTTCCATGGGGACCACTATCTTCTCTATAGATCTCTAAATTTACTGAGGATAAAAGTGAAAATGAATGAGTAAAAAGTGAATTTTGAAATATATATTGACCTTTTTGAGCTATTTAGGAGCTCTGAAAATCCTCCCGGGCTATCAAAATTCAATTTTGTTCTTCTCTGATCAATCAGGAATGAAATTGAATGGACAGACAATGTTTTCAATGACATGCTACATATTTTACGATAGTCTCTCAAAAATGCATAATTGCTATACATATTCAGAAAATGATTTGTAGGCTTTACGCAATCAATTTTCTTGGTTCTCTATCATTGAATTTCACATTATTCATCAAACTCTTGGTCCTAAATTATTTTATCAGACTTAGAACTTGCATTTTAATGTAGTTAACTTGGTAAAATTGTGTTTTCTCTCAACACACCTTCGCTTCTTCATCTCTTCTAATTGATTCTTTCTTGATCCAATCGACCAGTTCAAGTGATATATCATTCTACAGAGGGATTTTATTCTTTTTCCTTAGATTTCATTCTTGAGGGGGCATGATCACACTTAAAATAAATCAAATTCTTGCTCAAAAAGTATTAAAATGACTTCATCATCAAAAGACTAGGGGCATGCCATTTTCCTTCGATCAAGTCAGAACTATTGGATAGAAGGATTTGGTTCTCAAAAGCTGGATATCTATGTCTGCATTTTCTAAAGATCCTTATTAATCTCCTAGCAACTTTGTACTAACCTTCATTTGATCAATTTTGGAGTCAGTATTATCAATTCTCGTTCGATCAAGTTCAGAATTGGTATCTTTAAGATCTTTGTTTTAATTAACCTTTGTTCAATCAAGTTCAAAGTCAATACTATTAGTCTTAGTTCAATCAAGTGTGAGACTGATCTCATCAGAAATTTTGTTCAGTCAAGTGTGCAATTCTCAAACTTTCTAATGTCAACATCAAACATTCTTTGAATCAATGCGCTACTCACACATTAATTCAAAGAGGGGAGAATGCAACCTCCCTAATTTGGTTTTCTCTGACCAGAGACCCTATTTTACCTAAGTGTGATCATACCCCTAATTATGTCAAGATAATTCTTTAATTAATTGGCATAATTCATTTAAATCAAATTTAATTTCCTAGTAATCTTATCACTAATTTAGATTAATTGCCTTAGCCAATTAAATAAACTAAAATCAACAAAATCAAAACAATTAAATACATGGCTAGGGTAATTAATTAAAAGGAATTAAATAAACCTCGTAGTTACAACTCCTCACTTGCAAAATGGAAAGCCAGTCCATTATCCAATGAGAGTTAAATCACTTGGATCACCTCAAATGGATCACCAAGGATTCAATATCCACCTCTCTTCATAACTCAATCCTGACCTCTCATTCCTCAAATTCTTCTATAAAAGGAATGAATTTTGACCTCAATGGGCCCCTTATTTTAGAATTTCATTTGCAAACTTATGTTGTCCTAATTTATTAATGCATTTTAGCTCAACTTCTTAGAATTGTTATAATATTTAATTTGGAACACCTAAAAAGAAATTTGCATTACAATTTATCTTGCATTGTTTAAATCTTCCATTCTAATCATGAATGTGTCATTGATTTTTGCATAATCTGAGGGAAAATTATAGCATATTTCATACTCTTTTTAGATAGGAAGCAATATGTCAATTTTAGTGATGTATATGTTCTTTTCCTTTGTTATTTCATGTTTATCTCACTAATACAATGACATATTGAAGTGTTGTGTTGCAGCTTACTGTTGAGCATTGTTTTAACACAAGTCAACTTGCTAGGATCTTGAGATTCAATTTCCTCTCTTGAAAGAATAACCAAGTTATTCCCAAGGTTCTCTGGGGTCGGGTCACAACCTGCTTGGTTACTTAGTTGAAGATAAATTTGATTGTTCATGAGGAGGCCTATGCTGGTAAGTTCAAGACAGCAAACTGTAAGATATTGTTAATTCTCTTTCTTTTTGGTATTTTCCATTTTAACAAGCATGGGTGTTGTAAATAAAATGCAATTTTGTATTTTTAAGATGGTGATTTTCAGAATTAATGACAGCGTTTTGAAGAGGGAAGAGTAATGAGAAATAAAGAAAATTGTGAAAAAGGTGAAATCCTAAGGACATAAACTGTCGTAAACCCTTCCTTGCAAATTGAATGTTGGAGAGATTTGGATCAACCCACGAAGCATAAATCAGACCAAGTCACAATTCACTACTCCACAGATGCAAGCGTTTGGAGAAAAGATGTATTCACTCGTGCAAGATATTCAAAATCTATAAAATCACGAAGCCACCAAGATGTGCACACCAACGAGACGGATTTATCATTAAGCCCAAAGATGATCTCCTCCATGCATTCGTCACAGCAAGGTAGATATACGACAACAAACTCCAACTAAAAGTAGCATGAATTTGAAACACAATAACATAAAGGGCTCTCTGAAAATAAAGAATAATGCAAGCATACATTCAATAAATTTTCATAGATAGTAGTAATTCACACACCATGAATGAAGCACCCAATGTAGATCTTTATTGTATTAAAAAGTTGGCCCTTTTACATTGCTCTTTGATTACAATATATAGAGTTTTGATCTACAACTCTGATTTTTGGAGTTAGGGCATCAGAGAGTCTAAACTAAAGAAATAGAACTAAACTAGAACTTTGCTGAAGGTAAACTACGGATAACTGATACTATGTAACTTGCATGGATTCTTAAACCCATTTACAATCCATTTTCTCATGCAAAGAGGGAAAAATCTGCCAAAGAAGAGAAAGAGAAAGAAGGTGAATTCCTTCTGTGAACTGAGAGTCTTCTTCTTGATTCTGGTGGTCCTTCTTGGATTCTTCATCTGGAGCTATTTCTGCCGGTGGGAACTAATAGGAAACCTTGAGTCTTCCCAAAATGAACTCAAGTTGTCCATTAATCTAATCTGGAGTCTAACTGGTGTCTAAAAAAGTGACCTCATTGAAAACCCCCAGTTCTTCGGACCCCGACCTCTACCCTGAAACTTTAATGCCTTTAAAATTCCTCAAGTGTTTCTCAAAACTTTAAAACTCGAAGGTCCCAAAACTTTGGACTTGTCGTGGGTCGAAAGGCCAAAAAAATTTGAAGAGGCCGAAAGGCCGAAATCTTCGAAGGTCGAAAGGCAAAAAAAATGTACTTGCTTTCGGGGCCGAAAGGCCAAAAACTCGGAGACCGAAAAGGCTAAAAACTCTTCCTTGGAAGAATTTAGCCAAGTGTTGAAAATCTTTCCCTGTCTACCCGGTATCTGAACCCTGGAGCTTTATCTAGTGAAGACCTCTGGGTGAGCTTCCCAAATCCTCTGCACTATCTCCTAAACTTCTTCAAAGTTGATCTCTTTCCTTTTTATCTTGGTGACCCTTCATTCTTTCTTCTTTCTGAAGATAGTTAATTCAGAAGTGAAGAACATGATCTTTTCTTCGTGCTGTGACATTCTATATATTTCCTCTTTCATGTAGAACAGTTGCTACAAGACCTCCTTGGTATTTACTCCACCCAGAACATCTCTAAATTGTTGGACCACTTCCTTGGAGGGACGCAGAGCCTGTTGGCTTTCATCTCGGTAGACATTGAGGCCGACCCCTGTGAAGAAGGTATCTATATCTTTGATCCATTTTATTACCTCCTCTCACTTTTCATCTATAAGGGCATGGTGTTTCTTGTAAGCCTTAATTATCTTGGCCATTTTCTTGGTCCAAGTCTCAAATTTATCCAGTTCTTCGCCCTCATAGACTTTTACCAAAATCTGGAAGCATTGCTTTCTAATTATCTCCAAATCTTGGAGAGCTGCTTGCCACTTAACTACCTCCGCATCCATGCCCCCGTCATCTTCCACCAGGTTGATGATTGAACTAACCTCAACCAATATGGTCCTTAATGGCCTATATATTAACAAAATTGCCTTCTCTCTAAATTTTTTGAATTCATTTATCCAATCGTCACTCGCCTAGATAAATGAGGGAGTCAAACCTGCCGGCAAATCTGGTGAAGCCCTTTTATCAAGCATGGCCTGTAGTGAAGACTCTGAACAATTTGGGTCAATGGGACCCACCATCTTTTGGATGAACCCTTTTAATGCTTCATTCCGATCTGTTAAAGCCTTGATGGTTTCTTCATCTTTATTCATGAACCCTAGAGCATGCTTCAGCCCTAAAGTTGCTAGTGTCTTGATCCCTTCTCTTGTGGCTTTGCCCAAATCTACCTCCTTGAATGTATAACTTTCTGATGAAACTCTCATCTAAGAAGTGCTCAGGGGAGGAATAGCTATCTGGGCTTTCCAATGACCCCCAGTGTCTTGAGTTACATATGACATGATCTTTGTAGGCGCGTTAATTTCTGCCTGGTGGAAAGCTTATCTCACCAGTGTCATACTTGTGTCCTCTCCATCCAATTAACTGGTGTAGGTTCTTCTCCTAGGTTTTATCTCCCTGGTAAACCAAGTAGGTTTATTGAATGTAGTTACAGGTTCATATGGTGCAACCTGGTGGATCAAAGTGAGGCTTTGTATTTCAGGCTCTGTTTCTTTTTCTGATTCCTTTTCTTGCCCTTTTCCTTGTTCATTCCCTCCTTCCTTCATTCCTTCCTTTTCAACATCTACATCCAATTCCCCTTCTTCCCTTCCTCCTTCTTTCTCTCCTTTTTTAGTTACCATGTTATCCCCTTCTTTGTCCTGGGCTTCTTCATCTGAAGTATCAGTTGATGCCTTTGACCTCAGGCCGGTTATGGCCTCTAGTGTGGACTAGAAAGGTGATGTGTCTTTAATACTTACTGCTCCTTTGGTTTCCTGAGTGACACATTTTGAGGGGATTGATGTTGAGGGATTAAGTGTTGGTATGATCGGAGTGGGAGATGAGGAGATGGTGGTAGTAGACGGAGGTGGAGTTGGTGCAGGAGGAGGTGTTGGAGTCGGTAGGGAAGTTGGTGGAGTAAGTATGTGGGGTGGTGGAGTGAAAAAGTAACTCCCTCTAACTACATTACCTGTTACTAAACTCTGATTTACCCCACTGTCTTGGGTTTTAGGCCCTGGAGAAGAATCAGAGCTTACTAGTGGAGCAGGAATATTCACCGGAGGATTGGTGAACTAGACCAGTGGAGGAGTAAGGGCTACCTAAGGTTGTATGAATGGTGGTGGAGTGAGGGTTACTTGGGGTTGTATGAGTGGCGGTACCCTAGTGTGTTTATTTTTTCCCTGATCTGAAAAGCCTTCTAGTCCTTCAAAATCAGAAAGCATGAACTCATCCAGTCCCAATGTATCCAAAGGATTATCCTATTCTTTGGGATCCTCTTTATATTTCTTAGTAAACTCCTTTTCTCTCCTCTTCTACAACCTATTCTTTCGGACTAAGGGCTCACTTGTGTCCTCTTCCTCAAGCTCTTCTTGTACAGTTTCTAACTATGGAGATTTCGAACTCTTCTTCCTCTTACAAGTTTTCTTCTCAGTGGTGGGGGAAGATTGGCTAGAGGTAGATGGGCCTTCTCCTGATTGGGGTTGTGAAAACCCCGCTGGTGGGTCAATCTGGCTTGTCATACTAGTTTTCTTAGGCCTAGGTTATGAGCCATATTCAACTTTTTGTTCATGACCATACACCGTTCTTGGCTTTTGACGGGGAGCCTTCTTATATTTAGGAGTTGTTGAATTCTCTCCTCGTTGTTTCTCTACTTTCCTGCAGGGCTCCATTAATGTTTTCATCGTGATCAAACTTATCTGGTGTGGCTTCTTGATCCAAGATATAGTGGTCTTTATCATGTGCCTTGCCCTGAAGTCTATGTCATCATTTTCATCTTTGTCCACCTCAGCATTCATGATTGGTTGGTCACACACTTTATCTTTTGTGTAAATGTCTTCTAAGACCTCCTCTGAATCACATTCCCATACCTTCAAGGAAATAGGAACCTTCAACACCTCTTTTGCTGGAGCTAGGCTCATTCTGCAGTAATCTCAGATTCTGACCTCATGGTCATCTATACACTTTATCCAATGATCTTCCAGATGTGGCTCATGTACGTAGAATTTGCCGATGATATGGCTATAAGTACCTATAGGATCAAAGTGGGCTCGTACTGTCTTGTAAAGCTGTAAGGGATAGTCATCCCATTCGAAAGAAAGGGATTTGCAAACCTTCATGTCCTGTAGTGTATAGGGCCCCAAAGAGATGGGAAAGTCCCAACAGTGCTTCTTCTTATGTTTTATGTGCTCATACGCATCGGCGAGCTGCTTGGCCATCTCCAATATGATTATCCAGTCGGATGGGTACCTGGGAAACTTCTTTGGCTGTAAGGTTGACCCGGCTATCCTGATATATGTGAACATCTTGAACTGGATAAAATAGGCCCCAATGGCCCTCACCTTAGCGAGAAGCTCTTCTGACATCCTTTTAGCAAAGTCACCCTCAATAGATCAGATGACTACGAAGATGAATGCATCATTGACTATCCTATAATCTGGGGAATCCTTTGGCATGTTTTCTCCTTTAACCAACTATAGGTATACAAGATGGGGCCATGCATTTGGGTCATTTAGACTTCCCCTCTTGGTGAGACCAGGATAATCTTCCCGGGAAGCTAGTAGATACACCACGTAAGTGCTCATGTAAAACTTGGGGTTATGTTTTACGGTTGTCAATTGCTCATCCGAATTGTCACTGATGATGGTGCCCCAGTCGAATCTTGCCTTCTGTTCCCAGATTCTTTCTATTAGTAGGATCATCCAGTATTCAAGTTGGGTGGACTATGGTAACCCATACACCCTTCTTATCATTGTTATAGCTTCCTAGATATCATCTCTCATATAACCTCTCCAGAGGTCTATCTTGTCCAGTTTGTTCTTGGGAAGTGGTTGCTTGAGGTATTCCTTATTCATCATCTCATTTATGGTTTGCTCCCTGTTGCCAAACCACTTGGTCCCCTTTTGAATATAAAAGTCATAGAATTTGTCTATGCCTTTGTGAAGGTGAAAGATGTCCTCAATGATATCCAGCCTGATGTCTGGCACCACTTGATCGTCAGAGTTTACTACCACCCTTTTGTTTAAATCATAGTGGTGAGCTAGGGTGATGATCAATTCTAAAGATGAAACAGCCACGGGGTGTGCGGTTGCATTTACTAGCCTGAATAGGACTAATGAGGTACGGTCCTCAGATCTATTTTCTGGTTGGGAGCACTGGGTTAGGAATTCATTCCAATCCACATTCCTGATGTTGGTGTTAGTTACCTTGCTGTGTTTGTTCCCCACTTTTGAGCTAGGGGGATTCCCCTTGTATTGAAACTTCATTGGGGAGGCTGTCTTTGGTTCAATCATTCCTGCAAGAAAAGACAAATATCGGTAGCTTACTGAACATAAAAAAAATTTAAACTATGAAAGTAAGCAATGAGAGCTAAATAAATAGCTAAGTGTGAGTTTTTGCACTTTCGGGGTTTCGGTAACCGAAATTTGTTTCGGAGGCCAAAAATTTTGAAAGTGCGAAAGATCTGTTGGAAGGACAAAGTCTGTTGGGACTTTCAGACACTGAAAAATGAGGGGTGGTCATTCAGGAACGCCGAATTGTTCAAACATGGTGAGGAACCTGGAAAGCCCGATTAGAGGTATTGCTTTCGGCTTTTCAGACCTTTCGGATGTTCGAAAGGTCAAAACATTTGAAATGGTACTTGGCGACACCTTGAAGATCCATTTTCGGCCTTTCAGAGGCTGAAAACCTACGGCGAGGGCCGCAACTGACAAAAACACAAGACCCTAAACCTAGACCTAACAACACAAGAAAACCCTAGGGCTGATAGGGAGGGACGTCCCTATCAATGCACAAAGACACAGAAGCCCAAAAGGGTGACGAAACAAAGTGCCCTAGGCTGGACAGGCACTAGGGGCACTGAAAAGACCCTAAACCTAGGTAAACCCAAAAGAATCAGCGAGGAAGAGAAAATAGAGCCTACCTCAATCAATCAAGAAAAGGGAGGGAAACCAGGTGGCTTTAAAGAGGAGGCAGTCGGCGAGGAGAAGCAAACAGAATGTGAGCGAGAGCACCAACACACAAAAATGCAAAGTGAAATGACAAAAAGGAGGTTGCCCCTTTTATAACCCATGGGCTGACATCAGTGGGTTTGGGGTTTCAGACACTGAAAGGTCCAAAAATACCAAAGGAGGACCGAGAACCTTTCGACCTTTCGGTGATTTTGGACTCCAAAATCACCGAAAGTTCTGGTCTTTGGCCTTTCAACCATTTCGACATTTCAGGGGACCTAAGTACTCTAAAAGGTCGAAAGGGCTGAAAGGCCAAAAAAGGGTTCTTCCTTTATTTGCTTTGGTTTCAGTAAGCTTCTCTGGTGGCTGACTAGATATCTACGAGGGGTAGACATGACGAAAGGAAAAAAAAGACAAAAAAGAAGGGGGGTCCCCATGGTCAAAGGACCTAAAATGGGGTGTGTGTTGTGGACCCACAATAAATAGCCCCGAAAAGAGGAGGAATGACCAAGGCATTTCTTTATCATCAACACTCTTTCGGAAAGTAGCTTTGTAGGAGAACTGAGCCAAGAGGCGGTGGAGTTGACGATTCTTTAATTTCCTCCAATCTGAGGTTCTTCCATTAGTTTCGCTGTGCGTGTTCATGCGTGTTCATTTCTTGACCTTTGGTTGTGATAACCAAGGCACTTTCCAATTGTACCCAACCTTTGCCAAATAAACCAGGGCTTCCCAAAAAGAGCTTTGCTGCCAGTCAGGCATTCATAGCCATGACAAATTTTTCCCTGAGTCCCAAGTATAACCTTTCTCTACTACTAGCCGGGCATTCATAGCCTCGGTAGAGGTTGTCATAATCACCCAAGTCCATTCTTCCTGCTAGGCTATAACTTTCTTTGTGAGAGCTCCGTCTTTTGGAAAACCAGTTTGTTCCTTTTGCTTGCTTGGAGATGTATTGAGCCTTGGACGCTCAGTGTGCTCCATGCATTCAAGTCCATAACTTCTTTTATTTCTTTCTTTCTCTTTCCTTTTTTTTTATATGATCCGAGCAACGATTAGGAGGTGTTTCCCGGATCTTTCACTTGTGACCTCTTTGGGGGACTTTTCTTGTGAGTGTTTCTTTGCTTTCTTGTTTGGGCGCTTCTTACTTCCATTATTGCCTTTGCATTCAGTTCAGACTTGGGTTCTGGGATCAGTGGGTACCTGAGCCTATGCACTCAGGTTGGCTACAACTGACAAATTCCCTAGAGACCAATGCCCTTGGGTGTTGTACCTTAATGTGTCTTGTGATTAGGATGACCAAACTTCAAACTCCTTCTTGTCTATCAACGATAATCATCACTACTTTGTCTTTTGGAAAGGTTCTCTTATGCTGCATGTATCTTTGGAGAAATTTGACTAAGAAATACCTTTGCTCCTCTTGTAGAACACCTTGGACTAGATTTAAAACACACTAACCCAAGCGAACAAAAAAAGCCCCAACAAAAGAAAAGAACAAACATGAGCGGAAGAAAGGGACTAACGGTGAGGACAACAAAGAAAAAGGAAAAAATGAAAAAGTGACTATGGTACAAGGGACGAAAGACAGTCCCGCTTAGGATCCAAAGTAATGTTTGAGGAATTGACCATTAACTGGAAATGGGGTCAATTCTCCATCCAATGTGCTGATCCTAAAAGTGTTCTCCCCCAGGATCTCTGCTATTTGGTTAGGACCTGTCCACACCCTTTGGAACTTGGTGTGGCTGCCTAGCTTTTCTTTCGCCTTATCCCACATGAGGACAAGGTCAGAGATCCTGAAGGATTTTATGGTAGCTCTCTTTTTGAACCACCTTTTGACTATGGCTTGATGCTTTGATGTATGTTCTAGGTCCAAAGTTCATTTCTCCTCTAGTCCTAGGAGATTCATGAGTCTAACTTGTACCCGATCTTCCTCCCCTACATATTGGTCCATGAATCTCAAAATTGGGATCTTTAGGTTCATAGGAAAGACCAGTTGCAAGCCATAGACTAGTTGATATGGAGATGTCCCCATGGCGTTCTTGATCCTTACGTGATCAGTCCATAAAGCATATTTTAGTTATGCGTGCCAGTCCCTGGGGTTGTCATCCAGGAGGTGTTTGATTACTATAGTCAGATTTTTGTTTGTAGACTCTACTACGCCATTGCCTTGCAGATAATAATTTGAAGAGAATTTGAGGATTACCTAGTTTTTGAAGGCCCATTGTGTGAGCGAGGCTAAAGAGAAAGAGGGGGCATTGTCACATACCAGATAGAATGGCATCCCAAACCTAGTTATGATGCACTCCTCCATGAATTTGGTCACGACCTCAGTGGTACAATTCTTCAAGGCTTGTGCCTCTGTCCAGTGTGTGCAATAGTCGATAGCTATCAAGATAAACTTATGTCCTATGGATGAAGGAGGGTTGATCACTCCAACAAAATCCAATCCCCACAGGGCAAATGAGCGTACCTCATATATTGGTTGTAAGGGCATTGTTGGATTCCTCTCTCGAGTTGAACTAGTTTGACAAGTGTGGTAGGATCTCACGTGCTCGCTGGTATCTTTAAATATCATAGGCCAAAAATACCCTGCCCTCAGGATTTGGTGAGCAGTGGCTTCCACCGATCCATGTCCCATTCTGTATTTGTCATGAAAGTCCACTAGTATCTGTTTTTCCTCTGTTCTATCCAAACACCTTAAGTACAAACCCTCATAATTGCATTTGTAGAGTTGTCCACTCTTTAGCATGTAAGAGCTGCTTTTGATCTTTAAAGGTCTTCTTTGGGAGCTATTCATTTCTTCAGGGCAGTGATTCTGCAATAGATAATACATTTTGTCTTGGTACCATATATCTGTGATCACACCTTGGTCAGTGTATGTTTGGCAGACCAGACCTTCTTCAAACTCAAAGATCAGCTTTGTCAGGCCCTGGCCTCCTACCAATTTCATCGGTTGGATTTCTAGGTCAAAATCTTAGAGAATTGCCATCCATTTTCCTCTCCATTCTCCCAACTCATTCTACATCAGGAGAGATTTAACTGCTGCATCTGGGACTATCCCAATGACTTTACTCCTTAAAATATAATGCCTAAATTTCTTAACTGCCTTGACGAGAGAAAATGATTGCTTATCCAGGTTTGGGTATCCGAGCTCAGCATCTTTGAAAGGGAAACTCATAAAGGTGATGGGCTTTTTGTCTTCACTATTCTTCTTCTACGTGAGAATGCCTGCGCATGAGTGTTCTGATGCGAAAGAGTAAACCTTGAAAGGGATGGTATAGTCCGAAATGGTTAGGACCGGTGCCGTGGAAATGGCATTCTTAATCTCTTCAAAATAATTCTTGGCTAGGAGAGCCCATTCAATCTTGGCGTCTTTCTTGAGCATGTCGTTCAATGGTTTCACTATTTCCGCGAAACCACTGATGAATTTTCTGACGAAGTTGATCTTTCCAAAGAAAGATTTTAGTTCCTTGTGGCTATGAGGCGGTGTCAATTTTAGGATCGCCTCCACCCTTTCGGGGTCAATGGATATCCCCTTTTCAGAGATGATATGCCCCAAGATCTTTCCTTCAGTTACCCCGAACACACATTTCTTGGGATTGAGGGAGATCCCAAATTCTCTGCACCTCTGGAGGCATTTTCTGAGGTCGCTTATATGGTCAGCTCTTAGTTTCAAGTAGACTATGAGATCATCCATGTAGATGATAATTCACCTTCCAACTAATCCTTTGAATGCTATGTCCATTTCTCTCTGGAAGGTGGCTCCAGCATTAATCAACCCGAAAGGCATCTGTCGATAGGCGAAAGTTCCCCATTTAGTGGTGAATGTCATTTTCATCTTGTCCTCTTCTTGTACCATCACCTGATTATACCCAGAGTATCCATCCAGGAATGACATCATTTGAGATCCATTAACCTTTTGCAACACTTCATCTAGAGATGGGAGTGGGTAATTATCCTTTTGAGAGGACTTGTTGAGGTTCTGGAAGTCTACGCACAACCTAATTTCTCCAGTCTTCTTCCTTACAGGTACTAGGTTTGCAACCCATGTAGAATGTCAGATCAGGAAGATGATCCTGGTGTCGAGCAGCTTTTGGACTTCCTTTTGGATCAAGGGCTCCATAGTGGGATTCACGGGTCTTTATCGTTGCCTAAAGGGCTTAGAATCCGGTTTCAAAGGGATGTTGTGCACTATGATTGAGGTGTCATATGTCTTTAATTCTTCATAACTCCATGCTATGACATCTCGATATTCAGTGAGGAGCTGAACCATTTTCTCCTTTTCTTCTTTGGTCCCCATCTTTTCGATGTGGACTTCTCTCGGTTCCTCTTCCGTGCCCAGGTTGTAGGTGTCACATTCTTTACCATCAGGTGTTACGTCGGGACACCTTCATATGGCAGTCTTGTCGCTATCAAAAATCCTCTCTAGTTCTACCATTCCCTTGGGTATGGTGTTGGTTTTTAGGTTTATGATGCTGTAATCATCAGGTTCTTCAGGGTCTTCAGGTTCAACTGTTTCTTCCCCATTTTTCTCCTCGTCGATGATTTGCTTTTCGAACAAGCCAGCATTCATGATAAACTCTAAGATATGCTGATCATCTTGGAAGACTTGAAAGTTAGTGACATTGTCCAGAATGGCCGGGGCTATGAAAAGTTCAACTGAGAATTTCTTTAGTTTGGATTTCTCCATTGGGTGTAATGAACTGGCTGAGACAACCAATGTGTCAGCGATGACATTCTTTCTTCTCAGGATGGTTTTGATGTTGAATGCGTCGAAGTCGTTGATCAGATCCCATGCCCTATTTCTGTAGGCTGAGAGCCTCTTATAATTGCAAGTATATTGACTACGGATCTGCTTGAAAACCAATTGCGAGTCTCCTTCCACCATCAAGATCTTGATTCCTTTCTCATGACCTAGGAGGAGTCCACGAACCAGCACTTCATATTCTGCAACATTATTAGTACACAGAAACTGTAATCTATAAGCAGCATAGAAATACTTACCCCTTGGATTTATCAACTCGATTCCCACACCCACTCCTTGTTTACATTTGGAACCGTCAAAGCACAGTTTCCATATGTGAGGTGGTTTAGTGGGGCTGGGTCTGGTTGACCCTTTTTTAGAAGAATCCTTGGTCCATGGTTTTGGGCCCCTCTCTCCATCGTTGTCAGAAGAAGTTGATTCTCCTATATTTTGAGTATGCCCAGGTTTGAGGAGTTCATCATCTTTATCTTCCAATATTCTCTTGTGAGGGGGACATGCTCCATCATCTGAGGTACTCTAGTCACTAAGCATGTTCGGGGCAAGGCTTCTATCTTCTGGATCTGACCCACTGTCTTGATCTTGAGGTGCGTTGTTTGCAAGGACTAGGTTGTCCATACCTGGTGCGACGTCATTCCCATCTTCTATCCCAAGTACATCTCCTTTTATCGTCTATGCTTCTGGTGGCTCATTTGGTCGGGCGATTTGAGCCAACACTTGCGACAGTGCCTCTTGAGAACTGGGGCATGTAAACTTAGAATGACTATCCTGATGTAATTGGTAGTATCTAGGTAGTAACAAGATGTTGGGATCTGCATCTTGGCCTAGATTTCATAGGCTGATTGTTGTGCTATTGATGAAACTTTGGAAGATTTCATCACCAATATTCAGCTCTAGAAGACCTTGGATGGGACTATGGTCTGATTCTTCACCTTCTCAGATTTGAAACATGAAAACATCATCCAATCGATAAGTGCCTAAATTGGCTTGAGTGAACAAGACTTCATTCGGGGCATTGTATTCGGTGATCATCCTTTTCAGCTTCGGCTCTACATCTATCTTTATTTGGTTGTTCAAACCTCTCCACGGTAGCCAAAGTTGGGTGAAATCTGTAGAGAGCCATCCTCTTAAGAATTTAGTCCATTCTCGGCTTAGTAACATCCCATAAGTCTCAGGGATGTCCACTATGTGTATATCAATGCATTCTTGTATCCAAGGATCTGTGACTAGTTGAATGTGTACGTCTTTGAGCACACCAATTACTCTGACCTCAGTTTTGTTTAATTGTATGACCACCTGGTTCATTACTTGGGGCACCATCCCCAACTTTTGGAAAATTGACAGGGGCATAATGTTGCATGAGGCCCCTGAATCGATTAGGCAATTATGTAGGTTGTTCCCAAAGATCTATAGACTGAGTAGGAATGGCGGGACCTCTGTCCTATCCATGAACACTGCTGGGAATGCCTCAGATGTGTTGACATTGGATGTGGGTGCCCTAGTGCTATGGGTCGACAGGCCAGGTTTTGAATAATCTAAGGATCTTAAAAGGGCTTCCTTTTGAGATGGGCAACCCTGCAATAATTTGAACATAGAGATGTTCGCCTTAGTTTTCTTGAGTTCATCCACTGCATTGTACTTGTCATTTGACTAGGCCGTTCCTTAGTAGCCAGCATATGTACTTGTCATAGGAGGTATGGCATTCAGGCCCTTTGGAGGTATGGGATTGTTACTAGCCCAAGGATCTGGTGGTGTCAGTTGCTTTCTTGGAGGTATGCCATCGGTGAGGGGTTCCTTTCTGCTCTGAAGGTTATGTGGGTTTCGCTGGTCATTCTGGAAGGCATGAACTTCATAATATTCAGGTTCATTTTCTCTCTGAAAAGGGAACATGAATTCATCTTCTCCCGTGTAAGCTTCTGAGCTTCCCTCCTTTCCAGACTCATAAGAATCGAACACCATAGCATTGAATTGTACTGGGACCCCCTCTGGATTCTGGGTGTAGTGGTCTTGGGAGTTGTTTACATATCCATTATTGTCCTGATGCCTACTTGGAGCCCCGAAAAAATTAGCCTTTGAAGCCTCATAAGTATTGGCGTTATCTGCTGGGATGCTGCCATTATTTGGTCTAGTGTTCCATGGCCAATTTGGTCTTTGCTGCTCAAATGGTTTATCCTGCACGTTGTTGTTGCCATATGCATTGAAACCCCTGTTTGGGTTCTGAGGGTATGTATTTGGACCAGCAAACGCTTGTTGGTATCCACCTTGATTTTGGGGTGGGTTTAGCTTCATTCTGGTAACCTCGCTAGTGAGCTGTGATAAAGTCTTCTTTACAACATCTAGCTCAGAAGCCATGAGAGTATCAGGCTCATTTTGGGGTACAACCCTTTGTTCTACGAATGTTGTTTTATGAGCTTCGTAGCCTGGATAAGTAATAGATGGAGGCCTAGTTGTACATGGTCATGTCGGTATAGGATTTGGTATGGGTAGGTGACTAGCTAAGGCATGATTGTTTGCTGCAAATGGGTGTGGGACCACGATATTACTCATGATGGGCGCAGCCGCATAACTTCCTTCTTGTGCATCCATTTGCTGAGTGAAAGTGATGGCTTCATTATACACCTTTTCAATTGTATCTCTATCTGTTGGGGGAAGCCTTCTTAGAAAGATTGAGGTGAATGGGTCTAGAGCCTTTAGGTAAACTTGTATGATAGCCTCATCCAGTATAGTATAGAGAGCTTCCAACTTTTGATGCATTTTTTGAAAATGATGACTAAACATAGCAATGGGATCCTTAGGATCCTTCCTCGTGGTTACGAACTGGTGATGTGTCGCTGCAAGATCGACATACAATTTGAATTGATTGAGGAATTTGGTTTCAAAGTCATTCCACACTGAGATAGATCCTTGTGGAAAATTCAGGTACCAGTTGTATGCAAACTCTCCCAAAGTGTATGGGAATAGGTGGTAGACAATGTCTTGGTGAGCAATCTCTTTACAGTTGCAAATTTTTTTGAAGGCATGGATGTGTTCTTCTGCTGTCCTAGATTCTCCATATATGAATCATGTACAAAACTTCTCTAGATTTTTGGGTAACTCATGGAGCTACCCAACAAAGTTCAAAGGTGAGCTTGTTGCGTTAGCAAAAAAGGCCATCGGTTGAGGTTGCTGCAAAAGTTGATTTGGCAAGCTCTGATTTTGATTGATTGCTGTGGTAGTAGATGGGGCAGCGATGTGTAATGACTGTCCAAGAGGATCCCAAGGTGCAGCAAGGTGTTGAGAAGATTCACCTTTTGATTTTCCCTTGTCGCTTTGAGCCCTTCGATGGTGAGTGACTTTGAGGAACTTGCCTCTTTTCGGAGATGATCTAAGCACATGCTCGAACCTCTCTGGGGAGAAAGATCCAATATTATCTAGCTCTTGAGTCTTGAGGCCCTCCTTCTAGCGCCACTTCTGTTGAGCATTGTTTTAACACAAGTCAACTTGCTAGGATTTCGAGATTCAATTTCCTCTCTTGAAAGAATAACCGAGTTATTCCCAAGGTTCTCCGGGGTCGGGTCACAACCTGCTTGGTTACTCAGTTGAAGATAAATGTGATTGTTCATGAGGAGTCCTTTGCTGGTACGTTCAAGACAACAAACTGCAAGATATTGTTAATTCTCTTTCTTTTTGGTATTTTTCATTTTAACAAGCATGGGTGTTGTAAATAAAATGCAATTTTGTGTTTTTAAGATGGTAATTTTCAGAATTAATGACATCGATTTGAAGAGGGAAGAGTAACAATAAATAAAAAAAATTGCGGAAAAAGTGAAATCCTAAGGACATAAACCGCTGTAAACCCTTCCTTGCAAATTGAATGTTGGAGAGATTTGGAACAACCCACGAAGCATAAATCAGACCAAGTCACAATTCACTACTCCACAGATGCAAGCGTTTGGAGAGAAGACATATTCACTCGTGCAAGATATTCAAAATCTATCAAATCGTGAACCCACCAAGATGTGCACACCCATGACATGGATTAAGCCCAAAGATGATCTCCTCCACGCATTCGTAACAACAAGGTAGATATACGACAGCAAACTCCAACTAAAAGTAGCACGAATTTGAAACACAATAACACAAAGGGCTCTCTGAAAATAAAGAATAATGCAAGCATACATTCAATAAATTCACATAGATAGCAGTAATTCATACACCATGAATGAAGCACCCAATGTAGATCTTTATTGTATTAAAAAGTCAGCCCTTTTACATTGCTCTTTGATTACAATATATAGAGTTTTGATCTACAACTCTAATTTTTGGAGTTAGGGCATCAGAGAGTCTAAACTAAAGAAATAGAACTAAACTAGAACTTTGTTGAAGGTAAACTACGACTAACTAATACTATGTAACTTTCATGGATTCTTAAACCCATTTACAATCCATTTTCTCATGCAAAGAGGGAAAAATCCGCCAGAGAAGAGAAAGAGAAAGAAGGTGAATTCCTTCTATGAACTGAGAGTCTTCTTCTTGATTCTGGTGGTCCTTCTTGGCTTCTTCACCTGGAGCTATTTCTGGCGGTGGGAACTGATAGGAAACCTTGAGTCTTCCCAAAATGAACTCAAGTTGTCCATTAATCTAATTTGGAGTCTAACTGGTGTCTGAAAAAGTGACCTCACTGAAAACCCCCAGTTCTTCAGACCCCGACCTCTACCCCGAAACTTTAATGCCTTTAAAATTCCTCAAGTGTTTCTCAAAACTTTAAAACTCGGAGGTCCCAAAACTTAGGACTTGTCGTGGGCCAAAAGACCAAACAAATCCAAAGAGGCCGAAAGGCCAATATTTTTGAAGGCCGAAAGGCCGGAAAAATGTACTTGCTTTCGGGGCCGAAAGGCCAAAAAATTGGAGGCCGAAAGGCCGAAAACTCTTCCTTGGCAGAATTTAGCCAAGTGTTGAAAATCTTGCCGTGTCTACCCAATATTTGAACCCTGGAGCTTTATCCAGCCTCTGGGTGAGCTGCTCGGAGCCTCTGCTCTATCTCCTGAACTTCTTCAAAGTTGATCTCCTTCCTTTTTATCTTGGTGACCCTTCATTCTTTCTTCTTTTTGAAGATAGTTAATTTAGAAGTGAAGAATGTGATCTCTTCTTCGTGTTGTGACATTCTATGTATTTCCTCTTTCATGTAGAACAGTTGCTACAAGACCTCCTTGGTATTTACTCCAGCCAGAACATCTCTAAACTATTAGACCACTTCCTTGGAGGGACGCAGAACCTGTTGGCTTTCATCTCAATAGACGTTGAGGCCGACCCCTATGAAGAAGGTATCTATATCTTTGATCCATTTTATTACCTCCTCCCAATTTTCATCTATAAGGGCCTGGTGTTTCTTGTAGCCCTTAATTATCTTGGTCATTTGCTTGGTCCAAGTCTCAAATTTATCCAGTTCTTCGCCCTCATAGACTTTTACCAAAATCTGGAAGCGCTGCTTTCGAATTATCTCCAAATCTTGGAGAGCTGCTTGCCACTTAACTACCTCTGCATCCATGCCCCCGTCATCTTCCACCAGGTTGATGAGTGAATTAACCTCAACCAATATGGTCCTATATGGCCTAAATATTGACGGAATTTCCTTCTCTCTGAATTGTTTGAAGTCATTTATCCAATCAGCGCTCGCCTGGATAAATGAGGGAGTCAAACCTACCGGCAAATCTAGTGTAGCCCTTTTATCAAGCATGGCCTGTAGTGAAGCCTCTAAAAAATTTGGGTCAATGGGACCCACCATCTTTTGGATGAACCCTTTTAATGCTTCATTCTGGTTTTTTAAAGCCTTGATGGTTTCTTCATCTTTATTCATGAACCCTAGAGCATGCTTCAACCCTAAAGCTGCTAGTGTCTTTCTCCCTTCTCTTGTGGGTTCACCCAAATCTACCTCCTTGAATGTATAACTTTCTGATGAAACTGTCATTTGAGAAGTGCTTGGGGGAGGGTTAGCTATCTGGGCTTTCCAATGACCCCCAGTGTCTTGAGTTACATATGACATGATCTTTGTAGGCGCGTTGATTTTTGCCTGGTGGAAAGCTTGTCTCACTGATGTCATACTTGTGTCCTCTCCATCCAATTCACTGGTGTAGGTTCTTCTCCTAGGTTGTATCTCCCTAGTAAACCAAGTAGGTTTACCGGATGTAGTTACTAGTTCATATGGTGCAACCTGGAGGATCAAAGTGAGGCTTTGTATTTCTGGCTCTGTTTCTTTTTCCGATTCCTTTTCTTTCCCTTTTCCTTGTTCATTCCCTCTTTCCTTCATTCCTTCCTTTTCAGCATCTACATCCATTTCCCCTTCTTCCCTTCCTCTTTCTGTCTCTCCTTGTTCAGTTACCACGTTATCCCCTTCTTTGTCCTGGGCTTCTTCTTTTGAAGTATCAGTTGATGCCTTTGACCTCAGGCTGGTTATGGCCTCCAGTGTGGACTGGAAAGGTGATGTGTCTTTAATACTTACTGCTCCTTCGGTTGCCTGAGTGGCACATGTTGGGGGGATTGATGTTGAGGGAATAAGTGTTGGTATGATTGGAGTGGGAGATGAGGAGATGGAGGTAGTAGACGGAGGCGGAGTTGGTGTAGGAGGAGGTGTTGGAGTCAGTAGGGAAGTTGGTGGAGTAAGTATGTGGGGTGGTGGAGTGAAAACATAACTCCCTCCAGCTACATTGCCTGTTACTAAACTCTGAGTTACCCCACTGTCTTGGATTTTAGGCCCTGGACCTGAATCAAAGCTTACTAGTGGAGCAAGAATATTCACCGGAGGATTGGTGAACTGGACCGGTGGAGGAGTAAGGGCTACCTGAGGTTGTATGAACGGTGGTGGAGTGAGGGTTACTTGGGGTTGTATGAGCGGCGGTCCCCCAGTGTGTTTATCTTGGCCCTGATCTGAAAAGCCTTCTAGTCCTTCAAAATCAGAAAGCATGAACTCATCCGGTCCCAATGTGAGCCTCTTTATATTTCTTAGTAATCTCCTTTTCTCTCCTCTTCTGCAACCTGGTCTTCCAGACTAAGGACTCACTTGCGTCCTCTTCCTCAGGCTCTTCTTATACAGTTTCTAACTGTGGAGATTCGGAACTCTTCTTCCTCTTATAGGTTTTCTTCTTAGCGGTGGGGGAAGATTGGCTAGAGGTAGATGGGCCTTCTCCTAATTGGGGTTGTGACGACCCCGCTGGTGGGTCAATCTGGCCCGTCATTCTGGTTTTCTTAGGCCTAGGATTGGAGCCATATTCAACTGGTCATTCATGACCATACACCATTCTTGGCTTTTGAGGAGGAGCCTTCTTATATTTAGGAGCTGTTGACTTCTCTCCTCGTTGTTTCTCTACTTTCTTGGAGGGCTCCATTAATGTTTTCACCATGGTCAAACTCATCCGATGTGGCTTCTTGTTCCAAGATATAGTGGTCTTTATCACGTGCCTTTCCCTGAAGTCTATGTCATCATTTTCATCTTTGTCCACCTCAGCGTTCATGATTGGCCGGTCATACACCTTATCTTTTGTGTAAATGTCTTCTAAGACCTCCTCTGAATCACATTCCCATACCTTCGAGGAAATAGGAACCTTCAACACCTCTTTTTCCAGAGCTAGGTTCATTCTGCAGTAATCTCAGATTCTGACCTCATGGTCATCTATACAGTTAATCCAATGATCTTCCAGATGTGGCTCATGTACGTAGAATTTGCCGATGATATGGCTATAAGTACCTATAGGATCAAAGTGGGCTCGTACTGTCTTGTAAAGCTGTAAGGGACAATCATCCCATTTGAAAGCAAGGGATTCGCAAACCTTCATGTCCTATAGTGTATAGGGCCCCAAAGAGATGGGAAAGTCCCAACAGTGCTTCTTCTTATGTTTTATGTGCTCGTACGCATCCGCGAGCTGCTTGACCATCTCCAATATGATTATCTAGTCAGATGGGTACCTGGGCAACTTCTTTGGCTGCAAGGTTGACCCGGCTATCTTGATATATGTGAACATCTTGAACTGGATAAAATAGGCCCCACTACCCCTTACCTTAGCGACAACCTCTTCTGACATCCTTTTAGCAAAGTCACCCTCAATAGATCGGATGACTGCGAAGATGAATACATCATTGACTATCCTATAATCTGGGGAGTCCTTTGGCATATTTGCTCCTTTTACCAGCTGCAGGTATAGAAGATGGGGCCATGCATTTGGGTCATTCAGACTTCCCCTCTTGGTGAGACCAGGATAATTTGCCCGGAAAGCTAGTAGATACACCATGTAAGTGCTCATGTAAAACTTGGGGTTATGTTTTACGGCTGTCAATTGCTCATCCAGATTGTCACTGATGATGGTGCCCCAGTCGAATCTTACCTTGCATTCCCGGATCCTTTCTATCAGTAGGATCATCCAGTGTTCGAGTTGGGTGGACTTTGGTAACCCATACACTCTACTTATCATTGTTATAGCTGCCTGGATATCATCTCTCATATAACCTCTCCAGAGGTCTATCTTGTCCATTTTGTTCTGGGGAAGTGGTTTCTTGAGGTATTCCTTATTCATCATCTCATTTACGGTTTGCTTCCTGTTGCCAAACCACTTGGTCCCCTTTTCAATAGAAAAGTCATAGAATTTGTCTATGCCTTTGTGAAGGTGAAAGATGTCCTCAATGATATCCGTCCTAATGTTTAGCACCACCTGATCCTCGGAGTTTACTACCACCCTTTTGTCTGAATCATAGTGGTGAGCTAGGGTGATGATCAATTCTGAAGATGAAACAACCATGGGGTGTGCAGCTGCATTTACTAGCCCGGATAGGACTAATGAGGTACAGTCCTCGGATATGTTTTCTGGTTGGGAGCACTAGGTTAGGAATTAATTCCAATCCACGTTCCCGATGTTGGTGTCAATTACCTCGATGTGTTTGTTCCCCACTTTTGAGCTAGGGGGATTCCCCTTGTATTGAAACTTCATTGGGGAGGCTATCTTTGGTTCAGTCATTCCTGCAAGAAAAGACAAATATCAGTAGCTTATTGAACAAAAAAAGAATTTAAACTATGAAAGTAAGCAACAAGAGCTAAATAAATAGCTAAGTGTGAGTTTTCACACTTTCAGGGTTTCGGTAACCAAAAGATGTTTCGGAGGCCGAAAAGTCTGAAAGTGCAAAAGATTTGTTGGAAGGACAAAGTTTGTTGGGACTTTCGGTGTTTCAGACACCAAAAAATGAGGGGTGCTCACTCATGAACGCCGAATCGTTCAAACATGGTGAGGAACTCGGAAAGCCCAATCAGAGATTTCACTTTCGGCTTTTCGGACCTTTCGGTCTTTCAGACCTTCGGATGTCCGAAAGGCTGAAACGTCTGAAATGGTACTTGGCGACACCTTGAAGATCCATTTTCAGCCTTTTGGAGGCTGAAAAACTGTGGCAAGGGCCGCGACTGACAAAAACACAAGACCCTAAACCTAGACCTAACGACACAAGAAAACCCTAGGTCCGACAGGGAGGGACATCCCTGTTGACGCACGAAGACATAGAAGCCCAAAAGGGCGACGAAACGAAGTGCCCTAGGCTAGAAAGGCACTAGGGGCACCGAAAAGACCCTAAACCTAGGTAAACCCAAAAGCATCAGCGAGGAAGAGCGAAGAGAGCCTACCTCGATCGATCGAGAAAAGGGAGGGCAACAAGGTGGTTTGGAAGAGGAGGCGGTCGGCGAGCAGAAGCAGATGGAACGCGAGCGAGAGCACCAACACACAAAAATGCAAAGTGAAATGACAAAAAGGAGGCTACCCCTTTTATAACCCGCGGGCTGACGTCAGCGGGTTCGGGGTTTCGGACACCGAAAGGTCCGAAAATGACGAAGGAGGACCGAGAACTTTTCGGCCTTTCGGTGATTTCAAACTCTGAAATCACCGAAAGGTCTAGTCTTCAGCCTTTCAGCATTTCGGGGGACCTAAGTACTCCGAAAGGCTGAAAGGGCTGAAAGGCTGAAAAAGGGTTCTTCCTTTATCTGCTTTGGTTTCAGTAAGCTTCTCCGGTGACTGACTGGATATCTACGAGGGGTGGACACGACGAAAGGAAAAAAAAGACAAAAAAGAAGGGGGGTCCCCATGGTCAAAGGACCTAAAATGGGGTGTGTGTTATGGACCCACAACACATAGAGATCCACAAAATATACACACAGATATAAAAAGCATAATTTCACAAAGACGTCATTAGAAAAAATCCTTATAAATCATGAGAATGTTCGAGGAATTTTCTCCGTGGGATCCAACTTTCAAAGTTTAAAACTTGGGTGTTGGAGGCAAGCCAACAACTAGCTTTGACTGGGGAGGTGGGCGGTGAGGGACATGAATAATTTGACAATCTCTAGTATAAGACCAGTTCCTAGCTATTGGGAACAAAGTTGAAGCAATGAAGAACTAAGGGAGCTTCTTGCAGAGAGGAAAGAGGAGAGCAGGGCACACACACCTAAAGAACTAGACTAAGAGCACCAAAGAACAAACAAATCCAAAACTACGCACAAAAAAACAAATAGGACCAAACTTATTTACAAGTATGCACATTGGCAGGAAAATCCTACCACACGAGCTAGAAGTGAAGAGTACTAACACAAATTTGTTTACAGGCTAAGAGAAATACAATCCATTTCTGAGGAGTGAGTTGCATTCGAATGAGATAGACTGATATAACTTGCATGTGGATAACTCCTCACTGCTGCAAACCAAACTAAATGTGTGAAAGAATTTTATAAACCAAACATCATGCCTGAAGAGCCATGATTCATCATAGAATTCATTTTTTTCTAGAGTATTCAACATGAAATTCTGAAGACCAATTTCAATTGGTGACTAAAAAAAATTAGGCTCAGACATTCTTAAAGAGAAGATCATGCCATTGACACGATCAACATTCACAGGACCCCAATCTTTGAAGGGATTTTCAACATTTAAAACATCTTCAAAGAAAGAATAGACTTCATCCAGCATAGGGTCAGTACTCACAGGAATATCTTCATTGCGTTTTGTTGCAACTAAATCTGAAAACACCTTATCTAAGGTCAATGCATCCGGTAGACCCATACCTGAATTTTTATCTTTGGGATCTTCTTTCTTGATTGCTTTTAAGAATCTATCAATAATCTCTACCTCATGCCAAGAATCACCACCCAGGTAGGCCAATGATCTCTAGGACTACAATACTTTAACAATCTCATCATCATTATGTGCTGTATACATTTCATATTTTTATTTTCCATTAAGATATGCAGTCTAAAGAAATTTTAGTAGGGCACATGTTGGCTTCACTTTTAATCCAAGGCTGATAAAAATAATACCCAACTCTCCTACAATAATGGACTGAATCATCTATGGAAGAGCATCCTTGTTTAACAAGCACTACAGATCGACCCAGCTCATTAAACACTTCTTGGGACTGAAACACTTCTTTCTGGGAGGATAATATGAGTCTCCATGTGGTTTCCTCTCCACAAGAGGTGTCCTCCAAGCCATTTTGCAATTTATAGGGTAGTGATACTTTAACTGGATCATCAACATGCCCTTTATTTTCTCTAGAACCTTCCTTCCCAAGTACATTTTTAGAGTTACCAGACTATTCTCCAAAGCATGATTCCACTTCACTTCCATCACAAGCTTTGTTAGAAGAGCATGGAATAACTTCATCTTGGAAATTAGTAGATTCTACAATAAGGTCATTACATTCTTTAAGGAAAGAATAATCTGCAGCTTCTGGTATGGAAGTAAAAACCATACATTCTGGAAACATAGAAGTCTGAAATTCTTTATTTCCTACACTTGTTGCAGCAATATGACTCTCTAAACCTTTGAAACTAAAGATCTGAAATTTTGAAAGGAAGGCATAATTAAATGATTCATTTTCGTCTAAACTCACCAAACTTTACGTATTTGGATTGTCTTTTCCTGCACTTGCTTGCATCTCATGACGCTGAAAGGTTTCATGATGTACATCTTGTTCACTCAAAATTGAATAGTTATAAGAAATGTAACTGGATGAGATTACTGGGGCTTCTTCTTCATCAACCTCCAACTCTTTTTCAAGATGATGCACTTTTCTTTTGTGCTTTTGCAGATCTTTTAGCTTGTGAAATCTGACACACATGCTCCTCCATAGAAAGGAAGAAGTGTGGTCATCTTTAATGCTCAGGTTGGTTTTCACGGTATGCAAAATGCTTTCTTTGTAGTGGTCCCAAAAATTGTGCATCACCTTGTCATTCATCTCGATGATCTTGAGAATTGTAGGGTCAGGTCTTTTCTTCTTCATGATCTTTCTATTCGGCATGGTCACTTCACAGAGTCGCCAATCTCCTGCACACATAGGTAATATAATAACTGAGGAACCAAATGTCGAACATTGATCTTTGCTTTCGAGGTCCCCAGCAGAGTTGCCAAAAATCTATTAGTTAACAAATTTTTCCTCTCAAAAATACCTTAACTAATGACCCCAAATGCCCATGTGGAAAAGACAAACTGAACTAACAGTTGGAAAGGCTATCATGAAATTGATAGATTTCCTCTGAATTGTGAGGTACAACTCCCTCCTAAGATTTACTATGAATTAAAAGTGGGTTATGTCTTTAACCTGAAGATACAAAGGCTATTTACATTCACTTCATCACTATGAAATGAATATGTTTACAGACGTGAAAAAATAAAGGTAAAACCAATAAATAACCTCAAGATTATTCATTAATTCCTCCTTATGACAGAGAATTTGAAGGAACTTGAATGCTTCAATCTACAGAATGTGAATACATAAACTGACAGATTTAACTTGGCATAAGTATACAGAAAGATGTTTGAAACATAAAATAAATGACCACAAGATCAATTACAATCCAAGAAATAGATATTCAAACCCCAAGATATGATAGATATCCATTGCTCATCATTTTGTACACAAAAGCATAATAACCACACGATTATTTTTCCTCTGCGATACTGTCAAGCTACTCAGAAAAATAAAATGAAAACATATAAATTTCCTCCTATTCCCCTCCTCTGTTACAATCAGAATCAAAAAACTATATTTTCCTTCCTGTAACCCACAGAGTTGCAGAAAAGAAGAACCCCTTTTGATTTTTTTCCCCCATATTTATGATCTTGCCTTCCAATTGTTAGGAAAGCTACTTGCGGAAACGCCTTCCAAATGTCAATTTACAGGGGAAATTGATCAAATCTACTGAGATGCATAGGAAAAATAAGAACAGAGAAAATAAAGACACACACAAGATAAAACACATGAGACAGAGATTTCCGTGGGAACCCCTTGCGGGAAAAAACCCACCACCGAAAAACCCCCGAGCAACTTTGTATTACAGTAAACAATTACATACAAAATCTCTAGTTTTTCGTACAGGTTCACAGGCTCAGATTGTGTTACAATCAACCTGATATTACAACCATACAATTCTTCACGAATCTTGCAGCCATTTATGCACACTACAAATTGTTACAGAATTCGGTACAAGAACGGTTACCAGCAAAACAGTTGTCTACCAACCGTCTGTCACACACGGTGATTACTCACTTCAGCACTTTTGCCTCCGTCGAGTCTTGCTTACGGTAACTTCTTCCTTCGACACGTTTGCCTCCGTCGGGTAACTTCTCCCTTCGGCATGTTTACCTCCGTCGGGTAACTTCTCCCTTCGGCACGTTTACCTCCGTTGGATAACTTCTCCCTTCGCTGTACGGTGAGATTGCCTCCGTCGTACGGTGATCTATCTGTACCGTGAGACACATCCTCTGGCGGTCGCGCAGGCACCTTCTCCTCACCGCACGGTGTCTCTGCCAAATGGTTCACCTTCCATACGGTTCATTTCTACCGTACATGCCTCCTCCCTCTTCACCGCACGATGATATTATTTCCACCGTACGGTGGTCTTGCCGTATGGTTCACCTTCCATCATCCTCCACCGTACTATGGCCTTTGCCGTATGGTGGCCTTCGTCAATCTTCAACAATCTCCCACTTGGCGAAGGACAGAGTTACTCAGCACGACTAACTGATCAACCCATGCCAAACTCCAAATGCAAAGCCACAATATCATGAAGTACCAAGCAAATGATCAATGTACTCAAAACACAAAAAACTAAACCAAGACCAATGTCAAAGTTCCAACTGCAGAA